>CAUDMG010002108.1:1217500-1225000 GCA_958450375.1 Homarus gammarus
TAACACCTTATAGATACACACCTGGGGACACGCTGATGTAGCTAAGCCCAGGATGACGGGAGAAAAGGATGGTCTTACCTGGGGATAAGACGTGTGTGTGTGTGTGTGTGTATTATATCAGCCACACGACTTTTGAGTAAGGAACCACCACGTGAGTCTGATTGGTAAGAGCCCGATGACCACGAGTCTGATAGGCTGATAGGTAAATTTCCCATAATCATGAGTTTGATAGGTATATATATGAGGCGGGATGAATATGATGAACAAAAGAGTTATGGAAAAGTGATGGATAAGCAATTAATTCCACCAATGTGACAGTGTGAGGGATTGGTATTATGATTCTGATGGGCGTATGTTTGTTGGATAAATGGTCTTTACACACACACACACACACACACACACACACATACATACACATACATACACATTTGAAAATAAAGCTTTAAACAGGTGTGTATAGAGAGAGAGAGAGAGAGAGAGAGAGAGAGAGAGAGAGAGAGAGAGAGAGAGAGAGAGAGAGAGAGAGAGAGAGAGAGAGAGAGAGAGAGAGAGAGAGAGAGCATCAGCATTCAACTTTAACTAACTGTTACACCACATACACGAGGAGTGAATGTTATATACGGAAATAAAATCACAATCTACCCAGAAGACAATGAACCATGGATCAACAACAGAGAGACACACAGACTACAGGGCCCTTCAGGAGGCAGGCAAGCATATCGTTCACAATGACATGGGTTGAGGAGGCTATGATTGAGCCATAAATATCACAGCTCAACCCTACCCCACACCCTGGTCACCCTCATGTCACGGTCACCTACTTATCTGGGTCACACACACACACACACACACACACACGGGTCATACTCATTACAACTTTTATAATAAGGTAATTTTCTTCTGAGTGAGCAATTGTATCAGCGTAATGTGTACTCCAAAGGTTTAACTTTATTAAGACAACATATTGCCTTTGTGAGATATATATATAAACTCTGTTATTAATATTTTCTGAGGGAAGGATTGTACTGAAAATTTTATTAAACAATATATTCACTGCTAACTTCTACTATTAAAGAAATATTGCATCTTTATTAGGAAAAATATTATCTTTGAGATGTATTGTAGACTTAAACAAACAATAACTCCGCTGGTAATTCTTAGTTTTGAATATTTTTTTTTCTTGGAATTTATTGGAAATTTATTCTATATTTTCGAAGTATTTGAGATTTTATACAACAATCTTCTCGAAAGGAAGTGTCTATTTTAACTTTATTTTAAAATATTTATATGGAGACGTATCGTAAGTTCATTGACAAAAATCGTATACGGAAGTACTGTAATATTACCAGACATATTACATAATGATCTTTTGGTGGGAATTATTGTAACGATACCTTAAAAAAATATATTATAAGGGAAATAATGAAATAATTATACCCTCCCTAAAAAAAAAAAAAAAAAAAAAAAAACATAGGAAAGTATTATATATCGATAAATAAGAATTATTGTACTACATAACGCAACTTAATTTAATAACATTCCGTAACAAAAACATAAATACTGAAATTTCATCAAGTGAGACGAAACGAATCATAACCTCGGGAGTTGAATATTTTTTTGTTGATAAAGTTTTCGTCAATAGTGCATTCTCTTAAAGTCATTTTTAATTTTACTTCGAGCACAATTAGTAACTATACAAGATCAAGTACAGAACGATATCTCTATAGTGAAACCTCCATATAACGGACTTTTATCTCTATATATAATCCGTTAAATGCGGAGTTCACACCTAAGGGACCTTCGATATAACGGAATTGCATATATTTAAATAGTTCGTTAGATGGAGGTTTCACATCTCAGTAACCCTCGAAATAACGGATTTTCTTCTCCATATAGTCCGGTAAATGGAGTACAATGTAAGGTACGGAAATTAATTAAAACGCACCTGAATATATTTAGTGTAAACGGTTAGTACACTATAATGAAACAATTATTAGTTAATACTTTATTTAATGTTGGCTTATGAAACAAACACAACAACAATAACCCTTAGAATAAACTCACAGTGAATAGTCATAACAAAACCATTACATAAATTACTGTATTCTGTAATGGATTATCACAATTTACCTGTATATTGACTTATGAGTAAATATACAATAATCATCTGGAGAACAAACAACGAGGACACGCTAATACAAGTATACAAGTATATGTATATATATCTAATATACATTGAAGTCGTCTATAACGTAATAACAGAAAATTGGTATTCATGGGGATACTTATGGGTGTGTTTGTACTTTGGCACTCTCTCTCTCTCTCTCTCTCTCTCTCTCTCTCTCTCTTTGTTCCCCATCTCTGTCCATCGGCATAACTCTGTCCCTTCGCTTAGATAACAAACAGATAACCGAAACAACACCACCATAACAGCACCGCCATTGTGCATGTGACTCCAGCCAAAAATACCAATAATTGGGAACATATCGACTCGAAACGAATTACAGCCAATGATGTGAGCAATTCCAAGCGGGATGATGCATGGCGGGGTAGTTTGAGGACTGTCTGACGTGTAGTTTAGTGACAAATGATAGATGATGAAGGAAGGTGTATTGTGAAGGAAATGTTAGATGATGAAGGAAGGTGTATTGTGAAGGAAATGTTAGATGGTGAAGGAAGGTGTATTAGATTGAGAAGGAAAATATATCAGTTTGTGAATATAATGAACGTTAATGAGTGTAAGTCAAAATAAGTGGATGCTAAAATAAGTATAAAAGTGAGTAGAGTATTTCATAAGTGACTATTCTTATGATAAATGGTTAGCCAGTGCAGTTAGTTAGGTGTCCGATCTTCCTGGGTTTGATGGTAGTAGTTATTTTTACCTCTAAAATGGCCTAATTCCCAACCACTACGCGCATACACATACACATACACACACACAATACATACATACATACACACACAGACACACACACACACACACACTGCCAAACTCCTGGGTGTAACTATAGACCACAAACTGGACTAGAAGGCTCGTATAAACAACACTATCAAGGCAGCCTCGTACCAACTCTACATGCTACGACGACTTAGGTCACTTGGGACACCCACGCCAGAACCGAGGACCATCTACAACACATTTATACTCCCCAAATTAACGTATGCGTCACCAGCCTGGTCGTCTTCTCTCAACTCTACCCAACAACGTACTGCCACCGGGCGCAGTACGCCACTACAACAAAATTCAGCCCATAAGAGCCCACACTGACATAAGCCCATAAGAGCCCACACTGACAGATATAAGAATAGCACCATCCCATCTATTGTTAAAATAATAAACAACTCCTGATTTATGTACTGTACAGCCCTGTAAATGTATTCAACGCATATTATTATGTCTAAATCACATGAAAGTCTGTATATTTTCAGCCACCGGCAGCAACTCTTTTAATAAACCGTTTATTATTATTATTATTATTATTATTATTATTATTATTATTATTATTATTACACACACACACACACACAAGGGATATGCATGATGCACTTGAGTAGGATGACATCAGAGGTACTCGCATTAAAACGAGTTAACAATTCGTACTCAAAGGCTCAAGTCAACGTATTTACGGGATTAAATCATTGTACTCAGGGGCTTAAGTAATTGTACGCGGGATTACATCAATTGACTCAAGAAGCTGAGGTATCGTACTCACGGGGTTAAGTCATCGTATCCAAGAGGTTAAGTCATTATACACATAGAATTAAGTCATCTTACTCAAATTATTATAAGTAAATCAAGAAACTAATCAATTAGTTTTACAGTCATCATCAACACAAAGAAAAATAATGATCTTTGAGCATCTGAATAAAAAGGTAAATATTACGAGTGAAAATAAACTTGAAGTAAGACATCGGTAAAAAAAAAAAAAATCGGATACAAAATCATTTTAATATTTTATAATCTTTCAATATTATAAAAATCATTAATACATCCAAATTAAAGCATTTGTAAGTATTTATGTAATGTTTCCTACTACTTGTGATAAAAGGTAAATAAAAACGAAATATGACAAATATTCAACTACGAGTAAAATTTTAAATTGAAATAAATCTAAGGATATTCCATTAAATATTTTACAAGCTAATGATTGTGTGACTATAATTATGAACACCAGTTTATATACGGTAACTCTTGTTGAAATGTTGTTAATGTCGATATATTTGTATTAATATAACAAAAAATATCCTCACTACTGTACCTGTTGCCATCATGTCTTGCCTCCCTCGCATTTAACACGGCTTTTAGTCAACTTTAGAACGGCAAACTTCTTTCTTCTTTTTACCAACATCAAAAGCGTTGACTTCTCTAAGTCCAGGAACAGCAACCCAACACTAGCACTACCACCAACAACACGACGACCACCAACAACACGAAGACCACAACTACTACCACCAACAACACGACGACCACCACTACTACCACCAACAACACGACGACCACCACTACTACCACCAACAACACGACGACCACCACAACTACCACCAACAACACGACGACCACCAACAACACGACGACCACCCCAGACCACGTACACCTCCACCTGCCAAGACCACCCACAAAACACAGGTGCTCTTATCACCATCACCACCATAACCAACCCACCACCACTATCACCAACCCGACCACCACCATCACCACTCCCACCATCACCACCATGACCAACCCACCACCACTATCACCAACCCGACCACCACCATCACCACTCCCACCATCATCACCCCAAGCCACACAGGTCCTCCTATCACCAACACCATCACATCATTCCCACCCTCATCCCCAACAAGCTGGTGTCCCCATTATCATCAAAGGCAGACACACGCTCTTCCCGTAAATGGGAATAATATTACCTTAATGACGGAAGGAGATTTTCATTTGAATATAAATGCAATAAGCGTTCCAGCCAAGTAGATTACATTGGGTAAAAATATTGAGCCTGGAATTACCTTGTTAAACTTCATTTTGTTTTGTTTTTGAGGGTGTTGTCAGCCTAACCAAGGTGCTCATTTTTTGTTTCGCTAGTTGGTGGAAGATTCGGAAACGGGAGTCTTCCGTGGGGCCAGTTTGTCTTAGGCTCTTCTAATAATTTATCACCGTAAAATGTCATACCACGGAAGCCATAACACAGAACATTTTGACATATAAGAACACTAATAACAGTACATATAGACCACGAAGAATAATAACACCTATAATCCAAAATTAATAACTCCTAAAAATCAAATAAACTTCAACACATAACCTCTATAACTAACTAGTAACCCTGATAGTTATAGGACCTCACATTACAATACAAAGCTTTTAGGTAACCAAGTACAACTCTATCCACACATAAAAGACAACTAACAAGGTAATTATGTCATTCTCCAACCAGGTAACAACTCCACGTGTACATTAACTTAACCTGAGGCCTTTGATTCTGTGCCCGTGATAACAGACCTTGGTGCTGGTCTTGGCTTGAAACTGACATGCGAACAGCGCCGTAAAACTTGGACGGGGAGTTTCTTCACTCTACTTGAATCCGAGAATTATTGTGGTATTATAGTATTGTAGTACATACTCTCTCTCTCTCTCTCTCTCTCTCTCTCTCTCTCTCTCTCTCTCAGCGCCTCAATCTCCTTATCCCAGCGAACGAAAGGTGACACTGTAAAAGCATTTCTTTCTGGCGGGGAAATTGAATCCACATAAACAGGTTTCCAGCGCATTGGTCGTCCATCGTGGGTGTAATGTCTTCACGTGCTACAGTCCCCTCGCCCTTGTGGCATAGTCCCATAGAGGCGAATTAGGACACCACAGGGAAATTGTTTGATGTGTGTTGAGGGGTCGAGGGTAATGTATGTCATGTCTGATTTTTCTTTTTGTTGATGTTACTTTTAGCTCCGGTTGATATTGATGTTGTTTTATTTCTTGGTTTCGTTTCGTTTTTTTTTTTTTACTTTTGGTTTTAGTTTTAAGGTGAGTTGTTTTTTTAGGCAATTTTATTTTTCCTGTCAGTGTGTGTGTGTGTGTGTGTGTGTGTGTGTGTGTGTGTGTGTGTGTGTGTGTGTGTGTGTGTGTGTGTGTGTGTGTGTGTCATTAATGCATCTCTCAAAAGCTCCATCAGTGTAAATATTGTGTTTAAGGTAACCAAAAACAGCCTGAGGGGGAACGGTCCAGTAGTGGCGCCAAACTCGTCTTCCTCATGAGAAAACCTTTATTGTCCCTGAAAATGCAAGTTTCCCCTTCATTATCTAAATGAAAACATGATACAAGGTGTTGGTGAAGTTATAATTGCATTAGTCACTCTTCTTAGAAAGTCACTGAGATAATAACTTCCTCAACAGCATCTCGTGCAGTTTGGGATTACTTCGTCTTACAGAACTTCCTAGGAATTATTATTTTTATCTTACTAACCAAGTGATATTACAGTGTACCGCCATCTATTAATCACTTACATAACTTTATCTGGGAATGTTTGTCTATGTGCCTGCGTGAAATTTACTTTGGTATATAAATATGTTTTCTGTTGACACTCGTGTTTGGTTAATATACTCCACGATAATATATGGAAGAGTTACCCTTCTAGAGATACGGTGGAGTTTTCCTTTACAAACAAGACACCAGTCACGGGAAGAAGGTCTCAACAAGGTCGGGCGTGAAAACAGAATAGTCTTGGAGTCCTTTTTAAAATCAAAGAAGACTTGCTTGTTAAAGACGGGAAAGCCACACACAGTTACGCAACACAGCAGGATGTCGAGTACTCCTGTGGCCTGACCAGAGCACTGTAGAGGCACGGAAGGAGGCTACTAAAGGGGGAGGAAACTGTAGTGATGAGTAGATGTTATGGCCAGAGAACCAACATTACGGAGGTGGGACGGTAGGTCAACCTCCGAAGCTGGACGGGGAGGGTTAAGACAGTAAGTTGCTCTGTCAAGTACGTATATGGAGTCTGTCTCTCGCCAGATATTACTAAATACAGGGAGGAGGCGTGCTTATGTATGTATGTATGTATGTATATGCTTATGCGTATATATTTGTATGCTGATGTGTATTATGCTTTAGTAAGTTCAAGTGTGTGTGTGTGTGTGTGTGTGTGTGTGTGTGTGTGTGTGTGTGTGTGTGTGTCCGTAACAACATGATGGTGGTGCTAAGATACACAGAGTGGGGCTGATGGGCCAAAAACGATCATCCGACACAGCTGACGACATAACGGATACTGAGTGAGACAACATCAATAAAGTGTAGACGCGTTGATGGCAGCGTGTAGGGTGACAGAGAGAGAGAGAGAGAGAGAGAGAGAGAGAGAGAGAGAGAGAGAGAGAGAGAGAGAGAGAGAGAGAGAGAGAGAGAGAGAGAGAGAGAGAGTTTCAATAATACACGGCAATATATTTTAGTTACAGAATGGCTCACTGATTGTCCAGTGTTTAACGATCTATAACATAACATGAGGTCTTTAAAAACGA
>CAUDMG010002108.1:1227500-1550000 GCA_958450375.1 Homarus gammarus
TCTCTCCTCTACCCACCCTTAGTGAAAGCGGGTTTATTAGTGAGGAAAATAATGGCTGTAGAAGCTCTCTGTTGTAATATCTGTCAGGACAACAAAACGGGTTGGTGCAAAATAAACTGAGAAAGTTAGACATCCAGGGTCATATATCTTTTTGTACAAGACAGCGAGGTATGGTGGTTGGTGCCTGTGTGTGTGTGTGTGTGTGTGTGTGTTTACTCATATCATATACATACATGTAGATATTTGCGTGTATACGGTATATCCCATCCAGTTATACGTTGCATGCAGTCTTGTTTCCACTCAGCCAAATGTTCCCATACTGCTCTCAGTGATCCCTGCTCCACCTACCCACCCAACCTCCACCCATCCCCTGTACACCCCTCCACCCACCCTCTATTCACTACCCTGTACACCCCTCCACCCACTACCCTGTACACCCCTCCACCCACCCTCCACCCACTATCCTGTACACCCTTCCACTCACCCTCCACCCATCCCTGCACACCCTCCCATCCCCACTCTCCACCCACAACTCTCCACACCCAACCACTCACCCACCCTCACCCCCATACTCCGAGTCGGACAGTAAATCTTCTCTTGACTTCTCGGATAAAGACTTCAGCTCATTCTATCAACCTTCAGTTTTAGGAGAGACAGTTTCAACAATTTGTTCTCATGCATCGCCAAGTTCCACCAGTGCTTCAGTTGATCAAGAGATGAACAACAGTCCCTTACATTTGCATTTGTTGTAATGAAGCTCTCAGGGGAATCAGGTCTGTTAACAATCTCTCTTAGGTGGAATTCTGTTTTAAGCAAGTAATTAAAATGCAAATGGAGTTCACATCCAGATGTTAATTAAAAAGTTCAAATTAGATAATTGCAATATTGAAGCGACTGTGTTCAAGGAGTGAGAACAAATACAACTTTTTTCCTGATCGTTACAAAACTCTTATATATGGTTTTATCTCTTCTAAAGGTTATAGGCGATAAACCAAACCTCCCGATAAAAAAAATAAAATAGTTTCATATAAATAAAGGCATTTACTTCAGGGGGTAGAATGGCTCTCTGCCGCCACACCATTCACTTCCCCCCCTCACCCCCCCCTCCCTCCCCCCTCCTTCCTCACTCCGTATGAAAACTGCATTCCCGATGTCCGATTCAAATAACATTCGGGATTTGGGAGGTATTTGGAGGGATACCAGATAGCGCCATTTATCTTACTACTGCTCCGTGCTCTAACACTAAATTTATATATGAAAGAAAAAAGTGGCCATGAAACTAGAATATAATTTAGGATTTTGTTTAACTATGAGACAAACTAGAGGCCTTAGCATAAAAGGAACACGGGATTTGGGCAGCCGTAACAGTATTTCAATTATACGAGATTCTAAGATACAACAGACAGTTCAAATACATTCTGAGTTATAAGGAAACGTATATTTTCAACTGACTATAGTAGTTGAGTGAAAAAGAGGTCAGGTCAGGTTAGGTTAGGTTAGGTTAGGTTACGTGAACAGAGTGGAGATGGGACATGGTGGTGGGTGAAGGGTTGTGGAGAGGGCTGGCGCTGGTGGATGATAGGCTGGTAGTGGGTGAGAGGGTGTGGAGAGGGCTGACGCTGGTGGGTGATAGGCTGGTAGTGGGTGAGAGGGTGTGGAGAGGGATGGCGCTGGTGGATGATAGGCTGGTAGTGGGTGAGAGGGTGTGGAGAGGGATGGTGCTGGTGGGTGATAGGCTGGTAGTGGGTGAGAGGGTGTGGAGAGGGATGAAGGTAACAGTGTTGGATTATGGGAAGATGCTGGTGTGGGGGGGTGAGTGGACGAGATGTACTGGATGGTCACATATGGAACAGCTCGATATACCTTTCCTGGTATAGTAGTGTTCTCTCAATAACAAATGCCCCCCTATAAACACCAACGCTATACCCTGGCTTCCCTCCAACACACGGAAGCAATCTGGTATTAATAACATATCCCTGTAACTCTACCCGGTTATATCAAAATCCCAATACAGTTTCTGAGTCCCCTGCCTAACTTAAGCTCACTCGCCAGCTAACAAGATTCGAGTTTTTATTGGTGTGCCGAGTGAAGTAGCTAATTAAGGATACACAAATGAAAGTAAAACAAAAAATATATACACAAAAGTACACGGCAACACACACACACACACACACACACAGAGGAAGAGACAGATACAATCAAAACACTCACAGACAAAACACTGGGATTGAATCTATGAAGAAAAATAATTAGAACATACATAATTCTTGGGATTTAGCAGGAAGGAAGGAAGGAAGGAAGGAAGGAAGGAAGGAAGGACCAACAGCCTCCCAACAGGTACTTACAGGTACTCCTCATTACGTCGACTCAGGATTATGGTAAGCCTCTCCAGCCTAGGGTCAGGGGGTGGGAGGTGAAGGGGGAGAAATGGGGTGTCAGGGGGAAGGGGGAGGTCCGAGGAGCAGGGAGAGGAGGGTAAGGACGTCAAAGAGAGAGGAGAGTGATAAAAGATGTGTCTGTGGGGAAGATTGCGGAGTGGATAGAATGTTATTGATAAAGAGGAATACTGGAGAGAGAGAGAGAGAGAGAGAGAGAGAGAGAGAGAGAGAGAGAGAGAGAGAGAGAGAGAGAGAGAGAGAGAGAGAGAGACTTGCCCTGATTCCCTGAGACATCCTTGAAAGGTCAATGATAATTACTTAGCCGAAGTCTCGATATAGTGAAGTATTCTAGGATCTTGCTTTTTTCTGTGAAGAAGAAGAAGAAGAAGAAGAAGAAGAAGAAGAAGAAGAAGAAGAAGAAGAAGAAGGAGGAGGAGGAGGAGGAGGAGGAGGGGTTCGTGTAATAAGCTGGCCACCTCCCCATGAGTCTAATCTCTAAGACGCTCTCAACCTTCTACTAATTAGTTGTGCCAGATGTAATTAACCTCGTAATCACCTGTAGTCAACAATTTAATTAACTCGGTTTTGATTACACCTATGGCAGAAGACTACGTCTTTTGGGCACTTGTTTGGTATGAGAATGGTTGTTGGTGTTGATGGTTGTTAGAGACGCTTGTTTATTTCCCTGCGAGATGGTTCTGACGCTGAGGTCGTTATGATAACAGTGGTTCTCCTGTTGCTGAAGTCGTTACGGTTATAGTGACACTTCTGTTGCTGAGGTCGTGTTATAGATACTGACACAAAGAATTATCCAATATATACGTTAGTTATATACAATGACCATTAGCAACAACCTATATCTCCCCCTCCCTTCACCTCCCTCAAATAGGCAACGTTAATGGTGAGAGTAAACACTAGTAACTCGTTTAGTGGGTCACAATTTCAGTCATAATCCGATTAAGTGGTCACATGAATCTGGCAGGTCATTCATAGGAGATTACACATTGGTAGAAACGTTTGAAGTCAAAGGATCTTATATAAGCAGCGACGTAATGCCATGATTAGGTCACCAGCATATACTTATCTGACTGAAGTTAGGTTTAATCCACACCAGTATGGAGTTAATATATCTCATGTTACTTAAAATGTATTGTACTAAAAATTTAAGTAAGAAATATATTTTTTTTTTCGATAGTTTCATGACCTGTTATCAAAATTTGATATGCCTAAATACAAGACAGAAGGATTTTTTTTAATTTAATTTTAGTTAGCAACACAGATTCATAAATACAACACTGAGTCCGGTAAAGGAAGGTTTATTCTTTTGCTTACGTATGAGAGAAATATTTTAGGCAACTTACGATATTTTCACGCTCTACATTCTTAAGTGTGCATTTAGAGAGAGAGAGAGAGAGAGAGAGAGAGAGAGAGAGAGAGAGAGAGAGAGAGAGATGAATGGATATAAACAGACATATTTATTCAGCAAAACAGTCATGGAAAGAGAAACAAAAACAACGAAAACGAGAATAAAAACAAAGAAAACGGAAAAAAAAAACATAACTTACGAAAGTGGGAAACTCTGTCGGAAGGATCTGAACTATAGATGACTGTGGATGATAGAGCCTGGCGAGATTGGTTGGGGGGGGGGGGGTTGTAGTACACACAGTTGGTGTTCTGATCCGCCTGTGTGTCGTAGAGCTGAGACACACCCGGATTACAACTAGACCCTGGTGAACCTACCCTCTCAAGACTAGGGAGCCAAGTTTTATAGACAGCGAGCCACAGGGAGATGCAGAGAAGAGAGGAGGTAGAGGGGGAGGGGGAAGGGGGAGGGGGAGGGAGAGGAGGTAGGAGGTTGGAGGTAGGAGGTTGGAGGTAGGAGGAGGCGGGAGAGAGGTTAGAAGAGAAGAGACTACAAACCGATTAAAATGATTAAATTCCAAAAATATATATTATAAACTACTCAATAAAATATATATTATAAACTACTCAATAAAATATATATTATAAACTACTCAATAAATTATATACTATAAACTACTCAATAAAATATATATTATAAACTACTCAATAAAATATATATTATAAACTACTCAATAAAATGAAAGATAAAAACATTATGAACAGAAAACATTTCTTTTAGACACTTTAAATTTCAGGATAAAAAATAAATATATATATATTTTTTCATTTTACTTACCTGAGGCATTGAATATATTTTTTTTCGTGTGTGAATTCTTATGGGATATATATATATATAATAGCCTGACTTTTTTTTTTAAGTTACCTACCCGAGTGTCACGCTAAAACAAAATAATATTAACCAAGACGAAACAAAAGTAACAAAACAAATTAAACAAACAAATATTTCACAGAGTATATATTATAATAACTCTTACTATTTTTTTTCCTAATAGTAATAACTCTACTGGTACACCAACATGCAGACACTGGAGGTCTTCTGAGAACTATGATGAATTCTGATAACACAGTCTCTAAACTATCTTATATTACAGTGTTATAGTATGGCAACCTTTGTGTGTATTGAGACTTATTTTACACACACACACACACACACACACACACACACATATCCACACACATACAGGTACACATACAGTACACCCAAGCTTGAGAATATAAAGATGTTTGGTGAATTAATACCTATAATCTATATGACGTATAGTAACTCTTGCAGGGCACATTCTTGGAACTATTCACCACTTTCAACTATTTGTTTTTCATCCTGCAGTAAAACCCACCCACACCCCCCCCCACATATTATTGGTTGAGAGCTCTTGTGACGTAATCAATGTCTTCTCACATGATTGGTCGGTACTGTCGCATCGGGTCCACAGCACAAAAGGTATAACTTGTCGTAGTCTGTTTTTTTTATATTTAGCCGACCACTTTGCACTCATGTGTTATTTAACCGGTTATACATTCCCTCGGAAATAGATCTTTATCATGCATACCTTTTTTTCTGCTTGCTATGTGATAATTACTCTGTCATAACTCGCGTCACGCTTGTTGCAATTTCGTTCCGTTTTGCTTCTAGGAAAAAGTTGTACCCTCGTTGTTTTTTCATCACTCAACCGATAGTATTGTATTTTCTATTATTCAGCGAGATTTTCTACATTCTGTGTGAAATACCGTTTGACACGTGCAGTTCTCACATATACCCGTACAGAAGTCATACGGCTTTGATGTGTCATATGGCAGGTCCAGTATTCACTCTAACACTCACACACTAACCTGACCTAACCTAACCCTGTGACGATTTCAGAGTCACGTGCGAGTATGATTTGACTTCTGGTGGCTACACAACGATGAAGATGGGTGTAAATTAATATTCTCTGACTGTGTATTTGTAACATTGTTGTCTGTCCATTTGGCCCCATAACTTATTGCCTTTTTAATATATTTCTAATACTGTTTTTCTTCTATATTTATAATTTTTTTAACCTTTGTTTATATCTTCAGGACAGCTCGGTAATTCCTTACATGCCTCATTAACTTTATTTTTCTTCCATCTTTCTTCATTTTTATTACCTTAATTTTCTGACACATTACTAACATAGGACATCATCAGACCGCCAGCTGAGGATAGGTTACACTCCTTGTTATAGCCTATGACTGGAGGCGCTACACGGGCAAACATAACTAAGTAATCAAAATAAATATGAATCTATAAATTGATATTATATTCCATAACCTCTATACAAAAAAAATACATTCCACTTCAATAATAGTTAAAGTAAATGTGATAAGATGAAAATTAAACCTTTGGGGAATACAGAGACACATATTCTTCGATGGCAGAGGGTACCTGAATATGATCACTGTACTGTATTTTACTGCCGAGCGAAACTAAAATTTTTCACGCTACTCCAGATCTCAGTTTCGCCCTTCCTCACCCCACTCTCTATCACGTTCTTAACACTAATTTAGGCATCTGTCTGCCTGGCCTACTACCCTGGTTAAATTGTTAGAGTAGTGAAACAATTCTAGGCATGTTGGACGGCTGAATATCCCAGTATGTGTGTAATAGCGTTAGATTACAGTGTGCTGCATTTATTGGGCATTGTTGTAGGTAAAGGAATTTATACCTGCTGATGGCCAAGATGGAAAAAAATAGGTGTTGATCAACGACTCAATATATTTCTAAAAAGGAATATGGAACTGTGTGTGTGCGTGCGTGCGTGTGTGTGTGTGTGTGTGTGTGTGTGTGTGTGTGTGTGTGTGTGTGTGTGAAGAAATATTACTGAAAAAGACATAACTGAAATGAAGGTTCTGAATCAGTCTTGGAATTATTAAATAGTTGGAGGCCATAATGTTAATGGTATGAGGGGTTTTGGGGTCACTCGTTGGTAGAAGTTGAGAGCCATTCTAGGTAGTTAAACATCACGTCGTTTATCTCACCTTTTAAATAGGGTCCGAGGGCCATAACAATAAAACTCTAGATAGGGTCTTTTTCACCTAACTCACCTATGAAATATACGATATATATTTTAGGTAGGCAGAGTAAACGAAGGAATACGCCCATCCTTCCTATATAAAAATACAAACTTTTTCACGTCTCTAACTTTTCACATAACCTCTGTTCGCCGACTTCCATTTTTCCTTCAATAGACTAACAATATCTCGTGAATAAAATTTCTCCACCAATAGAATAGTGATTTTCACAGACTTCCTCGTTTATACTGTGCCGGACCCGACCTGGGGCAGATCCCGAACCTAGTGGACGTGCCTATGAAACTGCTCCTTTTACCCCATCAATGATTTCTATGTATTTTTAACTCCTCCCAAGACACTGGAAAAGTAACAGAGAGCAGGTGATATAGGAGTGTGTGTGTGACAGTTAAGGAACAGTGTGTGAGAGTTAAGGAGCTGTGTGTGAGAGTAAGGAGCTGTGTGTGAGTGTAAGGAACAGTGTGTGAGAGTTAAGGAGCTGTGTGTGAGAGTAAGGAGCTGTGTGTGAGTGTAAGGAACAGTGTGTGAGAGTTAAGGAACAGTGTGTGAGAGTAAGGAACAGTGTGTGAGAGTAAGGAACAGTGTGTGAGAGTTAAGGAGCTGTGTGTGAGAGTAAGGAGCTGTGTGTGAGTGTAAGGAACAGTGTGTGAGAGTTAAGGAGCTGTGTGTGAGACTAAGGAGCTGTGTGTGACAGTTAAGGAACAGTGTGTGAGAGTAAAGGAACAGTGTGTGAGAGTAAGGAACAGTGTGTGAGAGTAAGGAACAGTGTGTGAGAGTTAAGGAACAGTGTGTGAGAGTAAAGGAACAGTGTGTGAGAGTAAGGAACAGTGTGTGAGAGTTAAGGAACTGTGTGTGAGAGTTAAGGAGCTGTGTGTGAGAGTTAAGGAGCTGTGTGTGAGAGTTAAGGAACTTCTGTGTGAGAGTTAAGGAACAGTGTGTGAGAGTAAAGGAACAGTGTGTGAGAGTAAAGGAACTTCTGTGTGAGAGTTAAGGAACAGTGTGTGAGAGTTAAGGAACAGTGTGTGAGAGTTAAGGAACTGTGTGTGAGAGTTAAGGAACTGTGTGTGAGAGTTAAGGAACAGTGTGTGAGAGTAAAGGAACAGCGTGTGAGAGTAAAGGAACAAACAGTAAGTAAAACAGAGAAGAATAAAGAAAAGATGCAAGAAAGAACAAAAATAAGAGAAAAGAAAAAGAATAATACGAAATTAAAGGGAAAAACACTTATAAAAAAATCAATATCATATATAAAAAAATAATAATATTACGAGATATAAATAAAAATTCCATAAGCAATAAACAACACTAATAACAGGAAAGGTAAAAGCAAGACAAAGGAAACGATAATTAAAATGAATAAAATAAACGAAGAAACTAAAGTACAGAGCGATAATTACCTTCACAATAAATACATACTAACCTAATATTAACTCGGGTAAGTCCAATAAATATTAATTTCTCGCGTCTCTTCAGAAATTTCATTATTTTTACAGAAACTGAATTTGGTATTGTTGACTTAGGCAGAAAGTTTACTAACAAGAGTGTGTGTGTACAGTAGCATAAAAGACGGAGTGTGTTAAGAATTATTGCTCACATGAAAGGCTGCCTTGAGGAATGTATGTATCATTAAGTAATAACACACCTAAGGATTCATTTGTTAACTGCATTTCAAGAAGTAGGATATATAATTGTTTACACACACACACACACACACACACACACACTCACCAACTATAACAACTAAGTAAATTATTTCATACTTTGTAATTTTAAATGAACGAATCAAATAAATTTTTTTTTATCAATAGCCTCATCCAAAATTCGTAACGTTAGCCCGAAAGGTAAAATTACCAGATACAAAAAGAAACAACTGTATTTGAGATCAGGTGCTGTATTTTAGTGTAATAGCAGATTATAAAAAGTTACAGGTAAGAGAGTTTGTATCTTTATTACCGAGTAGGAAGTACATTTGGCTTAGTGTGTTATATGTAATGGACTGGTAATTAACAGTCAAGTGAAAGCAGTAAGAGGTGCAACACGCAGTGGACACTTACATACGAGTCTGAACACACACACACACACACACACACACACACACACACACACACACAGACACACACACACACACAGAAAGGTTTCATCTACGCAAATGGCTACTTACACTTTAATAATTAATAACTCGAATTTTCTTTTCTACCTGGAATTATCACTAACTTACCAACCCACCAATAACTGACGGAGATAAATTTACTGACATTAGTTAATAAAGAAACAACAACAATAGTGTCTATGATAAATGACCTCTATGTTGGCTTGTATGCATAGAGTGCAACATAACAGCATATGGACAATTATCTAACATTACGTTATTCTGGGTGATCTATAGACGGAAGAACGCCGTGTATATACCTTGTAATTAACGTCATACAACACTCACGTACGTTAGAGGGGGGGGGGATGGGGGGGAGGGGAGGGGGGGATGGGGGAGGGGAGGGGGGCAGCCTTAGTTATGGAACATATTTTTGTTGGTGATGGTGACAAGAAAGATATCACCTGTAGATTACCACACCCCGACGCTGCGTGTGTGCGTGCGTGCGTGCGTGCGTGCGTGCGTGTGTGTGTGTGTGTGTGTGTGTGCCACTTATCAGCCTGTAGATCATCGCTGACAACTTACAGTGATCATTACCTCGTTATTTTTTCCTTCCCTCCGTGTTTTTACATTCCCTTTAGTTAGTTTCACTGTTAAGTTGTTCCATCACCTGCCATTATCACTTCGTTATCTAATTTTCTCTTTCTCTTCTCTGTTGCATTAAGAACTAAACTATATTATCTAGCTCAAACAAACTCCCCAAATATAAGCCTCAGTATATAAATGTTCCAGGTAAATTATTAAACTTATCGTACTTTAATTATAGGTCACTGTGATAGTTAACAAAAGTGATGCACATTTCGGGAAGTTTAGCCAGAATGTTTATGTAACCATTCGTTCAAGACAAGATCTGAGTTCATACAGCTTACTGACTCAGATAAATACGGCTGAACGTGAGGGGTGGTGAATAAAGGGTGTACCGGGGAGCTAGGCAGTGTCTTATATAACGTGAGGTAGTGTACTGCGTTATGGTGATGGGGTGAACTGATACATTGGGTATGAAGGCTTAAGTCTTACTCCTTGCCACATAATTTTCTTTTATTTACGTACACAAAAATTCTTGACAGCGTGGCAGTCAAGTATGAAGCAATGTAACAACTGCGTCATGGCAATAATTTAAATATATTTCAGATTTTCCAGAAATTCGCACTAATGTGGATAAAATAACAGGCAGGTAGTGTCATAGTCAAACATATCATCAGTATTAACCATTACTAATCTAACCGAAGCTTACTTGGTGAGGTTGTTAAGATAATAAAGGAGCTTTTGAATGAAGTAATTTTACCATAGACGCCTTGGCATCCATGACGTTGTAACTATGGACAAATCTCTCTATAGTTTTGCCTCTGTCTACTCAACATGAATTAGGAACCAGGATATACTGATTATGGAACACTCCTTAACATCATGTACAAGTAAGGGCGAGGGTGAGGGTGTTGTGGTGCCGTCACCTTCTACACCTGAGATAAATTTACGCCCAGGTGGCCTTATAATTGGGTTATCCTGGAAGGTGAAAAACGTTAAAAATTGTCAGGTTATTGGCGCTGTTAAAGGGCTGAGGCGGTAACACAATATTTGGACGCGAGAAATTGCTCTTGAAATTTAATGGGAACGGCGCTATCATACTCCCTCACAGATTATATTAAAGTTAGACGTATATTCCCTAACGTCAATTATTCCAGGTAGAAATATGAAGAGATGATAATCATAATGTAACTAGATATATGTGAAGAGACATATAACCCTGACAAGTATCGCTGGACCTTGTTGAGATAGGTGAACGCTTCTCACAGTACAGTGGTGAAGGGCTTGTATATACATCTACCTTGGAAACTATTTATCCCAGCTGGTGAGTAAACACACGACTGACAAGAACCGGAAACGTCTCTCATTAACGTGGGTAAGATTATTTTGCTCTGATAGTAGTGGGCGAGCGAGAACAAGGGACACCAAGGGCTGGACATGAGCTGTGTCTGCTGGCACAGTGTATAATGCAGGGACTGGGGTGACGGGAGGATCCTGCGGGGGAGGGGATGAAGTGTCAGAGGGCAGAAAAAAATTCCCTCAGTGAGTCAGTAGGTCAGATATTATTGTTTATTGACTTACCTTAAAGTAGTTAGAAAATGAACGACAATGAATAGTTTTTCTTTTGATTGAATATACGAAAAGATGTGCCATTAATTTCATACTATTTATATGTATTAGCAGAGAGTGTGTTGGTAAGTGGTGGAGCCGAACCATTAATAGAGGGTTCATATCGTGAGTCATAAATCATTGTGGGTCGTGTTGGTGTGGGAGTCACAGTGCCCGAGGCCAAGTGATGAGTGTATGAACCTCTACTGATCTCTACAAATGGATCACAGATCATCATCAGGGTCTGAACATATAAGCTATTACCTCTTATAAGAAACCATTAAGCTAATAATGCCTGGTTTAAGACCATACAAAATAGTGTTCATCAGAGTACAGACAGGAGGGAGTCTCACTTTTCTCAATACAGGGAGGAATTATGGTTCAATATCCTCACCGGCCAGGAGGAGTTACTGCTACACTATATGCAATAATAAAATTTTTACTCCACCCAACCTGCTGGTATCCTTCCTGTGTACGGGAGACAGAGGCATACGTAGTGTGTAATTTCGATTCGTCCGGGCAATACATAATTCGTCTTCCACGGAAATTAAGGAAAAAATCCATTCTCATGCTTCAAGACGTGGAAGTTGTGGAGGTACGGTGGTGGTGATGGTGGGGCGAAGTGATGCAGTGATGGTGATGGTGGGGCGAAGTGATGCGGTGGTGGAGATGGTAGAGGTAGCGATGGTGTAAGTGGTGGAGGTGGTGATGGTAACAGTAATGGTGGACGTGATGATGATGGTGGTGGTAATGTTGATGGTGGAGATGGTGATGGTGGTGATGATGGAGGTGGTGATTGTGGTGACGGTGGAGGTGGACACATACAATACATTATCACTTGTTTATATCATCTGTAATCTATTAACTGATAAACTAACCTGAATTATAAAAACGTTTTGTAGAACACCAGACCCTAGATAATGAGATGCACGGAAGTAGTGCAATGATGTTATTATTATCATTACGTATTCCCAGCGCTTCAATTAGCTGAGTCAAACCTTCCACTAGAGATCCAGAAGGAAAAGCCATGAGAAAATATCGTAATTTTCTCTGGTTTGTCGAAATTGACTTTAAGTTTACCATAAATCATATAGACACTATGACATAGATACCAGGATACTCGGGACGTGGCTTGATAGGTCAGAGTCCACTTCTAAACACCGTAAGAGGCACTGTTGTTGTTAAAGAAGTATGCACATTTTGATAAAGAATATGTTGAATATATCAGCTTTATCAACAACAACAGCGATGAAGGCTTACACAGCATTGATACTGACTGTCATTCTCAACACAACCAGCAAACTCGAAATAAAATCCAGCATAGAGACTAACTGTACTGACACTCTATTTAAATATCCCTCCACCTCACCCCCCCCCCCCCCAACAACCACTCCCACAACCACCCCCTCCCTCCCCCCCCCCCCCCCCCCAGGACGGTATTATTTGGCCTAGGCTGACCTGACTGACACCAACACTAAGTGGAATTTGGGCCTCGAGTTTCAGGTTACAATAATACCCAACTCTTGTTTTAGTTACACTTAATTCTCAGTCACTGTCAAACTGATGTCTAAAAACACATCTAAACAGATATATAAATTACTATATAAAACTATACCAAATACATATATACAGTATATTCAAATCGCTTCTAGATACTTCTCCCGTATATATATATAAATCTATAGGCACAAACTGCAAATTGAACCATATTGGGATCTATATTTGAAACAGCTTCTCTCCTGCATCTGTCAACAAGGTGTAAATGGCATCCAACTCACTCTACAGACACGGTGTAAATGGCATCCTACTCACTCTACAGTTTTAAGGCTTTAGTCATTTTCAAACCCGACACTATAAACAGCGACCCATCATACAGGAGGTGGTACCTAGTGGAAGCCATCGGTGGTATAATGGAATGTAAGGCCTTTCAAACAGTGTCATATTGTGAGGATTTTTTTTATTCATATTTATATAAAAAAGGTGTTCATATTTTTGCTATTTATGAAGAGTCATCCAAAGCAACCAGTTAATTTAAATAGTGTGTTCGTAGTATTTGCCACTATGCAATATAATATAAATTATTGGCTTATATTATATAACTTAAGGTGCGAATAACACTAGAAAATTATCGCTAAACGGCAATTATGCATATTTAGGATAACACAAACTGTATGCATATATTAGTTAGATTATTTTTATTTGGTTGGTTTCGTATTTTTTTTAGTCACATATTATCTAAAAGAACATTAAGAACCTGAGAAGTGACTTTGTATTATATATTTAAGTTGATATGATAATATATATACGAAAGTTTTGGTCAACCTCGGGTATAAACACGAATATTTGCCTATTATCGGTAACCCACATATATTTTACTTTAAATTTCTGACTAACAATCGCCGACCATGTAGTTCACCTTATTAGGTATACAAGGGTAGTTTCATTGGAATCCTAACCTAACCTGACTTAACCTAACCTAACCTAACCTAACCTAACCTGACCTGACCTGACCTGACCTAACCTAACCTAACCTAACCTGACCCGAGGTAGTATATTTAAAAAAAAATCCATTTGTTGATCAATTATGACTTCAATGTCCCCTTTCAGTAATCATGTCTACAGACGTGAATAATTTGTCTTTCTGCATATATCTTAGTCCTAATCATTCAGCGTTATCCTTTAGACCTTCCATACATACATACATACATACATACATACATACATACATGGGTACACAAAGCATAAGGGACACAGTACTCTCTCAGCCAGGCAAACACCATCTCAAACTCTGTGAATATGGAATGAGTCTTCGATTGCTTGCCTGATTCTTTTAGTAGTCGGTATTATGGTGCTGTAAGTCACACGGAAAAACACTTCCTCATAAATATCAGAAAAATACCTCGAGCTGAAGTTAAATAATACAGCGTTTCGATATCTTTCCATTCTTTAACCATAAGATAAAAGATTCAATTGTCATCTTAACACTATGAGGGACTTGGTTTATGGAGGGGGGAAAAACTGGAGCAGGTAGGGTCTCAGAACGATGGTATTGATTTGGGGGTCTTGTTTGGCATGTGGTGGAAGGAGAGATTTTTGGCTTATGAAAAAGTACTGAGGTCAGAGCAGTGTGTATTCATATTGTCAACTGGTAGGGATCAATAGTAAGAGAAGGTGGGCGAGGGTATTTGCACACACACGCACACACACACACACGCACACACGTACACGCACGCACGCACACACACACGCACACACACACACACACACAACCTACGTTAACCTCGTCACCCCTCGCTTGATAAAGTGTGTGTGTGTGTGTGTGTGTGTGTGCTTTATTCCTTTAATGTTCTGTAATACTTCAAGTGCTTCAGTCATTAAGGATCATTCATTAAGCCACAGGTAACATATACACAAATTCTTCTACATAAGGATGTCAATCACATCCTTATGTACTCAGTATGTAAACAGCAGGTGAGTACATCTATCGTGTACATTTATAAAATATATATTGTTACCGATGTGCTAATTCAATACTATATATTTGTATTATATTTACTGAAAGACAACTTCAATTCCTTCCACTGGGATGTCACTACTAACTATCACCGACTCAAACAGTACCATCATCCTTATCATATTTAATGAAGCAATTCTATTTAATAACACAAGGACAACAATAACAAAAGACGTATCAGTAAATAAATTGCATCAAAAATTATAATCATCAGAATTTCCTCTCCTGTTTTTATAGTCTTGTCCTGTACGTTTATAAACCCCATTCATCCGTTTCCCATGACACGGATACTCTCAGTCCACCAAACTCTCCTCAATAATGTTTTCTCTGCTCTCGTATACTTGGAAGTCTCCCAAAAATGTGCTAACGATATACCTCCTAAGATCCGGCAGGTTATGAGAGAAGCGGCCAAATGAGTGTTAGATTTCTGATACAAAACTCCACAACAACATATTTTTCCGATAGAAGCTCTCTCTCTCTCTCTCTCTCTCTCTCTCTCTCTCTCTCTCTCTCTCTCTCGTGTTTAACTTTCCTCCCAGCTCGGTATTATGACCCGTGTCTACATTGATACTAAAGCTGATAATTATCGCAAGGCTGTCAGCTACGCCTTGTTTCTTTTGTTGAGTGAAGGGGTAGTGGGGGGGGGGGGGGTCAGAGTGGACTATAAGTCATTTTTCCTCTTTAAAACTTTTCATTACGTCTCGATGATTACGAGTCACGTCACTTAACCTAACCTAGCCTAACCTAACCTAACCTAACCGAGCCTAACCTAACCTAACCTAACCTAACCGAGCCTAACCTAACCTAACCTAACCTAACCTAACCGAGCCTAACCTAACCTAACGTAATTTCGATGCGTTTTCGGTCTTAGAGGTTGAATCATTTTATCTTTCTTTTTTTTTTTTTGCACGTGAAAAGTGTGTGAGCGTGAAGTAGGGAGGTGAAGTGGTGGTGGTGGTGGTGGTGGTGGTGGCGGTGATGGTGGTGGCGGTGATGGTGGTGGTAGTGGTGGTGGTGGTGAAATGTGTCTGTTGTGGTGGTGGTGAAGTGTGTTTGTTGTGGTGGTGGTGAAGTGTGTTTGTTGTGGTGGTGGTGAAGTGTGAGAGGAGTGAGGTGATGATAGAGGTTGTGTGAGGCAGAAGACACATTACTTACTATAATTCCTGACCACACCTAACCACACCTGACCACACCTAACCACACCTGACCACAGCTACTTCACGGCCACGACGGGTGACACTTAAGAGGTACTTGTGGGTTACACTTGATAGGTACTAACGACTAATATATAATTAACTTTACAACAGAATTTCGCACAAACCTGGCACTCCTCGGCAACTCACAGGGAGTATTATCAGACTCAATAGCAACACACATTCACTGCATGCAGGTTATGAACTTAAATTTATGCATAATCGATGAAACTATAACCCAGTTGCTCGGTGTTCACGTATACTGTAGGTAATGTTACGTTCAGTGCACCGTCATGCTGACATTTGATGCAGGCGTCAAATAACCTTGACTCTTGGCACACTGAATGTCACTTTGCCAAGGAGGTTGAAGTTCGAAGCACCATTGCTATGTGAGTAAGCAATAATAACCAATGCAACGTAGAGTATCTTTAATAAAACACAGTATTGAATATCTCTCAACTGTTCTTCACTCACGCTCCTCACGTCACGAAATATCAAACCTAGATGACTAAAATCGCTCCCCTGCTCCCCACCCTTAAACTGACGAACACGTAAACACCGACACGTATGATCGTAGTACATGAGTCAGACTCTCAGTTGTGATATTTTGAGGACGTCTTCTTGTTGTCATTGAAGTGAGTCAGTAAGATAAGTTCTTACTTACCCAGGAAGGGAAGGGAAGGGAAGGGAAGGGAACGGTAAGTGCATGAGACCCTGAGAATAATAATTCGTCTACTCCCGTCTTGTGAGGTGTTATTCATGAAAACATATTTACACAGGACCACACACACACACACACACACACACACACACACGAGAGAGAGAGAGAGAGACAAATATATAACCACAATAAAGACATAAAATAGATATTATATAAGCACTTCATCTCTTCCCAATAATATTATATTAACGTTATGTTTCCTGACTGAATTTGGCCTCAAAACACTTTTTTGGGGGGAACTGGGACGAGACTTTGTTAACAAGAGGTAAATGTCGACGAAGGTGTGTGGCTCTTCTCACTGCACCAACTATAACATAATGCTCGTATATATAACTCTCAGACCCATAAATAAATGAAACGCACTCGTCCATTATATTCCTGCTGGACCATTTAGGGAACACCTTGACGGTATCAGTAATATATATATTGCTTACTAGATAAACACAACCCGGATGTGCTTCACCGAGGGTCATCAATTGGCGTTTATCTTGACAGAATCGATGAATATATATATTCAGGTATGAGCAAGGGGCGTATATCCTGAATTAATCACTGAATACTCGGGTGTGATTAAGGTGAGTATCTGCCATGACTATCAGGTGCTTATATCAGCTGATTGGCTGTACCTGTATCTTCGTGGCCACAATACCAAGAGCATGAGGGCTGACCAACACCGAGGCGTTGATCACTTCTCCAGTAGTTGTGGCCGATCAGTCGTTGTGTATGGCCATAACGCTGCTTGTGATCTTATAGTACCACCCTTCCATTCTGAACTGTTATGATGCAGTATTGCCAATGGTGCTGTATTATGCAATTTGAATACATATCCGTAGATAAACATAGAGTAAATTCAGGCCTTGTTTAGGGATACTAATGAACGATGGTACTGACGCTCGTGTAGTGTGTATTATATGGATATGTTTAACAAACCTTAGTTTATATTTCAAAGCAATGAATGGGAACAGTCTTTTGACAGCGAGGTTCGTGCACGCTCACCACGTCCTGATGTAAACACATTGATAACGCCAATAACTACACTCAGCGCAGAGGCCAGAACACACACACACACACACACACACACACACACACACACACACACACAGACGCAAAGGTTAGGGTATATTCGTTTTACGAGGGTCAGTGATTAATCACAGTGGTCACATTTATGTGGCTATTACTTCCGCAATCTCAGTTAGTTTATGGGGAAGAATGTGTTGGTAGACGAGAGGAGGGGGAAGGAGACAGGGGTGAGAAAGGAGGAATAAAGAATACACAGAGGGAGAAGGGTGTGAGGAAGTGAGATGATATATGAGAAAGAGAGAAAGAGAGAGAGAGAGAGTAAAGGAGAGAGAGAGAGTACAAGAGAGAGATACCTAAAACAGCAAGGAGAATTTCAAAAGTCATCAAAGACAAGCTATAGCCTAGACATGAAGAAGGTGAGTCAACCTGATCACCCGGACGACTGGAGGGGCCCCGGGTAAGATTCTGTACAAGGTCTAATGCCACGGAGATGCCGGACGGGATATATTCTAACTACAACCTCCAGTAAAACGAGCAATCACAGGTTGTCGATAAAGAGAACAGCATTGGATATGTAATGTATCTAAGTAATGTTTATATCGTCAGTGTGTATATCTATACTTTAAAAACTTTGTATGTAAACATTATATAAATTATAAGTGATATATAAAAGATAAACTTAATATAGTTTTAACTCAATGACTTACATAAATTTCTAACTTTCAACACAGCAAGTTCTTTCGTGATACATAATCGTGAAATTTATCGGACCCAGTAAGTTAAATACGGCAGAATAACACCGTAGACTTAGTGTTAGGTCATGCTCAGGGTATAAATGAGAGAGAGAGAGAGAGAGAGAGAGAGAGAGAGAGAGAGAGAGGCATGAAAAAACATCGTGGAACATAACACAAAACTTTTTCAGCGGTCACAAAAAAAAAAAGATAACATGGGTCGGACGGTTGCGATAACAGCATCAGATTACAGTAACAGCCAAGGTAATGGTTCGCGGGATTATGTTTAATTTCATATGGCATTAACGACGAGGTAAATTAAGCAATATTTTACTTACAACTAAAAATAGGTTCACAGTAGCTTATTAATAACTGTGTCACCTTAACTCTCATTACGAATTCCTTCAGAAATATATGATAAAAGAAAACTGCTGAGAAAAGGCAGAAAGTACGAAGACAGAGAGAAAGAAATGATGAAAAGGAAAACAAATAAAACATTGAATAAGGATAAAAATAACCAAGAAAGCGTGGCAGAAAAGTGAAACAAGAAGAGACAAGATATTGGTGAAAATCAGAAACAGGGTTAGGTTAGGTTAGGTTAGGTTAAGTTAGGTCAGGTTAGGTTAGGTTAGGTGAGGTTAGGTTAAGTTAAGTCAGGTTAGGTTAGGTTAGGTTAGGTTGGGTGAGGTTAGGTTAAGTTAGGTCAGGTTAGGTTAGGTTTCCCGGATTTTAGTTAATGTGTGGATATAAATACGAAATACTGCATTAGCTACCTTCATGTGTCACCGGGTAGACAACGTGTAACTAACAAAGATAATAGAACCTATGATAAACCCTGAACGACCTAAGATGACCACACACATTACCCCAAGAGTTAGTATGGATGATTATGGATGCAGAACAACGAATGAGATATCGTGTAAATTCTCCTCCAAATATTTCCTGTGTATTTTTAGAATTCCACAGCTTGGTAGTTTTAGCTGTGGTTGAAAGATATGTTCCCTCTTGATCCAGAACTTGATCGACTTGAAATATAAATTACCATTGATTTTAACTATACTTGTGTTACAGTAATGAAACAGTAAAGATAAAAAAAACAAACCTACGGGTATAATTTCTTTCCTTCGTTTCTCTCTCACTCAAAACAACAAAAAAAAACAATCCTTAATAGACTGAATTTCTTTATGAACCGATTGCACGGAATAGACTGACAAAAAAAAAGTTACAAAGCTCTCTGTAACAATATTCTAATTACATTGACTTCAAACACAGATTAATACAGTCTAATATTTTATATCTGTAACAAAAGACTTTATTTTACAGTGACTCACCAAGTGTAATCTGACGCTGTAATTTACGACTGATGAGGAACTGTGTCATTAAATAAATAATTGTTGGATTATTTCTCTGGTTAGTATTGGCTGAGGTGATTTGTGTTTGTATTAGATATGCACAGTCATTCCGATCTCTCAAATGTGCACACACTCACATAAATACGCACATAAGCAAACGCACACCACGCAATCATACGTACGTACGTACACACACACACACACACACACACACACACACACACACACACACACACACACATTCATATATAATTTTGATTATTCATTTATCTAAAATTATACATATATATATATTTGTGTGCATCATCAACGGGATTTAATACAAAAAAGGCTTAAAATTTATTCACCTTAATGCTATTCCAAAGGTATTTAACACACAAGAGACCACCAATAAAAAGATTTTATTTACATATTTTGTGAATTAAAACGGGATAGACATTTATAAACGGTTTCAAATAACGAGGACAAATAAGTATATATAAATGTTATTTTGGGACGTGTTGAGGAATGCATACTTAATGAACGCGTCAACTCCCCTCCCCCTCCCCCCCCCCCCCCACACACTATACAAATAAGGTAAATATCATAAATCACCCTAATAATATCACCTAAATTATATACATCAAGACCTAGTAACTCTCCTTTCCAATAAACATTTTTTCTTTTAGCCCAAGAGAACATGATTCATTTAATGCCTTTCCCGATACCACATAAAAACATTCCTCCAGAGTTGAGTGTATTCTCTGTGTAGCTGTTCATCACCGGAGACCTTCACCTTTTGTTTGACACAGTACGTATATATACTGTAGTACTAGGGGAGGGACGACACTAGCTGAGAGGAGGAGGAGGAGGAATACGATGGAGATGATGAGAGAGAAGACAGAGATAAAATAAATAGTCAATGACGTTCTGTGGCCTCTTTCATCCACTAAATTTAACACAAGATCTCCCCAGTCGTCTTCAACTCCTTGCCTCACCCCACCCCACCGCCCCCTCCTCACCCCCTCCTCACCATCACCGTAAGGCCCCATTCTCCTCAGCTCCTTCATTTGCATACCTGATTTTTGTACCATCCCAAATGACGCTTGCTAATTCAGGGGGCCGCAGGGGGAGAGGGAGGGGCTGTCTAAAACAATAGAGATGCATAGAAAAATGAAATATTTGTTAAGCGAATAGAAGAAAAAAATCCTTACAACAATAACTTAAATTATGTACCTTGAGATGACGTTTCTTCTACGTTTATGTTTTAAGCTCAAGAAATATAATAGTTTAATTGTTTATATACTAGTTCCTCGTATAGTATACTGACTAATACTTTACCCTGAAGTGATGATCATTACATATACGTGATAATGGTTGCAGCTCGTGTTTGAGGATGGCCGGCCTTAGGGCCACCTAGGCTAACACAACAACCACACCCTAAGTTAACGAGCTGCATGACCCAGTGTCAAGGAATAGTCCGAGAAGACCGGACAACTCGCCAACTGCACTGGCTAACCATTACCCCGGAACACGATCCGCAAATCGATTAACATCCAGGTTCCCAATTACTGCTGGGTAGACAGAGGCAAATGGCGTAATGAAACTTACCCATAGTTTCACCCTGCCTGGGTATCGAACCTGGGTGTACTCGCTTGAGAAATGAGTATGCTGACCACTAAACCGCAGGACATACTGTAAAAGTATATACTCACACACCATTTGTATATGTGTATGTTATGTGTTTTTGATCAGACCTTTCTCAAAATTGGGGTTACTTTTTTGTTGTCATGGCGCTGTTGATTCACAAGTGGACAAATTTAATCTGTTTCACATAAGATCTTCTATGCTAAGGAAATTTTACATTAAATAGGTTAAGTTAGGTTAAGTTAGGTTACCTGAGACAATACTTTCCATTTAAGTATGAATTATGTGTTTATACGCAGACCCAATTATCTCTACCACACACACACACACACACACACACACACACACACACAAACACACACACACAATAAAAAATAGAGTAGAGTTGAAAAATATATTATGATTATTGGAGAAGTCGCTGGCAACACTGCTCACGTCAATACTTGGAGGATCTGGCGATAGTGGTTTGCCCTGGGGAAGGTCCGGGCGAGGATGTAGGACTTAGTTATGTGGTGAAGGAATATTAGTGGGTGACCTCACTCTGCTAGCACGGAGGGGGGGGGGAGGGAAGGAGGGAGGGAAAGAAGGAAATTAAAGAAAGTAGGGAGGGAAGGACGGAAATTGAAGAAGATAGGGAAGAAGGAAATTGAAGAAGGAAGGGAGGAAAGGAGGAAGGAAAATGAAGAAGGCAAGAAGGAAGGGAGGAAGGAAAAGAAGGAAAATGAAGAGAGAAGGAAGAGACGAGGGGAATGAGGAAAACAAAGGGGAAGGAGGAGAGAGAGAGAAAGGGAGAGAGGAAGGAAGAGAAGCAAGCTGAAGAAAGTAAGGAGAGATGAGGAGGAGGAAAGGAAAGAAAGGTAATGAAGACGGCAAATAGAGAGGGAAAGAAAGAAGGAGGAAGGAGGCTTGTTTGTTGAGAGGAATGGGGGTGAATGAAGTGAGAAATGGGGATATGGGTATGGAGAGAGAGAGAGAGAGAGAGAGAGAGAGAGAGAGAGAGAGAGAGAGAGAGAATCACCTGACTGTATGTATGTATGTATGTATGTATGCATGTATGTATGTATGTATGTATTCTTAACCATACAGTCAACACCATTAATATAATTACACGTTAAAAAAAATATTAATTAAGAACGATAGACATAAATTAATGTAACATCTTGTATGGTAAAGCGCTTATTGCCTTGACTCCCACAGCGTAAATTAACATATAGGTGTTTTTTTTTAAGCTGTTGTTTTTGTATGAAGGGAGAAAAAGCGGTGTTTTATTCTTTTGTTTTCTTGGAGTTTTTTAGTGTTTTCTTTTATTATGATTAATTTTTTCTCTTTCTTTTATTGAGTAAGCCGTTTCCTCTCTCCCTCCCTTTCGTCGAACATGTGTAAAGGTCTCTCTCTCTCTCTCTCTCTCTCTCTCTCTTCTATTTCATTATCTATCAGGATGTGAAGGGTCGCTTGTGTGTGTGTGTGTGTGTGTGTGTGTGTTATCTCCATAGTGAAGTATTGACCTGTCGTTTTTTAAGTGAATTTCTATATGTCTTTACAGTACACACACACACACACACACACACACACACACACACACACACACACACACACACACACAGTATTCCGTTGTCTGCTCTGAAGAAAAAAACATAAGACACGATCACTCTCCACCAATTATACCTCAGGCATGCATATATGTTACTTCTCATCGTCTAATATTGATGCCTAATACCTAATGGGTCATTCCCTTCATGAATTATATCGTTTCCTCCATGACGGACACGCCAACATGCGACCACTGGGTCCATCTGCCACTTTTGTTTTGACTCGTGCCGGGCCAGTCAGGGAGACATATTGATTGTTATATCGCTGTGTATAATTAACGCTACACACCTGTGATTTACCGACATGGGATATAAAGGTGTATATCTTTAACTCATGTGAAGGATGGCGGCGGTAATGGCGGCGGTAATTGATTTAATAAATAAATATAGTTGTAATGTTTCTTATTTATTCTTTTTCTTAAATATACAACTTAAAATCAACAGCGAACGTATTATTTTATATTTTATTCATTTTATTTTAATTTTCAACTTTTTACTTCTCTGAAAAATAAAATGCAATATGAGTGCCCTCACGACCACACTGTGGCCCGACACCCTGTGAGAGGGGCCATCAAAGGTGTGAGAGGCGAGTGAGCCGGAGGGACGGAGGGAGGGAGAGAGGCAAGAAGAAGACAGGTGTCAGTTGTGAAGAGCTATCTGTAAGAGTACCTACAGTGAGGGGTGGGGGAGGGGCACACTTTCCTCATCTATAATACAACCACGTATGCCAGAGTGTCTGTGGGGGCATTAGGCAGAGTGGCAGAAACATTAGTGCTAAAATATGGTAGGAAATGGTCTGGTGGTTGAAGAGACCATTGGTTCCAGAGGCGGTGGTTTGGTGGAGGGGTGAGGGGGGGGGGAGTCCTTCAAGGTACTGGGAGGGGGAGGGGTGAGGGGAAGGGGTGAGGGGGGTCCTTCAAGGTACTGGGAGGGAGAGGGGTGAGGGGAAGGGGTGAGGGGGGGTCCTTCAAGGTACTGGGAGGGGAAGGGGTGAGGGGAAGGGATGAGGGGGGGCCCTTCAAAGTACTGGGAGGGGGTTGGGGGGCTTGGCTGTCTCTGATGGTGAGGGGACGACCACTACATCAACAACACTGGGCTATCTGACTGTGGTCCTTCCCTTCTCTTTGTTTTACTTATAATTCATCTGTCTGTCTGTGTCTTTCTGTCTGTGTCTGTCTCTTGTGTCTGTCTGTCTGTCTGTCTGTGTCTGTCTGCCTGTGTCTGTCTGCTAAGAAGGTGTGGTATTGTTAATGGTACATCACTCCACAGAAGACGTCTCTCTCTCTCTCTCTCTCTCTCTCTCTCTCTCTCTCTCTCTCTCTCTCTCTCTCTCTCTCTCTCATTATAAAACCACAACCATATAAATTCGGCAGACAATACGAGAGGTGAAGGGTCATTACACTACCACTCGGGGTGCATAATGACTTGGGTACGTAAACACGAAGTTATCATTCGGGGGATGTGATCGACAGTGGCTTCCGGAACACAGTACATTTCTTCCCAGGTGGTGTATAGATTCTCAAATGTATGTCTGTATGTATGCATGTATGTATGTATGGTGAGGTTATAAGAACGTATATGTGCAGTAATTATTGATAGTATTTCATGTATCTTTATTATCAAAGTTATTATTATTATTATTATTATTATTATTATCTCCATCACCATCACCATTACTATCATAATCATTATTTTCACCACTGCCATCATCACCATCTTCTCCTTCATAATCATCATCATTACCATCATCACTCTCCTTATCATCACTGTCTTTACCATCATCATTGCCACCAGCATCACTTTCCTCATCAAAATTATCATCACCACCATCATCACTATCATCATCATCACCGTCATCACCACCATCATCACTATCCCCATCATCATCATCATCATCATCATCATCATCTTCACCATCATTATCACCCATTGAGCGCTTGGTTCCTCTCATCACTACCGTCAGCCACCAACACTCGACTGAGCCATCAGATATATTCCTACCATGAAGATTTACCGAAAAGAAAGGAAAAGAAAAACTATGCGAGGAAAAAAAAATATCCAGTTTGTATTTTTCTCTCCTGAAGGATTTTCGTCTTCAGACATCCACTCCTTCAGGTATCTTTTACAAGAACTTCATTAAGGATGGCTTGTAAGTATAGCGACGAGGCAAGTAATGTACAGGTAACTTCTAGACCATCCGACGAGTTAATTAACGTACAGGTATCCTTGAGAACACGAATGTTGATATACAGTCACTCAAAAAATTATCTCTACCAAATTGGGTTGAGACATTATGACTCAACAGACGAAGGATTTTGACAACCCTCCCGAGACACAGGAGTCACATTGTTCACTCTGGAATTCATCGATCACTCCGAGTACAGATAGTATCTTGAGTGATTGTCCGTCAATGCACTGGGATGTGTCCTTTTTGTTAACCCCTTGAGTATGATGACTTTATCCGCTTGACTATAATGACAACCCCTTGACTACAATGACTTAACCCCTTGAGTACAACATCAGTCCCCTGAGTACAAAAATTTCCCCTGTTCAGAATGATATCTTAGCACATTGAAAAAACGATGAATTACCCTCTTGTTCATGATGTCTCAAGTTCCTTTGTTTTAGTTCCTTCAGAATGTCAGAATGATTCAACTTTATGTTCCAGTTGGAAAACTTGTGACGAATAAAGTTTAGAGTCTTGGTCACCGTGATTTATTAATACACAACGATATCTTCTCAAGAAAAGAGGCCTTGCAATGCTATATATGAGTACCCAATATACAGTATATATATATCACAAATTGGGTCTCTGAAATGTTTTCCCTTTTCTCTTCGCCGTGGTCGGGACAAAACCAAAATAAAATGAAAGCTTTCCTATCAATCAGGCGAACGAAATCACATTAAACTTCGCAACAAAATAGTTGGCCATGGAAACCATTACCTAATTGGTCCCTGGGGTAGCGATAACAGTGTATCTGCCAAAACACGAACACAGACCCCATCAAAACACCCTGGGGAGTCCAGGGCCTGGCCAGGCTTTCATGGCCTCCAGAAGTAATAGAACATAAGGGAATATGGATCAAGGATTTTATCACTCGTAAGGAAGTAGTGAAATGGATCCTTAAGTACTCCTACCAATGAGGCTATTTCAGTTCAGGGGTGGTTAAAGCAGAGGTCGTTATGGCGCCTTAAGACCACAGACTGATATGGAGAGATTGTGATAATTTAGGTGTTGTGGTGGTGAAGGTTGTTCTGGTGCAGCCACTGCCACATGGCTCCCCTTACCACTGGAGTTTGGTTTGAAATCTACCTTGACTCCTTCAATATATTGTGTGTGTGTGTGTGTGCATGTGTGTGTGTGTGTGTGTGTGTGTGTGTGTGTGTGTGTGTGTGTGTGTGTGTGTGTGTGTGTGTGTGTGTGTGTGTGCGTTTTGTGCTATGTGAAAAATTGTCTAACTGTCCGACGTGTACACAGGTCAAGACTGTAAAGTACAACATTAATCATCATAACACCGAGTATTGAACCTTAAAAACTAGAAAATACCATAGTGATCGATCTTAACAATCAATGGGCGAGGCACTGGAACAATCACACTTGTCTCGGTACTTTAAACAGGAAAAAACAATCGGATGTAGTCAAAATAGCCTCTGACAGTGGGTCTCTGATCGAAGGTAGATATAGTAAACTCGTGGACAACTAGATGGCGTTGTTTACTTTTGGTGTTGAGAGTGACATGGGGGGGGAGGGTGAGGCCTAGGAGAGACTGGGGGAGGGAGGAGTGAGATGGTGGGAGAGTGAACGTCAGGGAACCCAGAGAGGAGTGTTGGGATGGGGTGGTGGAGAGGGTGGTGTCTGGGAGTGGTGGAGAGTGGTGGAGAGGGTGGTGTCTGGGAGTGGTGGAGAGGGTGGTGTCTGGGAGTGGTGGAGAGTGGTGGAGAGGATGGTGTCTGGGAGTGGTGGAGAGTGGTGGAGAGGGTGGTGTCTGGGAGTGGTGGAGAGGGTGGTGTCTGGGAGTGGTGGAGAGTGGTGGAGAGTGGTGGAGAGGATGGTGTCTGGGAGTGGTGGAGAGTGGTGGAGAGAGTGGTGTCTGGGAGTGGTGGAAAGGATGGTGTCTGGGAGTGGTGGAGAGGATGGTGTCTGGGGGTGGTGGAGAGTGGTGGAGAGGGTGGTGTCTGGGAGTGGTGGAGAGGGTGGTGTCTGGGAGTGGTGGAGAGGGTGGTGACTGGGAGTGGTGGAGAGGGCAGTGTCTATGAATGATGGAGAGGGCGGTGTTTGAGAGTGGTGAAGAGGGCTGTATGGGGGAGCAAGAGAAGCCTTTATAATCAGAGTCGTTGAGGAGTTTTGTCACGTAGGCAGTATGGAAGAGAGAGAGAGCGATGTGTGGGGTAAATAACGAGGTTCCTGGGAGGACATGTTGCTATCAATTATGTTCTGTACTTCCAGTGTGTGTGTGTGTGTGTGTGTGTGTGTGTGTGTGTGTGTGTGTTCAAAATACGAAAAAGTTCCTGGCACATCTGGCTGCCAGTAATTCTATTTCTATTACAGTAATAAAACACACTTGCCAATTTTCAGGCTAAAGAAACGGCATATCACGAGTCTAAAATGATATTAAAGAACTTCACAGCTTAACCAATATACAACGCACTCATATAGTATAAAGACAGATTTGGTATATATGATGATCACTATAATTTATTACACCACATAAATATAACTACTTTTTGCGGGTTTCTGATCACTCTTGAATGATACGTGAAGGTCAAAGAAGTCATTTAAGCTCAGAACTGTAATCATTTTCTCTCTAGGTAGATTTTCTTATGTAGTTTACACTGAAAAAACAACAACCGTATCGTGTGTTAAGTACGAGTTATATTATTATATCTGTGATCATATTAGGAATAAGAAAAATATAACTTATTTATTCTCTAATCAAGTGTTGGAAGCGTAATGTTTTCCTAAAAGTGGGGATTATTATTTTACACCCATAGAAGAAAAAAAAAGCATCACGAAAAAATATTACGTTCATATCCTGGTACACAATTCATTCTGTACATGCATGAGAATTTGTACACATTTCCGTCGACAGGATAATGTTAAATCTCTACACGTGTGTCCTGGGTCTATATATCTCAGCGTAACTCTACGTAAATATATATGAAACATTCACCCACTAGACACCCGGGTCGCGTCACACTGATACTGAGCTAAGCAGATCCGATATACTATCCCCCCCCGCCTCCAGCAACCCCATGAATACCGAAGTACGTGTCGACCATGCCATCTCCTAGAACTGTAGTGGTTAAAATTTTTGGTCTGGACATGACGAAATCTCACAGAAAAACTATCAAATGATGATAGATGGCGCTGGCATTTCATCGCGTGTCTGTTTTTGGTGGCTAGATTTACGGAGTGGATCCTGATAGAAGTTTGCTGTATGATTCTACGAAATGTTGACGTTGTGAATATTTAAAGCCACGTTGATCTTCCACAATCTATAGACAGAACAATTAATTGTCTCTCTTGACTTGTCTCTGTACGTGTGTTTGTCTTTTGACTTTTTAATTTACATACAAAATGTTGTTCAATCAATTCTAATTAACTTTACTACAGGTCAAGGTGTTTGGAGGCTCAATAAATACAATATCAGAAAGTTAAGGTCAGGGCTCTCGGTGTAAGGTCAGGGCTCCGGTGTAAGGTCAGGGCTCCGGTGTAAGGTCAGGGCTCCAGTGTAAGGTCAGGGCTCCGGTTTAAAGTCAGGACTCCGGTTTAAGGTCAGGGCTCCGGTGTAAGGTCAGGGCTCCGGTTTAAAGTCAGGGCTCCGGTTTAAGGTCAGGGCTCCGGTTTAAGGTCAGGGCTCCGGTGTAAGGTCAGGGCTCCGGTGTAAGGTCAGGGCTCCGGTTTAAGGTCAGGGCTCCGGTGTAAGGTCAGGGCTCCGGTGTACATGCCTATACTGTGTAATATTTACCTCCTCCTTCAAGGTTGACTCGTAGATAGATATCGCACGGGTCTCTCTTTTGACTCTTATCTTATAATAGAAAAGATCATTCTGCTTTATCCATGGCTCCATACATTCCTTTATTGATCTATGTGTGTGTGTGTGTGTGTGTGTGTGTGTGTGTGTATGTGAATTATTTGTCATATTAGCGTTTGTACCTAACCTTACCTAGAAAACTGAGCACAAATATTCTGGTAATTTCCTCACACACACAAACACACACACTACATTCCCACTTAATGTGTGTGTGTGTGTGGTGTTCGACTGGAATGTGTATGCTGTGTGTGTACTCGTCTAGAATGTGTAGGGATAATACGTCTCCTTGCACATATATATATTGTGTACATAGCTTAGTGCGTGTATGAATACCAAACAGACTGACTACAAGTTACACGACACGTGGCTCCATGAGGGATTACTGTTGCATTATAGCACAGCTAAGAGGAAAACTACTAATGCATATCCTATTATTATTATTATGTAGTTATATTAACAGTAGTAGTAGTAGTAGTAGTAGTAGTAGTACTAGTAGTAGTAGTCACTGAATGCCGCATAGATCTGCAGCTCAACTAATTCAACACAGATAGGATAGCTACTTATGTATTAGGATATTTAATATTAAGGTAATAAAATGGAGGAGAAGGTGTGGCTATTGGGGGAGGCTGGAGGCCACATTAAAAAAATAGTAGTAGTAGTAGTAGTAGTAGTAGTAGTAGTAGTAGTAGTAGTAATTTGTAGTAGTAGTAGTAATTTGTAGTAGTAGTAGTAATTTGTAGTAGTAGTAGTAGAAGTAGTAGTTGTGGATACCAGTGAAGTAAACAAGATTCGTAGGTCCATTACGACAGATCGACAGCACTGCCAAAATGATAAGCTGCAGCAACTGTTGCTGCAGGTACCAGAAAATTTGAAAAAAAAAGTAGCTATAGCACAGGAGGTGGGCGCCTCGAACTGGTTAACTACGTTACCGATAAGGGCAAATGGTTTCAGTCTTAATAAACAAGAATTTACAGATGCCATTGCTCTAAGGTACGGTTGGCCAGTAGATGGTTTGCCTTCCCAGGGCGTGTGTGGCTCTTCCTATGATGGCGATCACGCCATGGTCTGCAAGAAGGGGGGCTTCATATGCATGAGGCATGACGAGGTAAGGGATCTCACAGCAAATATGTTGAAGGAAATCTGCCGGGACGTCATGGTAGAACCGACCCTCCTTCCATTGGATGGCGAGATCTTCCAACACAGGACTTCAAACACATCTAACGAAGCCCGTGTGGACGTCAGTGCTCGAGGATTCTGGACGCGTGGACAGCGAGCTTTCGTCGACATCAGGATGTTTGATCCCATGGCCGCATGTCACCGTAACCTAGCTCTCGATGCTGCACATAGGAGGAACGAGAACGACAAGAGAAGGGCATATGGGGAGAGAATTCAAAACGTTGATCAAGGCAGCTTCACTCCTCTAGTGTTCACAACCTCTGGTGGGATGGGCCCAAGTGCAAGATGTTTCTACGCCAGACTCGCGGAGTTGATCTCCGAACAGAAGCAGCAGCCCAGAAGCTATGTTACAGCCTGGATGAAATGTCGACTGTCTTCCTCTCTCCTTCGGTCGGCTCTGCTCTGCCTCAGGGGAACGAGAGCTTCTGCCCCAACTCCGACAACTGCTGCAGAGATTGACTATGAGGCTACAGTCACTGAATGCCGCATAGATCTGCGGCTCAACTAATTTAACACAGATAGGATAGCTTCTTATGTATTAGGATATTTAATATTAAGGTAATTAAATGGTGGCGAAGGTGTGGCTATTGGGGGAGGCTGTAGTAGTAGTAGTAGTAGTAGTAGTAGTAGTAGTAGTAGTAGTAGTAGTGGTCAGAAGAGAAAAACATTAAGGAAAAACTCTAAATTGTTTTGTTTTTCATCTTTTCTTTCATTAAATATTTTCTGAGGAGGAAATTTGATATCGGTTCTCTACCTTGTCCCTCTCCTGTCCGATGTACGAATGGGTACTGAATTTTTCACGACAAAGTACAATAGAATAAATAATGCTTCGATATGATTTATTTAATCACCTATGACGTGGTGGTGTCGGTTTTTTTTTTTTTTTTTTATATAATTACAAGTATTGGTTTAGGTATTTTAGCATAGGTGCAGGTAATGGAACTTTATTAATATGATTATTATTATTATTCTCAACGTTCCCCTGGTCAGTAAGGCTGTGGGGTGCGTGAGTGGATGTCGCGTGTTTGTTGACATAAAGAGGGTGTTTTAGTTCGGAAAAAAAAGGTTATAAACCGAGTCAGTTTTTACGAAAATTATATATTATTGATAAAAAATAGACCGATATATATACTCGCTGTCTTTTTTTAATTCTGAATATATCTTACGTATTTACTCTCTCTCTCTCTCTCTCTCTCTCTCTCTCTCTCTAAACACATATAATTAAAGACATAACTACAATCACGTGTACATAATGACCATAACACCATAACACCTGACACAACTCATGCTTACTACAACAAACAAGTCATTCTTAAGAGTTAATTACACATTACAACTTACACTATGTTATAACAACGACACACCTTCATCCATACCTGAACTAATTAACACAACATCAGTATTTGTAAAGGGTGAACCAACTGAAGAAGATTTCCATGGCGTTTAATTATTCATTCTTGTTTGGTGCCGACAGTCGAGACTTGTGCACAGTACTAAAAGACCTTAACAGTGGGATATTTTAGTGCACAGTGCGTACAGGTTCTTATCTGTTGGGGTATTTATGTGCTTGGTGCTTAAAAACCTCAATCATAGAACCACTTTTACCCACAGTACTTAATAACCTCAGGTATAGAACCACTTTCGTCCACATACTTAAAGACCTCAGCTATAGAACCACTTTTGTCCACAATACGTTAAGACCTCAATCATAGAACCACTTTTACCCACAGTACTTAATAACCTCAGGTATAGAACCACTTTCGTCCACATACTTAAAGACCTCAGCTATAGAACCACTTTTGTCCACAATACGTTAAGACCTCAATCATAGAACCACTTTTACCAACAGTACTTAATAACCTCAGGTATAGAACCACTTTCGTCCACATACTTAAAGACCTCACCTATAGAACCACTTTCGTCCACATACTTAAAGACCTCACCTATAGAACCACTTTTGTTCACAATACCTAAAGACCCCAACAATCTAAGCACTTCAACACAAGCAAACAACATTAACGTGGTTGTTTCATCCTAGCAGAGAAAACACACATCAATAATGAGATTAGTCTCCCAATGTCCGCGTGAATTAAAACAAGAGATGACTCATTTACGTTACATGATGGTTTTAAAGGAGAATTGGATCACGTGAGGATATTTGGGAGATGAAACAAATCAGAGGAATATGATATAAAAATGTATAGTTGACTCTAACCTGCCAGTATGTATTGTATGGTAATTATGATATGACTAATTATCGAGATATTCATATACATTGAATTAAGAATATGGTATAGATTTTTTTTTTTCAGAAATATTGTTAATTAATCTACCTGAAGAGCATAAGAGAAGATGATTAACTAGAAAATAATACGTCATACAGAATTAAGTATGTGTAGATATTCCCACGAAGAGATATAATATGAATTCCTATGTAAGAAGCCAATCTTTTTTTTTTTACTATACCTAATAATACAACGCAAAACATACACACTTAATAAGTATATAATGATATAAAAAAACACTCACTCAAGGCTTAACCTCCTCCCCCTCCCCTCCAAAAAAAATTATAAGAAAAAAATAAATTACAAGGAGGGGGGGGGGGGGGGAATGGTGAGTGGTCAAGAATGATTATACAGAATCCTTATTTACAGCGACAGATTACAGGTGGCGTTTCGTTGGTGTGATGTAGAGCTTATTGTTATACGTAACACTAAGACCATGACCTGTAATTATGTGGATCTATATGGGGGTTGGTCACATACAGAATATAATCCTAGTTATTAATTATAAAAAGAAAACAGATTAGATAAATCTTAGATGGATAAATAATGGATTATGGCATTGAATAGCAACAAAAAGAATATTACAAAATTACTTCAGTTTTGAGAATATTTTTTTCAAAGTTTATTTTTATAGTATAATTCTTATATTACGCAGATTTTTAAAGCAAACTCTTAGAAGATATTTTTTAGAGCGCAGACTTTTTTAGAGCGCAGACTTTTTTAGAGCGCAGATTTTTTCAGACCTCAGATCGCGATACTTTTTATTATACAACCATCATCCTAAACCCCTACAGACAGACAGACGGACAGACAGACACACTTCCAACCCCCCCCCCCAAAAAAAAATGAGACGTCACCAATAATAAACAAACAGATAAGATTATAGATTTCTTTCTCTAGAGGGGAAAAAAATCCTGTCAATTTACCTGTCTATAAAATCAAAAGGTTAACAAGGTGAGAAAATCGTCCCTTATACAGTCTTCCCTCAGAATGGTGTAAACAACGTCGTAAATATTGTTGGCTTTGGAAATTAAACGAACAGCGAGGAATTCTTAATTAGTTTTGGTATAATATATTTTGTCTTTTAATGTGAGTCTGCTTTCCAAAACTCGTATACCGTTTTTACTGTCTGTAGTGGATTATCTCTCTCTCTCTCTCTCTCTCTCTCTCTCTCTCTCTCTCTCTCTCTCTCTCTCTCTCTCTCTCTCTGTATCTATTCTCTCATTCTCTCCTCTTCCCTTTTGATGGTATCCCTCCCCTCCACTAATATCCCTCTCCACCCCTCTCGCTCCACCCCATACATATATATACAATCCAAGTGAATAGTCGAAACACAACAGGGATGCATATTCATGATTATTCAAGGACTCAAGCTAATTCAGAGACACAGTCCCGGCAGTGATTTAGAAATACAATTTGTGTGTGGCAGCAGTGTGGTAGCTGGTGTGGGTGTGTTGTAGCTGGGACAAGGAGGAACTACCGGTATATAAACTGTCATCTCTCATGCAGGGTGTGACGTGTGGTTTAGTATTCTAACCTAACCTAACCTAACCTAACCTAACCTAACCTAGCCTAGCCTAGCCTAACCTAACCTAACCTAGCCTAACCTAGCCTAACCTAACCTAGCCTAACCTAACCTAACCTGACACACATTAGACCAGACGGTAACTAACATAAATATTGATTGTGTCGCTAAGAAGCATAAGGTTCGTGTCATAGTCTAGCCCATTTCTTCACTTCACGTTGGAATGAAACGACGTAAATGAAGACCATTATATTACTTGGTCCTGAATACTCATCACTATGCAATCTGTTGGTGAAGTTGGGTCTTCTGGGAGACTACCAGCTCTATTGACTTACCACTCTTATGCACAAAATGACTCCCAATGGACAACTTTCTTGACGCTCCTCCGGGATTATCTCAGAAACTCTCTCTTTCTCTCTCTCTCTCTCTCTCTCTTAGAGCTTACCAACTCAATCACTCACCCAGTCTTGCTCTTACATGGAAAATCTTTCATTTTCTTACGTACAACCACACGCTTTGAGTGAGTCTTCCTTCCCAACTTGTGTTCAAGGAATGTTATTTAAATCTCGAGGCTTTTGAAGTCTTAATCCCCACATACTTTCCCTGTATCATTTCCTGCGTCGAATTATTCTTTTCAATTCTTAAGAAGTTCTGTAAGTTATTCATAATTATCACTCTTATGTCTGACTTCTATATGATAAGAAAGATTCATTTTTTGCTTTTCTTCATTCACGTTTGATATATTCCACATTTTCTTTCTCATTTACTATCGTTTTAACGGTGGTGCATCTAATGTAGTTCGATACTGACTTTAACAACAACTTTTCCAAGCCCAGTCTTCTTTAAACACAACTTTCAAACCAGAATTGCACACTGAGATTGTTGCTGTTCTTCACTTGAGAGGACATAACAGAATGGCATATTTAAGCTTATCCACACAGCATACTTAAAAAGCTTAGATCAGCATTAACTCCTAACATACACTATTTTTCTTTTTTTCCTTTTTTCTTACTATTTCCATACCTTTATCCTACTTGTTTCCCCTTTTCTGGTGGTCTCTCTCTGTCACACACTGCCCCCTGCCCTAAAACCTCTGCCGAAGTGTGAATATTCCAGACACATAAATGCTTTCTACTAGACAAACTCTCTCTACCTCAACAAAGACAGATTCTCTAAACATTTCTCGCATGGAGTTTCCAAATCTAGCTATGCCTCGTGCCACTCTTCTCGGCTACCTCAACCCATCAGTCATTTTATTTGTAAGTAGTTCAATATCCTTCATACAGTAGAGATAGAATTATTTCCGGGTTTGACTCCAGCGATTATTCCTTCCCCTCACGTTCATACAAACTCTCTATACTCAAGTAATTGTTATCATTTATGTACTGTTAGTCTTCTCGCATACCTGTACTTCATAATTGGTCTCTTGAATCTGTTCTGTCCTCTACTAACTTGTTCCCCTCCCCACACTCGCTGTCATCTGATGTACAACCTTTGTTTATTAAAGGTGTCCCTCCTTCACCTTCTCTTCTTTTGTTTGTATATTTCTCACCTGAGTCATCCTTAACTCCATTGTCCACAGAATAATATATTAATGTTTTTGTTTCCTCTCTTAACTAGACAATTCAATCTGTCTTTCCTTATTCTATTCTATCACATCTTGTACTTGTTCAGCTCACTGCTGTCCACATATTGTTCTCTACACTCTCCTGGGTGTTCTCTGGCTGCCTCTACCAACAAAATCTACTAATAACACCACAAACTATTAGACTTTTCTTACCTACCTGTGTAAGTCAACATGAGACATTCTCTTGTCTTCCCTCAGTCACAAGTAATGCGTAACACATATATTTTCACTGATTTGTTTGAAGTGATACTTGTCCTTGATCACCTACAGTACACAATGTGTGTATATACATATATATACACATTGTGTAAAACAAGTGATACACACGTCGTAGACACATGGTGTGTCTCTAAGGACATAGTACGTAAATATTGAGGCTCGTGCACCAAATGACGCTCAGCTTCCCTCCGTGCGAGAGGTGGACTGTGAGCACCGCCTGCAAGGGCCACAAGAGAGCCATCTGCACGGGCCGCCTGGCATAAGGTGGTCGCTGCCATGCTAATGTGATTCTGACGACCGTCTGCAGCTGGCACGGGAGCCACAACCCGGCAGGGGGATGGACGGCAGTTAAGGGAATGGGAGGAAGGGGAGTGGCGGAAGCGGGAATGCTGTAATAAGCTGCGAGCGGACTGTAAAGTCACCCAAAAGGCAATGAATTTCATCTAGTGTGGAAAAAAATGATGACCAAGACAAATTTAGCAGCCATAACCTGAACTGTACACGAGGACGTAGAATACCGCTAAAGAGGAGGCCCTTCGTTTTTACACCAAGGAGGACTAAAGTGCCGTGTTTATGACCCCTTTATATATACTCGTTACGTAAGGTGAACATTATTATTCCATTAACTCTTCTATAAGGAGTAAACTGAACATACATCTATTTAAACTGTTCTATTTTACCACGAGTTTACCAATAATCACAATAGAATCTCCCCCCACCCCCCCACCCCCCCCACACACACAGTTGACTTAGCAAATGATCCAGTCAAGCTGTGGAGAGGTTAGTAAGGTGTGCGTCTGCCGCGTGTCTACACATAGTAATACTGTCATTACCTAGCTCACAGTGGCCGTGGGTCTGGTGATGGTAGTTGGTATTGCTAGCGTTAGTGAGGGAGGCTACCTGGTGGGGGGGAGGCTACCTGATGGGAGAAGGCTACTTGGTGGGAAGAGACTACTTGGTTTACGTGTGCTACGTTATATAAACATGGACTGTGGTGTTGTTTTCATTAGTCTTTGTATTCGTTTTTCCTTTAAGAATGACCTTGTATAAATATGTAATGCTTATTTTATGCGTTATTAATTATGTGTTTCATTCCCCATGACTTGAGTGGTTTTATAATAGCTCTGGTTCTTCGTAGTTATGGTAGGATGTACTGTATTATGTGAGGTATATATTGACCTCCCTTTGTGATGATTTATAGGGCGTAGAGAGAACAAGACACCCCACCCCCCACCCACCCACCCACACACACACACACACACACACACACAATAAATCACAGACAAATAGATAGGAATAAACTCGCTAATCCCTAAATATCCTTCTCCTCTAAGTAGATCCAGCTGTATTACACAAGACAAATTAATTATCATGTACACCAAAAAATGGAAGATATTCGGGCAAAATGTGTGTGTGTGTGTGTGTGTGTGTGTGTGTGTGTGTGTGTGTGTGTGTGTGTGTGTGTGTGTGTGTGTGTGTGTGTGATGAACGGAGCCAATCTCAACACCTCCCCATCTAAATTCCTCCACATATAAATAACAAAGCAAAATATATGCAGGAGTTATAACTCAAGGTGGGTGGAGCAATAACTTGGCTTCGAGGGTCACGTTCCGGGCATACGTTCAACGAGTGTCCACTACCAACGTTCCCCTGGGGAACTGAATTTCGTTTTTCTTTGTTGTTTCTTAACTAGATATTAAGTAAGAGCAGCAACGCACATCTTAATCCCTTGAGTGTGATGATTTAACCCCTTGAGTGTGATGATTTAACCCCCTTGAGTGTGATGATTTAACCCCTTGAGTGTGATGATTTAACCCCTTGAGTGTGATGATTTAACCCCCTTGAGTGTGATGATTTAACCCCTTGAGTGCGATGATTTAACCCCTTGAGTACTATCCCCTAACCCCTTGTGTGTAATGATTTAACCCCTTGAGTATGATGATTTAACCCCTTGAATACTATTTCTTAACCCCATGAGTATAATGAATAAAGTCTTTAAGTACAAGTGAATTAATCTCTTGAAAACAATGACTGGTTCTCTTGAGTACAGAAATTCACACTTTTTATCGGAACAAAACAACAATATGCAACATAGAGAATCCCACTGACCACACCACTGTAACCTGGACCTTATTGGACTAAATGGAGGTTACAACATTGGTCTAAACCCCCACAAAAAAAAAACTCTTTACTGGACAAAATTCCGTCTAAACTTGGACAAAATCTCTCATTTCTACCCATCAAGTTCTCATTTCGTTGGACAAAATTCGAACCCAACATGAATAAAATCTTTTCACATCCAAACAGCAAAAGGAATCCCGTTCATTATTGGCCAAATCCTGTCTATAACACACGCGCACACGCACACGCAAACACACACACACACACACACACACAAAAGCGTAGGAAACAAAATAACATGGGCATAAATTGCTCACGTCCGCCCTTCAACACTTATCGCCAGTGTAAACAACATTGGTCAGTACAGCTCCATGTTTTATTAGAAATATTAAGGGAGAAGAAATATACTGACAGACGAGTTAGCGTGTGTGTGTGTGTGTGTGGTCGGTGAGAGTCTAATGCTCGCCATATTGTTGAATATTTTCGAAGTGGGTCTTTTTTTTTTTCGGAGGAAGTGCTGCCAGTTGGAGGAATACTGTAATACTTCTTTCGATATTATTTTTTTTTTATTCCCAGGGGAGGAATATTGTACAATGGCCTTTCATGTGGGAAGCCATTGAGAATGAACCTGCCACGTGAGTTGTCATTGTCTGGATGGGTATTGTGTGGATGGGTATTGTGTGGGTGGGTATTGTGTGGGTATTCAAAGGGTACTTGGCCATCGTGTGGGTAGTCAAAAGGTTTCTGTATACCGTAAAGGGAGGGGAAGAATGGATCAACTAGATTTAGGGGTTGACCCGGAGACCTGCCCTGTGCTACTCCCCTCATATACAACATGTGAGGGTGAGTAATGATCCAATCTCCTTGCCTCTCTCTCTCTCTCTCTCTCTCTCTCTCTCTCTCTCTCTCTCTCAACACAATAACAAAACAGATCAACATATTTACAGTAACGTTACATACAAATGCTGTAACTTTGAATCATTTAATGCGTTTTCAATTTTCATTTTAAGATTGTGTTTCCGGTATCGAATGTGTGTATGTGTCTGTATGCACCTTTTTTATGTATGTATGTATGTATGTATGTATGTATGTATGTAGGTAGAAGGATGATTAATTGTATTTACTTAACCATATTAATGTGCAATATTCCAGTTATATTATCCCAGGATTATGACTGACTAGATACCCTGAAACACCACGTAAGTCATCCTACTGCACCATTTCTCTACCATACCCGTATCTAACATTACCAATAACAAGAACAATTGAATAATTTAAGTTAAAGCCACTATCCTAACCCGGAGCTTAATATGAGGAAGAGGAAGAAGCGGGGTTATAAGTTAGCTGAGGGAGAAGCAGGGTTATAAGTTAGCTGAGGAACAAGCAGGGTTATAAGTTAGCTGAGGGAAAAGCAGGGTTATAAGTTAGCTGAGGAAGAAGCAGGGTTATAAGTTAGCTGAGGAAGAAGCAGGGTTATAAGTTAGCTGAGGAAGAAGCAGGGTTATAAGTTAGCTGAGGAAGAAGCAGGGTTATAAGTTAGCTGAGGAAGAAGCAGGGTTATAAGTTAGCTGAGGAAGAAGCAGGGTTATAAGTTAGCTGAGGAAGAAGCAGGGTTATAAGTTAGCTGAGGAAGAAGCAGGGTTATAAGTTAGCTGAGGAAGAAGCAGGGTTATAAGTTAGCTGAGGAACAAGCAGGGTTAAAAGTTAGCTGAGGAACAAGCAGGGTTATAAGTTAGCTGAGGAAGAAGCAGGGTTATAAGTTAGCTGAGGAAGAAGCAGGGTTATAAGTTGGCTGAGGAAGAAGCAGGGTTATAAGTTAGCTGAGGAAGAAGCAGGGTTATAAGTTAGCTGAGGAACAAGCAGGGTTATAAGTTAGCTGAGGGAGAAGCAGGGTTATAAGTTAGCTGAGGGAGAAGCAGGGTTATAAGTTAGCTGAGGAAGAAGCAGGGTTATAAGTTAGCTGAGGAAGAAATGAAAATCAGGTTGTACATTGTGCGTCGCGGCGTTGTATAGTCTCAACATTTTATGAAAAGCTTTATAGAGGGTAGAATGTTGGTGTTGATTGCGTCACGCTCGTAGGGTCGACGCCAGGGGTCCCTTAACCTGTGCTGCTCGCTCCTATTGCTCTGTGAGGCTCAGCTGGCCACAGTCACCCTTTCGTGGGGAGGGAAAACAAGTTTGTTCTAGTCACAAGGAACATAAAAGAGAGCAAAGGGAAATTAGGGTGGCCACCGGGGCTGACCATACAGTGTCAGGGGAGTCACTCACACCACCACAACAGCTGGTCTCACGCCGTCTGTGTGTGTGTGACTTAACGTAAACTGGCCGTGATATAGTAGGTTTTATTAGTACTCTCTCCTTATACTGCTGGAGACGTGACCCAACACGGTACGGTAGTAGTAATTTACACTTCTTGGTGATTAGAAGTCGATGAACCTTTTACATGAATCAAATGAACAAGCTGTCTTATAAATCATGATGTTCAAAATTGATCGGATACGTTTAAACACATTATTGATCACAGTCAGTACAAATCATGAAATATCAAAGGTAATGACGTACGATCAGTCAGAGAAAAGCGTACAGTTTAGGAGAACTAATGTTGGAATAATATTAATCACATCCAATAATTCCAACACAATAGGAAATGGACAATACAAGCGACCTAATTTTAAACAGGAGACACAAGTTTAGTTTTGAGATATAAATGAACACCATCTATCAGAGTAAGACTTGGCAGTTACAGTACAGGAGGAACTGACTAAGTTAAAAGTTGAATGATAGAAATATAAACAAACGTTAATAATATGTTAATAAATGATCTTATACATCATCTCTAAAGGCAAATTATCAAGTTGCTATGTCGGATTCGTTTAACTGTGACTTTGGTCTAGAGATGCGTGTTGACTGTTGCAGGAAGAAAAGGCATCACAATAGCCATCCAGTGAGAAAATGTTATATTATTTCGTCGCCTCATCGGGGAAAACAAAATTATGCATTCAGTTCGTTGATGAATTCTGTTGTCAGACTTTTCCAACATTTCTCCCGGGAGACTCAGGCTGACAATAACTTCCTCCGCTAATATTAATTTGATTTCCATTAACTTAAATTGTGCCTGAAGATTCTGAGTCTCTGGCATGTTGAGACACCACACACGATAACACTCCATTAAAAATAAACTAAGTACCTTTATCACTTAAAACCTTACGTTAATTTTACAACAGGAGTCAATTCTTCAGTCACCATAACTCTTCAACACTCACAGATATATATATATAAGTCTACCGGCACTTTCATAAATGCTTCGTGAATTAGTACAAAGCGTAACGTTAACCAGGAGTATTAACACAACATTGCAGTAAATTGTCGTCCATAGCTGTAATGTGTGGGAGCTTAACTTGCCGTCCTCAAAAGTATTCCTGCCAAGTACTGTATTATGGCGTGAGCAACTACAAGAACTTAAGAACCCACCCACCTACACACACACACACACATTAATGTAATAATTAGCAATAAAACAAGAAGCCGAAAATTTAGTCGAACAAATTAATTTCCAAAAAGTTATATTTTTGTATTCGCTGAAATATCCCACTGTAGCTCAGGGTACAAGTGGGAGTTATTCTCAATGTTTCCTTTAAGACAAATTGGTCAGGTATTCAACCGTTCCCTCTGCAGTATCTTCGACAGTCACTGGTGCCAAAAAACCATCACTGACCTACTGAGATAAGTGGAGGTACAGAGGGTACCCATATCCCTGGCTGAGAGACCGACCACATCTTCTCCCGTTAAGAGCAAAAATTACACGGTTATCGTCTTAATGCTAGACTATTGCGAGGGTATCGTTTGGTGGGTAAAACAGAAGAATTAAGGCATCTTCATTGCACGTTTAGACCGCGCAAATGCGATTCTAAGCCACAAAGTTGAAGCTAGGAGGCAGGCTGGAGGCTGAAACACTATTTTTTACATTTAACTCTACGTTTAGTCGTATAGAAAAGCTTTCTGGGTCCCATTCTTGAGAGAACATATACTGGTGACCTAAGCAGTTGAGCTGCAGTGAGTTCCCTTTTAACACAAAAGGCTCGGAAACTGTAAAATACCTCAAAGTAAATTGTCACGATAGAGGTAACAGCACCAGGAACTACGAGGTTCCCGCCACTTACCGCTGGTGGACGATGGTGCGCGGTGCAGTACAGGACAGTGACCACTCAGTAAACAGGCCGCCGTCTCATATATTTATTATAAACTCTAATGTCCTCAACTGTACGTAGTCTGGTCATATGCTGATGTTATTATGTATTCAAACGGTTAAAACATCGTATTAAGGGATTAAGTCATTGTACACAGAGAGTTAAGTCATCGTACTTAAAGGTTAATACTCGTATATCGTAATGGGTTAACTCATAGTAGGTAATGGGTTAATTCATAGTAGGCAATGGGTTAATTCATAGTAGGCAATGGGTTAATTCATAGTAGGCAATGGGTTAATTCATAGTAGGTAATGGGTTAATTCATAGTAGGCAATGGGTTAAATCATCGTACTCGAGGGGTTAATTAATCATTGAGTAATACCTACCGTATATTATTGAGTACTACATTAATATTCCTAACAAAGACGCACTAGCAAGTACTAAGAGAAGTCATGAAACAATAACACTATGGCCGGGAAATACTGTACACTTCCCTTACATAAACAGACGATCACCTTTTACCATTGCTTCTAAGTAAACGAGTAAACATTAAAACCAAACAATCCCCCAAACAATAAAAATAAAAATAAATGAATAGAAAATAAATCACCCAAAATACACCTTTGAAGTATTTTCTCCGGTCACAAGTATAGTTATTTAGTTCACTATGGTCCTACAGCTCACAAACATCGACCATCACACACCTGTATCGACCACCACACACACCTGTATCGACCACCACACACACCTGTATCGACCACCACACACCTGTATGCTCACCTGTAGACCGAGTGCATCATAAGTCCTGATTGTTGAAGCTCTTATGGCAGTATGAGGAAAGTATTTATTTATAAGCCTCGATAAGGTTCAATGTGGCCTGACTAATTATATATCGATGACTTTCAGGGAATATTAATATCTAGGAATTTTCGCTTCAGATTAAAATACTTCGATATCCTCCATAAACTTCAACACACTAACATTTCCACAGTCTAACGCCTCCACACCCCAGCTCCCCTACACCTCTCCCCACACCTCAGAACCTCCACACCCCAGCTCCCCTACACCTCTCCCCACACCCCAGATCCCCTACACCCCTCCCCACACCCCAGCTCCCCTACACCCCTCCCAACACCCCAGCTCCCCTACACCTCTCCCCACACCCCAGTTCCCCTACACCTCTCCCCACACCCCAGCTCCCCTACACCTCTCCCCACACCCCAGCTCCCCTACACCCACAACATCTCAGAGTACCTCCACCACCCCCAACACCAAGACTGAACACCCAACTCTAAATCTTAAAAAAAAAATAATAATAATAATTCTAATGCTACAAAGAGAATGAAATATACTGGGTTAGAAATCCAGAAACATTACACAGAATGACCTTTAATTACATGTCTAATTACGCGTATACCTGTTAAATGACCACCTCATTAATCTCTTAAATACCGAACACCATGAGCTTCCCTTTGAGTCTTTGTAATGTTAGGCATGGGCTATTTAGACTCACTCCGGGCTGTTTATGGGTCAGGGTCACTGCTCAGATAAACCTAGCCAAAATTACCTCAGTTTAATTAATTGACGATACCAAGAGCATGTGTGTTGACCTATAGCGTGTGGCCTGTTGATATGACTACTGTACGACCTGAGCTTTGAGATACACAGTTAACCTTACCAGTCATAAGCGGGTTACTCTTACCTGGGAGCCTACAGGTGAACTATATCAAAGGTAGATTAATTATTCTCGATGGCATTAAACATACGAGTGAGTATGTTGACTATGCCATCACGTTATTCTACCTCTAACATCTGCTGAGTAATCTTCATGTGGCTTCTAAACTATTAATTACATAATTACCAGGTATATGAACTCTGCAATGAGGTACTTCTCTTGCAATTAGTACATACGTGTATCTGGTTTGGTACTAATCTAAACATAGGATTAATCTCAGAGAGGCTGTTCAGATGAATATATCGTAGTTGTTGACGTAATTGTTATACCTTTCAATAAGATAGAATTTATAATTTACTCTATGATAAGATGTACTAAAACGAGTTCTAATATTTATATGATAGAAAGACCTAACTGAATGTTTCCCCTTAGTTATTTACGCTAGAAAATTTCACAGATAGAGCATGTACTGTAAATTACGTAACTCATCAGCGCTCAATTATCATTTAATAGAAAATATAGTTATAGCAATCACTGAAATCACTAAAAGAAGACTGCATACAACACACACACACACACACACACACACACACACACACACACACACACACACCAGCACATTTGCTAAATAGTATTGTTTACAAAGGCAGGTACAAACGAAGAGTTCTCCTGGGAGGTGACCAAAGAACGGCTTACCTTACTTTTAGTGTTATACGTTTTCTAAATACAAGGTCATCGAAAAAGAATACCCAGATTTTAAGGGATAATATAATGAAAATCTGGGTATAATTTTTCCATGACCCTGAAGTTTGAACAGATTTTTGCGATTTTTATTTTTTTATCTTTTTTTACACTGTACTCATGAGGTTTAGGAAGTATTTGTGTTGTTTAATTTTATACTTGGGTCTTGGTTTAACTTTATATTAGATGGGAATAAATCGTATGTATTGTGGATGCGAGATCGTAAACGTTTTCAGATTCACCATGAACGCTAACGTCTCAGTTTAATTATTTCAGTTCCTTTATTTTACATGTAGGTTGGTATTGTATATATGACACGATATGACACGTAATACTTACATTTGAACTGAATTCCTCATATATTTTTGGTATTTATTTCTATATATATATAAATACATATATAGACATAATATAAGAATAAATATATCAGCTTATATTTTTTATAAGCGATAAATTTTCTTATGGAATCCTCGTCGTATATGAATGAGAACTCCAGGTATAATGTAAAATCTATTCCCGTAGATTATTCAACGCCATTCAATAAATAGATCCCTAAAATAGCATTATCATATTGAGCCGAATTCTTAGCACAAGTTATTCATGGTGTTGGTGTAGATTTACCCCGAAATATTTGTATTATTCATATTTTTATTCATTTTTTTTAGAGATATCTGTGTCTCATACGTCTCTTGTAGTGTAGACTTCATTTTTCACTCATTAATTAAAACCGCAACACCCAACAGATGATAGAAGCCTTTCATCCAATAATCTCCTTTTCCACCTCGTTATACTCACCTGTTAAGACCTAATTAGTGTAAGTTATCAGGTGCAGCAGTGTCCCTCCCCACCAACACCAAGTACCTCTTACACACAGAAGGACAGGTGTACAGGGAGTCTTCATCAGGTATAAGTGCCTCGTGTATGAGTTAATGACTAAAGACTTACTGATCACCTGCATATTAGCCCGTACCTGATTTACCATTAAGATTGACCACACTAAAGCCACTCTATCCTATCCTAACCTAACCTAACCTAACCTAACCTAACCAAACCTAACTGCCCAGGGTATTAAGTTATCAGATGAATTAGGTTAAGAAGGGTTGCTCATCTTCCCTTGATGTAAACAAAGGGCTTCCTACAGGTATCTATTGTCTATTAATAACTCTTTCTTCCTCAAGGTAAATTTTTCATTATCTTTCATTTTACGATTCAATAAAACACTTCAGAAATAAAATTATTAGACACATGGGTGAGTCAGTGAATCAATTGATCAATAAACTTCATGATACTAGAAGGTTCAATCAACACGGGCACATGACCGGCCGATTTTCTAAAAAAAGTTCAGTTCTGATTATGAGAAAAACATTAACCTTGAACTAATCTCTTATTTTCGTGAATAAACAAGAAGAATGTATCTATCTCTGTAAATGTAAAAGTTATTCATTCATTCGATTACTTTTTTCATCTATTTTATTATATATTTACAAATTTTAAGACCATATCACCTTGTAGTTATTAATTTTATGCATTATGAGTGTAAGATTTAGCGTTTAATCTTCTGCGGTGGCTGAGACCCGTGGAAGAAAACGAAGGCAGAGGAGGGGAAGACTTAAAAGAAAACGATATTACTCGATACGAAGACTAAATAGAAAGAAGATATTATGAGGGATAGACTTTAACGAAAGAAATAAATGACAAAAAATAAAATTAATATGTTTCACTATAGGAGCATAATATATTCATACGCCCTTACGCATTATACAACCAACAATAAAATCAATGAATTTTTACCACTAACATACAACGCTTTTGCCAAACAAGAACGAATAAAGGATTAACATATTTAATAACAATAAAAAAAAATCCTTAAAATAACACAGACACCAAAAAGAACTTACGGAAATTCAAAGATAATTTAGGTCAAAGGTCATACCCTCCCCAAAATTAAGTCACCATTGAAGGTACTTTGACAAATAGGAACTATTGACTAGAGACGTAATTCTGAACAGTCGTAAATGTTCCTCATCACACCCTAACAGCCTCATAAATTACACCAGATAAGAGGTTTTTCTTCTCTGCAATCACCGTCATTTGTAACCTCCCTCCAGGTAATTTACTTAATACGGTAAACCTTTAGAAGTTTAGATGGATGTCTTAAGGTCTTCCGTAAATACATGATAACATTAAGGTGGAGGAGGGGAGGTAGGAAAGAGGGGAAGGAGGGGGAGGGGGAAGGGGGGGGGGTAATTCAGAGGTTGAACGTAGGAGGTGAGACGTGTGCAATGGGTTGATGATAGGTTAAGTGAGCTCAGGTGTGTGTGTGTGTGTGTGTGTGTGTGTGTGTGTGTGTGTGTGTGTGTGTGTGTGTGTGTGTGTGTGCATTCTTATTCATTTCTTTCACTCATACTCATTACATAAACACATTTGACTGAAAAATATGACCCCAGCAGAGTTTAAGGAGATTGTCAGGAGCAGCAGAGCATGAGGTTGAGCATGAAGAGGAGAAGTGTTTAATAACTGGGGAGTAAACGGTGTATTACAGAAGGATAAATATTAAGTGATTTACTGTAACGTGTAGCAGTGGACAGTCACTTGGATACAAGTACGAAGCAGTATAAAATAACTTTTACATCACAAAGGAAATAAAATACACAGAAGAGATATAATTGTTTAGTTAGATAACATTTCTCATATAATTTCTCTCAACACTTATTCAATAGGTAATATACGAAATGTTCCCCAGACATATTTAGTTCAATATGTTCAAAGGATAACTTAATTATTTTTCTCTTTTATGCTCAAACTCCAGTATTAATTGAAAACTCGATTTGCTTTGAAGTAAAATACTCTTAATGTGTGGTTACTGGTTTATGTATTTAGCATATTAATAGGTATAATTAGACGTATTATGAGTAATTATTAACAAAATCAAAGGGTTATTATATTAACTTGCCCACCTGCATCCTTAACAGCCCTATAACTGACTCATTGACTTGAAGGAAATATTATATTAGCCTACATGAGTCACCGTCTACATCACCATCATCACCACTATCACCATCATCACCACTATCACCATCTCCACTAACACCATCACCACCACAACCATCACCACCATCATCACCTTCACCACTACCATCATCACCACAACCACCATCATCACCACTATCACCACCTCCACTAACACCATCACCACCACAACCATCACCACCATCATCACCTTCACCACTACCATAACCACCACAACCACCATCATCACCACTATCACCACCTCCACTAACACCATCACCACCTCCACTAACACCATCACCACCACAACCATCACCACCATCATCACCTTCACCACTACCATCATCACCACAACCACCATCATCACCACTATCACCATCTCCACTAACACCATCACCACCACAACCATCACCACCATCATCACCTTCACCACTACCATCATCACCACAACCACCATCATCACCACTATCACCACCATCATCACCTTCACCACTACCATAACCACCACAACCACCATCATCACCACTATCACCACCATCATCACCTTCACCACTACTATAACCACCACAACCACCATCATCACCACTATCACCACCTCCACTAACACCATCACCACCACAACCATCACCACCATCATCACCTTCACCACTACCATAACCACCACAACCACCATCATCACCACTATCACCACCTCCACTAACACCATCACCACCATCATCACCTTCACCACTACCATCATCACCACAACCACCATCATCACCACTATCACCACTACCACCACACTGAACCACTCTGAGCAGCGCCAACATCACATACGAGAACTAAAGGAAGCAACAAGATACTCCATATCCTAAGGGAAAAGAGACACAACCAAGACTAAACCCGGAAACTGACTTAAATTGTGATACTAAAACGTCGAGCTTAGGTTTGTTTAAGATTATATTAAAGGTAGGACGGGTTAAAGTTAGGTTAGGTTAGGTTAGGTTAGGTTAGGTTAGGTTAGGCTAGGTTAGGTTAGGTTAGGTTAGGTTAGGTTAGATTAGTCTTGGTTAAGTTAGATTCAGCATCCACATCCGAGGAATTTTTACCCAGACCTACAATAGACAAGAAAGTTAATTCCCTCGTTACTTTTCGTAGCGGGACCAGAGATAATCACAAAAAAACTTCTTCGCTAACTTTCCTCGTCTACTCCTATTTTTTCCCTTACACCAAAGTTCAACTCCGTGAACTCCTAGTGAGAGAGGCATCAACATTAGCCCCAGCGTCGGTCGGAGGAGGAGAAGTTCTTATAAACTCATTTTCACGTTCAATCCGACAAAGTATTCTAACGTCACTCTATCCCGTCAAGTATAGCCGCCAGACGAGGCACGCCTCCTCCTCCCTCACCAGGACTTTCCTCACCTCGCTGAGTTGGAAAAAAATGAAAGAAGAAGAGATGGAGATGAGGAGAGCGGTAAAAGGGAATCACAGATGAGAGAGAGAGAGAGAGAGAGAGAGAGAGAGAGAGAGAGAGAGAGAGAGAGAGAGAGAGAGAGAGAGAGAGAGAGAGGGGAGAAGGTTTATTCCCAATTACGAGATGGAGAGACATGATTCCTCCCATGGGAACCTATTAGCTGGTATAGGAGGTCCTGTGTCAAGCGTCACCAGAGTCTTGATGATTCCGTGTCCGTCCACGACAAACAAACAACACACACACACACACACACACACACACACACACACACTTCAAAAAAAGGGGAAAGTGAAGGAGACGTTAACTGCGCCACTTGGAATTCAACAAGATACCACTTAAATTCACTTGTTCACCACTTACAATAGATTTCACTTAGATAACATTAAGAATATACTTCAATACCACTTAGAATTAAAAATAATAATAATAATAACTCATCTACACACCCCTTGATTCACCTTAAAAACCACTTACTTCACCAAAAATCCACGTAGAATTCACTTAATACTAATTTGAAATTCACCCACCATTCAGAATTTACTTAAACGCCCTTCACACTTAAGGGGCGTATTTACTTATCCCATCCCACCAAAATTAACCTGTACTGTTGAGGAAATTAAATGGAATAAAATTAAGACGTAACAGAATTTAACTGAGATTTTCCCTGAGGCAAACAGGATACCCCAGCAGAAGTCGACGTAAAGTACTGCCGAGTTAACGAGGAATTTCAATTAGATGGAAGTTCCTCTGTTGAGTTTAAACAGAAAGGGTCTACTGGATGTCAATTAGGGTACAGCTGATGTGGCGTACAATACAATGGGGGCTAGTTTTAGGTCAAGTAGCCCCCCTCATCCTTCCACCCCGTTTTATTGTTGTTTCTACATTGTTATTACCGAGTTTCAACAACGAAGGTCTTAATGTGCGTAATAAGTTTAGTATATAAATACACTAGTCCAACAACATTAAGAATTATGAGAGGTAGAACTCATTGTGTTCGTTCTACTAAACCTTATAGAACTAAACCATCAACATTTGGCCTTATAAGCATTGGGTATTATTTACATTAGGATCTATAATGCTTGGGGCTATATAATGATTAGGGGCTTATGAGGACTGGAGCTTGTAATGAGCAGGTTATAAGGACTGACACTTATAAGGATTCTCATGATTAGGTAAAGTTCGGTAGGTGTTTATCAATACAGCTCTACACCACAAGCTGGCTGAGACCCTGCAACACAAGTCAAGCTTCTCAAATAAAACTGCTTTAAAATACCACTTTACAACCAATACTAATACTACTAATAATAATAATAATAATAATAATAATAATAATAATAATACAACTTCCTTAAATCACGATACAACGCCAAGATGGTGATAAGAATGCCTTCACAACTGCACCAAGACTTTTTACCTAACGAGAAATTTTTCCAGTGTTGGTGTCGGAGGAAGGTTTAAGAGGAGTAGGTCAGGGCGGTGCAGCACTCCACCGGGACACACACTCCTGTTTTACTACTAATACATTACACTTAACCTGGGGGGGGGGGGGGGGGGAGAATTTATCGGTAAATACTGAGTTATATTTATTTAATGAGAAATGCTAGTGGAAAAAGAGAAATGTGTGTGTGTGTGTGTGTGTGTGTGTGTGTGTTAAGTACAACATTCTAAACACAAATAATCTCTAATTTTGGCTATAGTCGAATATACGGCTGCGTAAAGTCATAAAGTTTATCTCTCTCTCTCTCAAAAAAAAAAAAATTGTCAATACAAAAAAAATCTTGATTTGTTTACTACTGATAACTCACAACAATCAACACGAGGTTTACGATCACCGAGAATAGGTTAATATTGACACGAGTGTAAGGTCCTATTGGCACTGGAGGATCACTGTTAAGTTAGTCTATGAGTTAAGTAATATTTACCTTCCACCTCCAAAAATAATAATAATATTCTGCATGCATTATAATTACCAGCTGGGGGTATTTTTTTCCTATAGTATACTAGTAATAATTAACTCTTCCTGTGTATTATAAACGAATAACAAATATTACATAACATAACACCTAGAAATAAACACAAGAGTATCCCAACGAACTGTTATATATTCTACTAAAATATACAAAAAGTAGTTTGGTTTGATCCCTTTGTAATTAACAATAGTTATCATCACAGAAATTATTAACTAAATATTAACAACCATTATGTAGGAATTAATGCATCATATAAATATTATACACCAAACCCAATATGTAGATTTGGGCGCGGAAATGACGAAAGTGTCAATCATTATAATTTACCTGTGTAATTCTCATCACCAGACAATACCTGTTTGAGAGTTCATATTATACACAGGTTAAAAATAGATGCGATTTTTTTAAGGGAGAATAAACAAGAAAATGGTCAAATGGGACTTGCCAGTAGGAGGTCCGCAAGGGTACGGCCGAGCTGGTCACGTCCAGGTAAGGAAATAGAGGAAAACTCACCTGAAAAGAAAAGACATTTATTGTGAGTTGGTTTAACCTTCAGAGTTGAGTTCCCCCCAAAAAAGTCTTAAGGTAGGACAAGATAAGGACTATAATACCAAGGTAAAAAAGTATAGTACTGGATATGTGGAATGAAAACAAAAGTAAATGTAAAAGACAATAAAAGAAAAATAGAACAGAGGAATATTAACAGATGACATAAGACAAAAACAAGAAGTAAGATATAAGGAGGGAAATAAAACACAGAGCGACACAATACAGTAAACCCCGAGGAACACAACCATTTACAAGAATAAGCTTAACACAACCATTTACAAGAATAAGCTGAACATAACCATTTACAAGAATAAGCTGAACATAACCATTTACAAGAATAAGCTGAACATAACCATTTACAAGAATAAGCTGAACACAACCATTTACAAGAATAAGCTGAACATAACCATTTACAAGAATAAGCTGAACATAACCATTTACAAGAATAAGCTTAACACAACCATTTACAAGAATAAGCTGAACATAACCATTTACAAGAATAAGCTTAACACAACCATTTACAAGAATAAGCTGAACATAACCATTTACAAGAATAAGCTGAACACAACCATTTACAAGAATAAGCTGAACACAACCATTTACAAGAATAAGCTGAACATAACCATTTACAAGAATAAGCTGAACATAACCATTTACAAGAATAAGCTGAACACAACCATTTACAAGAATAAGCTGAACATAACCATTTACAAGAATAAGCTTAACATAACCATTTACAAGAATAAGCTGAACACAACCATTTACAAGAATAAGCTGAACACAACCATTTACAAGAATAAGCTGAACATAACCATTTACAAGAATAAGCTTAACATAACCATTTACAAGAATAAGCTGAACACAACCATTTACAAGAATAAGCTGAACATAACCATTTACAAGAATAAGCTTAACATAACCATTTACAAGAATAAGCTGAACATAACCATTTACAAGAATAAGCTTAACATAACCATTTACAAGAATAAGCTTAACACAACCATTTACAAGAATAAGCTGAACACAACCATTTACAAGAATAAGCTGAACACAACCATTTACAAGAATAAGCTTAACATAACCATTTACAAGAATAAGCTTAACACAACCATTTACAAGAATAAGCTGAACATAACCATTTACAAGAATAAGCTTAACACAACCATTTACAAGAATAAGCTTAACACAACCATTTACAAGAATAAGCTGAACATAACCATTTACAAGAATAAGCTTAACATAACCATTTACAAGAATAAGCTTAACACAACCATTTACAAGAATAAGCTGAACACAACCATTTACAAGAATAAGCTGAACACAACCATTTACAAGAATAAGCTGAACATAACCATTTACAAGAATAAGCTGAACATAACCATTTACAAGAATAAGCTTAACACAACCATTTACAAGAATAAGCTGAACATAACCATTTACAAGAATAAGCTTAACATAACCATTTACAAGAATAAGCTTAACACAACCATTTACAAGAATAAGCTTAACATAACCATTTACAAGAATAAGCTTAACATAACCATTTACAAGAATAAGCTTAACACAACCATTTACAAGAATAAGCTGAACACAACCATTTACAAGAATAAGCTGAACACAACCATTTACAAGAATAAGCTGAACATAACCATTTACAAGAATAAGCTGAACATAACCATTTACAAGAATAAGCTTAACACAACCATTTACAAGAATAAGCTGAACATAACCATTTACAAGAATAAGCTGAACATAACCATTTACAAGAATAAGCTTAACATAACCATTTACAAGAATAAGCTGAACACAACCATTTACAAGAATAAGCTGAACATAACCATTTACAAGAATAAGCTGAACACAACCATTTACAAGAATAAGCTGAACATAACCATTTACAAGAATAAGCTGAACATAACCATTTACAAGAATAAGCTGAACATAACCATTTACAAGAATAAGCTGAACATAACCATTTACAAGAATAAGCTGAACATAACCATTTACAAGAATAAGCTTAACATAACCATTTACAAGAATAAGCTGAACATAACCATTTACAAGAATAAGCTTAACATAACCATTTACAAGAATAAGCTTAACATAACCATTTACAAGAATAAGCTTTACACAACCATTTACAAGAATAAGCTTAACATAACCATTTACAAGAATAAGCTTAACACAACCATTTACAAGAATAAGCTTATCTCTATTACGGCGTTATTTTGTAATGTGGGTACGAGGCCACATTACCACAACACAGCCTCATGACTCAAATAGTCTCAACCCACCACCCCGTTCCTTACAGTTATAACCTTAACAAATTATTATTATTTTTTTCTAATTCCGCGACAATATCATCGTGACAAGAGTGTGTGTATGGACTTAGATCCCTTACCTCAATTACTACAAAATTTAACCCGTCTTGTTTCCACCAGTAAAGTGTGAGAATGTTCCTATCAAATGTCGAGTTTCTCAATCCCAAGCTTATGGTTTTGTCTGTATTCACATTTTGCATTGATACTGAGGGATTTAAGTTAGTCTCTGGTATTTACTGGTGAGGTTGGTAAAGCAGGTCATCTCTGTAGTAGTGGTGGTGTGGATCTGAATAAGTCGGTTACACTTCAATCTGATGAGTATTTTCTGAGTGGTGAGAACCCAGAAAGAGTTATCACCACATAGGTTTTGATTTCGAGATAAAGGTTTCGTAGTTTTCACATCCTGATACGAGTAGAGTTGAAAGGCTTGATTCACAACTAAAGATTGGAAACTCCTATTCCGGATTGGTAGCGAAGAAAGACTCACCACAAATTCTCTACGACGTTAGAATTCTCCATCTGGTTATACACCTTCATCAGACCACGTCCTAAGGCAAGGAAAATCTCAAGAGATCTGCCTCGAGAACTCCGCGTCTTGAGAACATCACCAAGACTTGCAAACTTAGGAGGGCCCGGCGGTAGTCTTTAATCTGAGTTGCGAAATACCTTAAACTATGACATTCTGAGAGGAGCCATGAAGCACCCCCCCCCCCCCCCCCCCCCCTCTCCATCAACCTACGAAGTTTAGCTTAAGTTAGCTGGGGAGATGGGGTTAAGTGGGGTTGGGGAAGGGAAAAAATGGGGTAGGGGGATGGAGGGGGGATCATCTCAGAGCAGAGTAAGTCCTTATTGAGGAGAAAAGACCAGCGCTGCCGGGTAAGTTGGCTGCCAATATTGGACTTCACAGGGGGTTGCTCTTTAGTGGGTAAGGATCCACTTAAATTCTTGAGAGGAGGGATACATAAGAGGAACTGCTGGCGTGGTCGAGAGTCAAGCATTAATTATGAAAGACCTTTTGGTAAGTCTGTTGACCCTGGGAGAATTTTCGATTCATAGGTAAATGTAAAGTCGTTCTATTGGAGGAACATTCGTGACAAATAATAATAATAATAATAATAATAATAATAATAATAATAATAATAATGATAATAACACTAATAATAATAATAATAATAATAATAATAATAATAATAATAATAATAATAATAATAAAGTTTAGTGTTGATGGGCAGAATTATGTGGGTCGAGGTACTTATCACAGTCAATGAAATAATTAAAAAAAATCCGATGTGTTGTTCCTTGTTACTGAGTTTTTTATTTCAGAGTTGTGTAGCAGGAACACTCTGGTCATACGGTAAACAGCAGCAGTAACTTGATTTCCTAAGACTGTGTGAGGGACAGATACGCAAGTTCTGGTGTGTTTGAACTTAAGAGATGAATTAAATGCGTATGGCGGCTTAGGCTTGAGAACAGAGAATTTGTATCCAATAACAAAACACTCCGAGAGACTGAGGTGTTACTTCGACAGCGTCACTCTGAACACGTGATTCGCTTCCCTAAACTAATGTACTTCAACTGACTAAGTTTGGCTGTGAACAAAAAAATCGTCGGTGAAGAAAATCAAGGAAACACCATGTAGCTCACACCAGGTATAGATCGATCAAGGACACACCATGTAGCTCACACCAGGTATAGATCGATCAAGGAAACACCATGTAGCTCACACCAGGTATAGATCGATCAAGGAAACACCATGTAGCTCACACCAGGTATAGATCGATCAAGGACACACCATGTAACTCACACCAGGTATAGATCGACCAAGGACACACCATGTAGCTCACACCAGGTATAGATCGATCAAGGAAACACCATGTAGCTCACACCAGGTATAGATCGATCAAGGACACACCATGTGGCTCACACCAGGTATAGACCGATCAAGGAAACACCATGTAGCTCACACCAGGTATAGATCGATCAAGGAAACACCATGTAGCTCACACCAGGTATAGATCGATCAAGGAAACACCATGTAGCTCACACCAGGTATAGACCGATCAAGGACACACCATGTAGCTCACACCAGGTATAGACCGACCAAGGACACACCATGTAGCTCACACCAGGTATAGACCGATCAAGGACACACCATGTGGCTCACACCAGGTATAGACCGATCAGTAATATAAAAATATAGTTTATGGGAAGAGAGAAATATTTTCACTTTAAGATCCTGTCGATGGCATCTGTGTGTATTAAACTTATTGGTGACTGTCACTGCTCGCTGGTGACTGTCACTGCTCGCTGGTGACTGTCACTCCTCGCTGGTGACTGTCACTCCTCGCTGGTGACTGTCACTCCTCGCTGGTGACTGTCACTCCTCGCTGGTGACTGTCACTGCTCGCTGGTGACTGTCACTGCTCGCTGTAAAATTATGTATACTCTCATACCTGAACGGCAAGGTAAAAGGTGGCTTTCAAACCTCGAGGTCCCAGAGCGGTGATTAATTGTCCCACTACCTTCAACAACTCCAGGACAGTCGTGCCTCTCCCCCAGGTGAACACGAGAGGCATTAATCATGTTTACTTTAAGAGTGCGTTTGGTAAAGTCTTCACACACACACACACACACACACACACACACACACACACACACACACACACACACCGTTCATTCATTATAACCGGGCTCACTATGACACTTACATTCCTCATCAAAACCCCAATTCTAGTTAACCATTGTTGCTTCACACAAACAGCATCACTCATAACTCACCCAAACACGACGCCATGCCATCCACTCATCCACCCACATTGTATCCAGAGTCCATGTTTCATACACTCACTACACACATTGTAACAAAGTACTTCGTATACGAAATAAATCTATGATATATTGATAAAATTCCCCCCAGGCTGATGGTAATCGTCAATAAAGAGTTCCCTCACCATACCTGAATTTATTGACAAGCACACACACGCACACACACACCCATGTATACTAACCCCTTGTATCGGCCTCCTTCACCTACACGAGGCAAAGACCGATACCAAATATTTACCACCAGGCAGGAATTATTAAGTGTTCTGTCTTAATTAACGGGTTTGGTATTGACACTCCTGTTGACAGAGTAATATCTATATGACTAACCTCTATTTACCCACGCCACTACACCATCACTAACTCCTCCGATAAAATGAATATATATATACATTACGTTTTCCTTTATAGTTAACTTATCATATGTTTCCTCTCTAAAATATTTTCCCGATGCGGTGTATATTCACGTGAGGCGCTGTTTAATAATGCAGCCGGTTCGAGTCTTTTTTTTCTTTCAAGAGGAGACGCGCATCCAGATAAGATACTTTCTATGATCGCCAAAGCCATCGGCGTAAAATGTGTGTGTGAGAGAGAGAGAGAGAGAGAGAGAGAGAGAGAGAGAGAGAGAGAGAGAGAGAGAGAGAGAGAGAGAGAGAGAGAGAGAGCAGGTTTGGCGAGGTAGGAGGAGAAAGGAAGAGGAAAGGAAATATTAAGTGAGAGAGAGAGAGAGAGATGAAATTGAAACATTCATTTAAATTAAAAACGACCGACCAGGAAAAACTATCTGAGTTGCATTTGGTGTAGGCCTTACACTCCCGGTGAAGCCACACAAGCAAACGGGTGATAACGACTCTCAGATGGCCCATGAGTGAGGAGAAATTTATTGACTCACTGACGGTAACTTAAAAACAACCCAACTAGATTTTTAACCCTTGGAAGGAAAACTTCTTGAACGGTTAAACGATGCACAGTGAAACATCCTTATCTCATCACCCGCGGCCCTGGCTGGTAGAGGCAGGAAGGAGCACGCTACACACTCCACCATGGAAACTCCGCCGAACGTGTCAGTGGGAGCCGAGACTCCTGCTGGCTGCAGACCCTGAGCCAATATGTCAGGTCCCGGGTACAGGGGGTAGTGATGGAGAACTTCCCTACAAACCCTTACCAAAGCGATTCCCCCCCGCCCCCTTAATATTTTCCCTGATAATATAGTAAAAGATAAAAAATAAATGAAAAATAAAGATATATAAATAATGGTGATATAAACGACATGAGAATTAATTTTTAGTGAATATCTAACAGTATTCAGGAAATATTTAGTCAGACATACAGAGAAACACACAGGGGTATACAAAATAACTGTTGTTCTTTCTCATACTCCCCGTTTCCTTTAGTAACACACACACACACACACACACACACACACACACACACACACACACACACACCCGAATCCACAAATTCGAGAGAGAAAAATACCAGTCAATATTTATCTCAATGATATAAGACAAATCCCATTTTATTTGGTACATACATACATACATACATACATACATACATACATACATACATACATACAAGTTCACCAATCAAAACTAGAAACAAAATGGACACAGGTCTTCTTACCATTTCAGACTTGCCAAGAAGATACACCATTAACTGTGTCTCTCCCTTAACAAACTTCAAACACAAACACACACACACACACACACACACACACACACGAGAGCTTGCTAAGGACGACATGTAATTAGCGAGTCAATTAACAACTTAATGAGGTAGTAGGTATTGGACGAGATACTGTGCGACATCATACCATAATATACCCAATCACTTGAGGCCTGGTAGTGGGAGGAAGGCAATGGTTAATGGCCATAAATACTAAATCATTATTAATTTATTATGATCATCAAGTAATCTCATTGTGTTATCTTGTGAATGTTATCTTCTCTTTGTTCTTTTGTGGTGTTATATAAGGTGATATAATGTGTTATCTTAGTGATATAAATTAAGGTATATCTAATATATTTGGGATAATATATTCAAAGAGGAAGAGAAAGAGAGAGAAAGAGGAAAAGAAAGAGAAAGAGAAGGAGGAAGAGAAAGATTTTGTTGTTTGACATATATGAAGATTATAATATTTCCTTAATTTTTATAATATATTAAGTGATATATCTAAGGGTAATTTATATAATGAAATAATATAGTTACGACCAAGTACACTCTCTTAGGAGGCGAGGAACATCTTCACTACTGAGTCCCTCTAGTAATACCTTACGAGGCTCTATTATATTTAAATTAATATTGATAATTAATGTATTCCCCTCATCCACCTGATATATCTTTAAAACACGTATATTAAGTGTGGGTGACTGTTGGATGAGGAAGGACTATAGTGTAGGTGGCTGCTGGATATTGACTGGTGTGGGTGACTGCTGGATGATGACTCGTGTAGGTGACAGCTGGATGAGGAAGAACTCGTGTGGGTGACAGCTGGATGAGGAAGAACTCGTGTGGGTGACCGCTGGATGAGGAGGGTGAAGAGGCAAGGTTTTACGAGTGGTAGCAATTGATGGTTGTTTTTACGAGAAGCCTTTGAGATACAGATAGATGGACTGGCCAAGAGAGAGAGAGAGAGAGAGAGAGAGAGAGAGAGAGAGAGAGAGAGAGAGAGAGAGAGAGAGAGAGAGAGAGAGTTATTCTGTATATTTAAAATTTTCTCTTGACTCTGATTTACACTGTTAATTTTCTTTATCAAAATATTTCGTTACTTTTCAGAAAAATTAGGCTGTCTCGACTCACATATTGTTCAAGCTGGTGTACACTGAACTGGCTGATAGAGGCCATAAATATGTGAGCGCTGAGGTGAAATTGCCAACCTAAATTATAGTAGATTTATTGACAATTTCATCGATTTACATAGATTTTTCTTTTAGAATTTGTATGACAGTGTGGAATTATTTTCTTTTAATTCATCTTGATCCAATTTTTACCGTGAATTATTATTATTTGTACTATCATCATCATCATCATTATTATTATTATTATTATTATCATCATTATTATTATTATTATTATTATTATTATTATTTTTATTATTATTATTATTATTATTACATGTCAGTCACGTATTTCTTCAGTTAATATTTTTATAGACTACTTCACAAATACATTACACAATATGTTTTAGAACACATCCCAAACTTTTAATATTATAACAGAAACTAATCAACTATTCTGAAAAAAAAAACTGAAAATAAAAATCCCTCACGCTTGAACAACATATATTAGTCATGTCATGAGAGGCGGGCATGAAAGCTAACTTAACTACCACCAAAAATGATAAATGTCCTTCGATGATGATAATTTGTGAATTATTTATTATTTGCGGTATATCCTCGACACCCTCACACAGCTCAGGGTAATATGTCGTACCGAAAATATCCACAATATATCACAATACATCCACGTCATACAACACAAACATCCATGGATATCTAGACCATCGGATAACCATGGATATCTAGACCATCGGATAACCATCGATTTGAAAATTCGAGTCTCTCCTCGCTAGAAGTAGATTACGACCAAGAGAGAGAGAAAAAAAGTTTGCCAATGGTGGAACTTGTTACTGGTTGGGCGGCCTTCTGGTCCCCGCGACAAATTACTGTGAAGTCTCTTGGGGGGTCACCAGGGAAATAGATCCTTACCCTAACTTGACCCCCTCATCCTCCTCCTCCTCCACACTCCATCTGTCTGCCTCTCTGTCTGTCTGTCTATCTCTCTCCCCTTACTAGCCTACTCCCCTCACCCTCCTCTTCTCTTCACTCAATTCCCCTCGTGCTTCTCCACTCCAACTCTCCTCATTTTCTCTCCACATTCGACTTTCCCTCATCTCCTCATTCGACTCCCCTCATCCCTCTCTCTAGTCAGCTCCCCTCACCCTCTCCATTCCACACTGTCACTCCCCTCTGTCCACACCATCATTCCTCCCTCCTCATATTTTATGTATCGTAATAATCAGAGAATCGCAACAAGAAGGGCGAGAAAGAGGAGGAGAAGGAGAAGAGAAAGAAACGAGATATTCTTATTCATCACTTTGTACATTTCCCGTGACAGTGTATGATTACATCTTGCGAATGAAGAAGAATATACCTGAGTATACACACGCGCATACTTAACTCTGTATGAAAAAAAAAAAAACATTCTTCAGGGAAATTTATAAAGGAAATGAATATCGCTGGACAATATTTACATTCATCCTTTCTTCATGTAATTTGTGGACGTAAGGTGGGCGTCTTCTGAAGAAACGTGGACCATGACTTGTACCCCCTCCCCTTCCCTTCCCACCCCTTCCCTCCCCCCTCCCTTTCCCCCCCTCCCGTCGGTTCATACCCTGATGTCACTTCTCACCAGATCACACTTCCCTCATTGACTTCACCTCACTCTTCTTTTTTCTTAACTTACATTGAGATCTAAGGGAAGCCACACAATCTCTCTCTCTCTCTCTCTCTCTCTCTCTCTCTCTCTCTCTCTCTCTCTCTCTCTCTCTCTCTCTCTCTCACACACCCTTAAGACCTCTCGAGGAAGCCACAAGACCTATCGCCCGGATCACTTTCTGTTCACATCGTCACCCTCACTCAGTTCTTACACCAATTTAATCACTGGTGAGGGAATAGAGCAACACGAGGTACTTGCCGGGGACAACTAGACGCTGGGGAAATGGCTGCCTGTACGATGGATATCACAGGGACGGCTGGAGAGGGAGTGTGGAGGAGTGGGGGAGTGTGGGGGACTGTGAGGGTGTTGGGGAGTGTGAGGGAGTGGGGGGGTGTGAGGGAGTGTGAGAGAGTGTGGGGGGACTGTGAGGGAGTAGGGGAGTGTGGGGGACTGTGAGGGAGTAGGGAAGTGTGAGGGAGTGGGGGAGTGTGAGGGAGTGGAGGGTGTGAGGGAGTAGGGGAGTGTGAGGGAGTGGGGGGTGTGGGGGACTGTGAGGGAGTAGGGGAGTGTGAGGGAGTGGGAGTGTGAGGGAGTGTGAGGGAGTGTGGGGGGACTGTGAGGGTGTTGGGGAGTGTGAGGGAGTGAAAGGTGTGAGGGAGTGTGAGGGAGTGTGGGGTGTGGGGAGTGGAGGGAGTGTGAGGGAGTGTGAGGGAGTGTGGGGAGTGTGAGGGAGTGGGGTGTGGGGGACTGTGAGGGAGTGTGTGGGGAGTGGGGAGTGTGAGGGAGTGGGGGTGTGAGGGAGTGCGGGGTGTGGGGGACTGTGAGGGAGTAGGGGAGTGTGAGGGAGTGGGAGTGTGAGGGAGTGTGGGGGGACTGTGAGGGTGTTGGGGAGTGTGAGGGAGTGAAAGGTGTGAGGGAGTGTGAGGGAGTGTGGGGGAGTGTGGGGTGTGAGGGAGTGAGAGGGAGTGTGAGGGAGTGTGAGGGAGTGTGGGGGGACTGTGAGGGAGTGTGGGGTGTGAGGGAGTGAGAGGGAGTGTGAGGGAGTGTGAGGGAGTGGGGGGTGTGAGGGAGTGTGAGGGAGTGTGGGGGGACTGTGAGGGAGTAGGGGAGTGTGGGGGACTGTGAGGGAGTAGGGAAGTGTGAGGGAGTGGGGGAGTGTGAGGGAGTGGGGGGTGTGAGGGAGTAGGGGAGTGTGAGGGAGTGGGAGTGTGAGGGAGTGTGAGGGAGTGTGGGGGGGACTGTGAGGGTGTTGGGGAGTGTGAGGGAGTGAAAGGTGTGAGGGAGTGTGAGGGAGTGTGGGGGAGTGTGGGGTGTGAGGGAGTGAGAGGGAGTGTGAGGGAGTGTGAGGGAGTGTGGGGGGACTGTGAGGGAGTAGGGGAGTGTGGGGGACTGTGAGGGAGTAGGGAAGTGTGAGGGAGTGGGGGAGTGTGAGGGAGTGGGGGGTGTGAGGGAGTAGGGGAGTGTGAGGGAGTGGGAGTGTGAGGGAGTGTGAGGGAGTGTGGGGGGACTGTGAGGGTGTTGGGGAGTGTGAGGGAGTGAAAGGTGTGAGGGAGTGTGAGGGCGTGTGGGGGAGTGTGGGGTGTGAGGGAGTGAGAGGGAGTGTGAGGGAGTGTGAGGGAGTGTGGGGGGACTGTGAGGGAGTAGGGGAGTGTGGGGGACTGTGAGGGAGTAGGGAAGTGTGAGGGAGTGGGGGAGTGTGAGGGAGTGGGGGGTGTGAGGGAGTGGGGGGTGTGGGGGACTGTGAGGGAGTAGGGGAGTGTGAGGGAGTGGGAGTGTGAGGGAGTGTGGGGGGACTGTGAGGGTGTTGGGGAGTGTGAGGGAGTGAAAGGTGTGAGGGAGTGTGAGGGAGTGTGGGGGAGTGTGGGGTGTGAGGGAGTGAGAGGGAGTGTGAGGGAGTGTGGGGGACTGTGAGGGAGTGTGGGGTGTGAGGGAGTGGGGGAGTGTGGGAGTAAGGGAGTGTGAGGAAGGGGAGAGCAAAGTGTATCTGGGGTATTCGTGTTGGCTAATGAGAGTACCAGAGGGGGAGGGAGATATTGTGATGGAGGGGGAGGGGGAGGAGGAGGAGGGGGGGGGAAGGTGAGGGACTTTTGTTGTACTGTATGGTATATGAGGCCGACCAGCAGGGAGTTGTATACCCAAGGGAGAGTTTGTCTTTGTGAGGGGGACTCTCTCTCTCTCTCTCTCTCCCTCACAATAAAGATAAGTTCCACCTTCTCTCATTCCATTTTCTCTTTACTTTCATTCTTGTTATGTAGGTATTTTTTTTTACCTGCTTAACCTATGCCAGTAATTTGGTAACGTCGCCGGCAGCTGCCCTGTAAAAACGGCCCGAAGAATTTATGTGACAAAAATATAGTCATGATATCATTAATCGGACAGATAAACTTTATTTACTGTGCACGGGGAGGGTAAGCACGCCATTTTTCCGGGCCTTTGTGTCGAGGTAAATGATCTGGAGGGAAGGTGACGGAGGAGTGACCTTACTTTCGAAAATAATCCTTAGTTCATGGACAATACGATGGCAGCACGAAACCCCAGGCGCTACTGTTTACATACTACTGTTCTTAAAGGGACGATTTATTGTGGTACGAGGAAATATTAATAATGTGTGTATCGTTGTAGCCGTGTAGTGATCTGTCTTTTAAAATGTAATATTGACGCAAGAGATATTATTTTTGACGAGGGTTTGTAAATATATTGTTGTTGTAACGTAGAAAAGTGTGTGTGTGTGTGTGTGTGTGTGTGTGTGTGTGTGTGTATGTGCGCGTGTGTGTGTATCACTGTACCTTTTTATTCTTGGAAATAATCTCGGTAAACTAAGCATTTTAAAAAGGCCTTAATACGTATCGTCGTTGCTATGGAAACACTGTTGACGCTAGGGAATTAAAAATGCATAATTACCTATCATCCATGTTGCCATTTTTTCTTGGGGATCAGGAGTAGAAAAAATAGTATAACAAGACGTAAACAAAATCCTGATTGGTGTATAATTTTAGCGTGTTGTATAATTAGAAGATGATATCCTTTCCGTTAGGTGTCACGTTTAACCCCTTGAGTACGATGACTGAACCCGTTGAGTACAAAGATTTAAGCCCCTGAGTACAATGTCATGTTGTATTTTGAAGGATAAGTCATCATGTACTCGTATAACTCCTTCACTAAGGGGACGTTATTACTTAAGGGGTTCAGTCATTATACTTAAGTCATCGTATTCAAGCGGTTCAGTCATTGTACTTAAGGGGGTCAGCTATCGTACTCAAATGATTCAGCCATCGTACTCAAGGTTTTCAGCCATCTTACTCAAGGGCTTCAGTCACTTTAGTGTACTCAAGAGTTAGTATCGTACTCAAGAGGTAAAGACAATCAAATACCTTGTTCATATACTAGTAATTTTATCCAATCTCTTAGAATCCGACAGAAAAAATCCTAATCAGAATAATACAATGAAAATATTTACAATCACCTTAAGTATATTTGAATTAAGAGTGAATCAATTTATATTAGTCTGAACCACACAAAGGAGAACTTGAATTATTATGTCGGGATATATGAATCATGTATGACCATTGGTGTGTGTGTGTGTGTGTGTGTGTGTGTGTGTGTGTGTGTGTGTGTGTGTGTACGTTCATTTAATCTCGCCTTTAATCTATCATCTACAAACTCAGGGTCGAGGTAAGTGAAGGCAATACTTAAGATTAGTTTGAATAAAGAGGAAGAGGCATAAGGGAATAAAGAAAGAATGAGCAAGGAGAGAGAGAGAGAGAGAGAGAGAGAGAGAGAGAGAGAGAGAGAGAGAGAGAGAGAGAGAGAGAGAGAGAGAGAAAAAAAAAATAAATGAAGTATATGGAGAAAGAGAAAGAAGAAGGAAAATGAGATAGAAAAAGAGAAAGGAAAATAAAAGCAAAGATATTATAAAAAAAGAGAAGAAAAAAAAGGCAAAATAAGATAAAAATAATAAGAGAGAAGGAAAGGAGAGCCCAAGCAGGGAGAGAGAGAGAGTGAGAGGTTGCCTTAGGTGAGACGCGCTAAGGGCAGGTGAGCGGGTGTGTACCTTAACACACTTCCGTCTCAATTACAGGTTAGCTTGAAGGGGTAGTGGCTCCTTCTAAACTCCGCCTCCTCCACTCGCCTCTCCTCCTCCACTCCCCTCAACTCTCCCCTCCCCTACTCTTCGCCTCAATAATACCTTCCTCCACCCTCGCCCTTCTCCGCCCCGTCTCTTCCACCCTCAGTCCTCCGTTTCCACCTCGCCTGGCTGCTGCTGGGGATAAGGTGGAGAGAGAGAGAGAGAGAGAGAGAGAGAGAGAGAGAGAGAGAGAGAGAGAGAGAGAGAGAGAGAGAGAGAGAGAGAAATTGAGAAAAACTGAAGCTTTTGAATGTGGTGTTTGTGCGTGTTCGTGCGTGTGCGTGAGTGTGTGTAATAATAATGATAAATAATAATAATTAACGGTTTATTGAAAGAGCTTGGCAGCCAGAAGGCTGAAAATATACAGTTACATATTTGGGGAATGGGTTACGAATTACAAATAATATACATGTAACATAAGTGACACAAATAAGACATATAATAACTAGATGGGGAAAAGCTCAAACTACAGTTCATTTCAACATAGTGACAGTGCAAGGAGTAGTGTTTACTGGGAGTGAATACACTGACTTATTACAAGTTATTGATAATTTTTACAGTGGTTGGGACTGGGCTGTTCTTATAGCGATCAGTTCGTACACGTATGGGCTGGATGCGGTTGTGGTGTCGAACAGCAATTCTCGGACTAGGGATCTCAGGTGGTAGTAGGAGCCGGTGTCGGGGATGGTGTGTGTGTGTTTGTGTGTGTGTGTGTGTGTGTGTGTGAACTGGTCGCTAGCATCAGGTAGAATTACATATCCCAGGCACAAGTGTACACACCTGTACTTCAATAACACCTGAGGAACAATAACCCGAGCCAAAATAAATAAAAGCTCACCAAACTAAAAACAAATCCTCGTACCTTTCCTTAGCTTTGGATTCCACGAAACAAAACAATTACTGTCAGCAACTTTAAAAACATTACGAGTTGTATATTGTCTTTATCCCGTTCTTGCCCCGAAGAGAAATCGTCTAACTTGGAAGGGGTAGTCTAGTCTCGTACACACACACACACACACACACACACACACACACACACACACACACACACGAATTCAATACGAAATCTTGATAATATTTCTGACAACAAACTTTGAGGACAGAGTCGTATCTATTCCACCTTTTTTTTTTTTTAAATCGAGGAAGGCGGAGTGTGAGTAATTGTTTCCCATCAGTTTCCAATTGTAATTATCATTCCGATAGGTTCTCGTCCGAAAGTGTCTGCTGTCAGGTTTAAATAATACATTTCGACCCGGTTATTCATCTCCTGTCTTGTATATTGGATGAGGTGTCTGTAGAATTCATGGCTGACATTTGTTGACCATTCACCCTGATTAACTTTTTGCTGACATTTTCGTTTCGTCAGCCTGATTAACATTTGCAATACGACCTCTTGGCTGATATTTCCAGTTCTTTTCTTCTGATTGATCAATAGTTCCGGTCCATCCATCATCACCAACACCCGGTCCACCCCTCATAACCAACATTCCCGGTCCATCCCTCATAACCAACATTCCCGGTCCACCCCTCATAACCAACACCCGGTCCACCCCTCATAACCAACACCCGGTCCACCCCTCATAACCAACACCCGGTCCACCCCTCATAACCAACAAGCAACGATGTCTTAGTCCTATAAACACCTATTTTAACGACTTGTAGTGAGTAATACAGTAAAATAAAGAGTCCATTTGAGCCTTAATTGAGGGTTGTAAAGTGATTTATTTAGTTATGATTATAATTGTAATAAAAGGACTACAGTTAAAAACGATACCACCGTCAAGATACATGTTGGGAAATGTATTTATTAAGTTTAACAAGTCAGAAATACTCAACATTCCTCATATTCTGGTCTTATTCTTGTCCTCTTCACTACCTGTCAGCTTACTTCGCGGTCGAGGAGGAGGAGCAGGAGGAGGAGAGAATCAAGTCAGCTCTGTGTTGAATATGTTTTCTGACAGCAGATTCTTAGCCATTTTAATATTATCTAATTTTTAAGTTTCGAAATGATAAAAACAGATCAAGCTTGTATATAAATATTTCATCTGTGTTTGGAGGGATATGTTTGGCTATAAGAAGATTTTATTTTCACTTTACTATCCATCATAGTGTGTGTGTGTGTGTGTGTGTGTGTGTGTGTATAAAAAGCACCTATAATACAGTCCAAATCCTATAGCTTGAGTCAGTTCCTCACATACAAAGTGTTAAAACTAGTCCCTTCATGGCCATAGTGTGTTCGCTTGTCAGGAAAAGGCTTTGGGAAACAAATAGTAATGGAAAAAGGTTATAATGGCGCTACAGGAACACAAACACCGCAACACAGGGTGGAGACGAGTAAATAAAACACGTCACAGTAAGACTTACCCATCAAATTTACTCCTTAACCTAAACACAAAAGAAAACTTACCCTCTCCTTAATGACGCCACGTGAGTAAAGACAAGGTGCATTGTGGGACTGACAGGTAAATGATATTTGTCCTTTGTGTTTATGTGTATGACGCCACCACGAACACCGACCAATCGAATGCGAGAGAGCTCTTTTAAGTCGGGTTCACCTGATGGTCGGGTTCGCCTGCGGGTTCACCTGATGGTCGGGTTCGCCTGGGGGTTCAACTGATACCGACCAAACCCTTCGATCTAGATGAGTTCTATTGTTAATTTATTTTGTTCTTTGCCATTTTCTGCCCTTTTGATGAGTTGGTTTCGGAGATAATTTAAGTAACGACTGAATGTCAGAGTAAAAGGTAGCAGACAGAATAGAGTAAATAATTAATATCTGCATTAATTACAGAGAGAGACATATCAGTGGTGAGTGAGAAAAGTGTGTGTGTGTGTGTGTGTGTGTGTGTGTGTGTGTGTGCTAGACAGAAAGAATTCAATAAAAAGTGTACGAAATAAAAAGAAAAAAACATATAAACAAGAAAACAGCTAAACCACACAAATACTAAACACGATAAACACAAATAATTCTAAGCCACGGTACACAAGGGACCCATCCTCAGCTGGGTAATGTTAAGGGGTGCCCTCGGCTGCCTTACCCTTACAACAATAATGCACTGACTCTAAGTATTCCTCAAATCAACTAAAACTACTATTACTACTACTACTACTACTACTCATGGGACGACGGTCAATAACAAGGAATCAACCGAGGATCTATAACAGTAGCGAAATTATCATAGTTACGGTCCAATCACGGTACTTAACAACGCCACGGACCAATTACAATACTTAACAACACCACGGACCAATTACAATACTTAACAACACCACGAAACAATTACGTACCAATTACAATACTTAACAACACCACGGACCAATTACAATACTTAACAACACCACGGACCAATCACAATACTTAACAACACCACGGGCCAATTAAACCCCGACATTTATCAACCTCACAACAAACTCACCAAATCAGAACAACAGAACGGGTCCAGGGACATACGACAGGACTAATCACAAATTGGCCGCCATTACCACAATCTTGTTGGTAATCACGGAGAAAAATATGTTTCCTTTTTCTGTAAGACAATTAAGTGGCTATAAACTAGACTGAGTGAGTAGCTGACCTGATTCCTCTTACTCACAAAAGCTTCCGTTTTTTTTAACTCATGATTGTCTAAATAACTGCGTTTATTATCTTGATTTGCGTAACCTGGATTTTTTTATAATGAGAGAGAGAGTAAAGAGAGAAGAAATTAGAAATAGAGAGATATATAAGGTTGAGATAGGAAAAAAGAAAAAGAAAAAGTAAAAGAAAGTGAGGGAGAAAAAAATAGAGAGAAAAGGAAAAAGAGGAAGATAAAGACAGAAAGGAGAGAGAGAGAGAGAGAGAAAATAAAAAGAGACAGACAAACAGAGAAAGAAAAAGAGAGATATTTCTAACGTGACCTGTCATTAAAGAATCAAACGTTAAACCTTAATTACAGTGCTACACGTTTTGGTTTTTCTCAGTGTTATAATCATACAATAAATAAATCAAAGTCCACATATAGAACCTACAGTACCGATACAGAATGACGCTAATTTGAATCAATTCCGTAAATAACACTGATATACGTAATCAGTGTAATACAATGGCACGCCGATTACATTACACGCCATTACAAAATACTGTATTGTTGTACGCCAATAGAAAAAAAAAATTGGTAATGCATATTTCTACGGTTAGTATTTTTTTTTTTTCGACTAATATGTTTTTGTGTTGAGAAATATCAAATTGATCGAATATTTCCTGTTCCTTTAGATAATGATGCATCTGGCCAAGAAAAAATTTGAGTAATATATCTCTATTTCAGTACATTTACCGTGTGTGTGTGTGTGTGTGTGTGTGTGTGTGTGTGTGTGTGTGTGTGTGTAGTCCCTCATGGCTTGTACTTATATATCCACTAAATATACACCAAATATACACAAAAATAAATACGCATTGATAAATTTACACTCTAATACATTATTTACACACATCACTAACACCTTTTAATAGTCATCAATCACTTTCCTATTAAAAAACTACATCATTCAAAATAAACTTTCTCGTACAATAGATCAACTAATAAAATACATTTACTCCCAGTCTCTTTTTTTCATAAAGATAAATTCTCTCTTGGTTCCTCTCTCCTTCACCCTTAAGTAATATTCTTGAAGATTTTACTCAGACATAAAACTCTTAATTCATCTCGTCTGAGTGTCTTAGGTTTAGCTCTGAGCTCCACGACTTAACACCCCTGAGAATCAACACACAACACCATGAAAATAAGACATAACGGAGTATATGTCTAATGTGTATTTCTCACCAGTCATCACATGGGAATTACAGTCCCTATGATGTATTCCTAAACGCGCAATTATATTTAATGCTGGAAAGGGAATGATTTGTCTTAGATGGCGAGACCTATTTTAGATAACGTATTAGATGGCGTGACCTATTTTAGATGATGTATTAGATGGCGAGACCTATTTTAGATAACGTATTAGATGGCGAGACCTATTTTAGATGGACGTATTAGATGACGAGACCTATTTTAGATGGACGTATTAGATGGCGAGACCTATTTTAGATGGACGTATTAGATGGCGAGACCTATTTTAGATGGACGTATTAGATGGCGAGACCTATTTTAGATGGACGTATTAGATAGCGTGACCTATTTTAGATGACGAGACCTATTTTAGATAACGTATTAGATGGCGAGACCTATTTTAGATGTCGTGATCTATCCAATACGAACACATAACCTTTTGATTAATATGCTGTGATTTTTTTAACACTAAATGACATGCGATGACATGAACTTTTGACTACGACTTAATCTCCACAAAGAAAGATATGACATGTGGTCCATAACTTCACCGGTGAGAGAGATAAGAACCGACTTGTCTTTCTACCATCTTGAGTACGACATAGCGATCCCCTTAACCATGGCCACTGATCACTAGAAAGCATCATATCCAGTTGAAAAACACATCTGGAAACCCGAGAGTTCTTGAAGTCACTGTACTCGGTTCATAAACAGCTGTGAGTACCTCAAGAGTCCATCAATTCATCGTACTCGCCTCATAAAAAGCGGTGAGTACCTTAAAAGTCCTTGAGGTCATCGTTCCCAGCTCATAAATCATTCTCGGGGTTCTCCATCAAGAGGGAGTGTTGACCCCTGACATAAAATCAAGTTAAATAAAGTTAATTGGAATTATTTTTCGTTGCGTTATTATACTTGTTGGGGAAGGAGACGGGAGGAGGGAAGAGGGAGGGAGGAAGAAGGAGGGAGGAAGAGGGAGGAGAGGTCTGCTGCGTAAATTGGAGCCTCGGCGTGTATAGATGACTTAACTTAAAGAGTCTATGTAGTTACTCCCAGGTACACAGTATAAACACGTTGTTCCTATGATGACAAGAAAGGATTGTGTAGTATCTACCCTTTTGCTTGGGGATACGGTTGCCGAGTGGATACAGCGCCCGACTCCCGTCCTAATGGTTACTGGTTCGAGTTCGTGGGTATTTATCTCCAACTAGGTGTAAAACGATTCTTATTTTTATTAATTGGGAAACTGATGGCGGGCTGGTGTAGTGCTTCCAGGACCCACTTTTCCTTTCCTTTCCTCTTTCATTTCCCGTTGGATTTAGGAAGGACATATTAAATACGTTAGATTTGAACCCTAAAGGACAAAATAGTATCTACCTCTTACATGTATTTATATAATGAGATGTTAAATGTAATCCCACCTGATGGATTTACAAGGTAGACCTCTGAACTATTACATGCGGATTTAAGAGGATTACTGGAAACTATTTTATACTTGCAGCTTCCATCCGGATTTAATAGGGAGTAATAAGATTTTTTTTTAATTGTACCGAGAAGTATTTGACTCAAACTGACACTTCCGGAATTAAAACAGATATACATTTAATTGTCATTTGTCTTTTTATTATTAGTCTTATTTAGCATGATATGAAAATTATTAATATCAATATCATTGTATTGTTATTTTTCATCATAATCATCATCATCATCATCACCAGCAGCAGCAACATACAAATATTACATTCGTGAAATTAATATTCGCCTCTCTTACATACAGGTAATATTTCCTCACTCTTTTAATAACCTTCTAATTAAAGAAGGGTTTCAGAAAGCAACTCTTATTACAGTTAACTCAAATTAATTTCACTTCTTGTATTCATAAAGTTAATTTCAATTTCAATTTCTGGGGTTTCATGTTTTTTCTTCTTTTTTTACTTAATTTTTATTAAAGGTCGCCATATAGAGGCGGGTGCTTCACTCAGGAGGCTCTGGTCTTTATTCGAAAACATGATTATTAGTTCCTTTCCCTCCAGCTGCCCAAAAGCTAATGGAAATTCTCCCCAAAAATGGAAAAAATTCACCAAACAATTCTCCTTAATCTAGTTAACTCTTCTCGTACTCGTTTTACATCGCTCCAGGTTATGACTACAGTTTCCTTCCCTCCTCTACGGTTCATCACTCTTACACTCTCCCTCCTTTCTTCTTCCCAGTCATGTGTTGAAAGTCTTCCCTTTTAGATAACTATTCCATCCTACATAATCCCTCTTCGTTCTCTTAATTCCTCCTCTTTATTTTTATCACAAGTTACTCTTACTATCGGATACTTCCTAATCCGTTTTAATTCTCTTTTTTTTTTGGGGGGGGGGGGGGGTTGAACTGCTCGTGCTCTCGTGATCTTTACAACTCACTCCCAACTTCCTCCCACAGCTGTGCAACAACACCTCCTACAGTAGGTCCACAGTAAGCATCTTTAACATACCACCAAGGGCTTTCCTTCCTCCTAGGTCCCTTCCAATTAACTACAGTTCCATTCTTTCATTTTGTTTACACCTTTGCATTTTCTCAGTGACATCGCCCTCACACCACCACCACCCTCCCCCATACCCCCACCCCCCTCCCCCCACCACCACCCACCAGCGTTCAACCTAAAAACCAAGCGTGATCTTCTGAATGAAATGTCGTCCCTCTAAAGTACTCCGTCCAGGGCAAACACTGACAGTAAGAATTCCGTCCTGTGGTGCTTGTGTGTACGTGTGTGGAGGTCTCACTTAAAGGGGACAAAGGGGGCGGTATCCTCCGTCGTGTGTGTGTGTGTGTGTGTGTGTGTGTGTGTGTGTAGGTCTCACTTAAAGAGGACAAAAGGGGCGGTATCCTACGTGAAGATCCTAGAGTTCTCAGGGGGTCAGGAGCTGAAGAAGGCTTTAATGCCGGGGCATTAAGGTGTTCAGATGTAAATTGAAGATAAAGTCGCGAGTCTTAAGTTATCAGGAGGAGAAGCACGGCGATTTATAGCTGTTATAAGTGTTTGATATAAAAATCGAGGGAGTGAATTGGTTTTTACTTGGTACTTCATCCCCTGTGTGTGTGTGTGTGTGTGTGTGTGTGTGTGTGTGTGTGTGTCAAGATGAGCCAATGTGAAGATGTTGACCGGAGGAAAAGAAAATAAATATATATATATATATATACAGGAGAAATTAGGTCAAATACTACAGTTTAAATCAGATTTCTACTAAGGGTGACGATCTATACCTTTAATAACTAATTCCCTCGTCCAGTTAACGACTGGGTCATTTAGTTAATTGCTGTATTATGGGCGGTCGATAAATCTGTTTATTTCTTAACAGCTTCGTCGTGAGTTGGGCCATTAATCAAACAATTTCAGCTAAGCACCTCAAAGTAAGTGGTAAATCACTTTAATAAGCCGTTGTCACAAGCAATATAGCGCCGTATTTCAATAAGGTAGAAGACGGATTACATCTCTGGTGAAGAAATAATTTTACGTGGAATATTGGCTCAGATTTTTCACTGTCTTCATCACATCTACATAAACAGTTTCTTCAGGATGTATAATAATCAGTGGCAGCTACACCATAATCTTGCGTCTCTGTTGATACTTTAAAAGCCTATTAGATAAATTGAAGGAAATATTAATCTCTTTCACTATCATCCCACATATCACTCGAAACCTAAATCCTTCATAGTTTAGTCGCCTTGTTGATGCATGAAGGAGTAAACCTGAAGGATTAACTCTACTGGACGTCCTTTGGGCACTCGACGTCGATTCAGAGTTAAGTCGACATTAAGATAAAGAAACGTTTGTATTTCAACATCGATTAAATATTGAAAACAACAATTCTGTCCCTGCTGAGATGGTCTGTTCCTCAACCTCTTCTTCTTTTTCGTCCTCTTCTTCTTCTTTTTCTTCCTCCTCCTCTTCTTTCTTCCTCTTCTTCTGTGTCTTATCAATCCCAGGTTCATTATGTGGTCGACCAATAGAGCCATCGTTCTCCACAACTGTCGATTCTATTCTTCCTCTCTTGTTATTCCCACCTTTCGTATCCTTTTCCATCTACATCTTTAACTCCCTTTTCGTGTTCCTCAGCTTCTCTTCCTCTCACAAATATTTTCCATATTTTTCCTCACTTCAATCCTCACCACACACCACCACACCACACCACACCACCACACCACACCACACCACACACCACACGGTCTCGTTATCAACTAATGCACAGGAGGAAGCTTGACATTACACCCCGGAAGTTTACATAGTGTCGCTAGTGTTTAACCTTGATTATTGACAAGCTCTAAACGTTTACAGCAGGTTTTAGATGTTTATTTTAGGTGGATAGTGTTGAAGACTCTACTGTTTATTGAGAGAAACACAGACACTCACTTACTAAGCCTGTCTCCAAAATGTTTTCATAAGTGTCAGTTTATTTTTTTAGGTAAGGTTTGATGATGATGATGATAATTATATATGGTAATGTTACTAATTGATAATGACATTTGAGGATAATGATGATGACGAGGATTGATAACGTAATCGCCTAATCACCGTTAAACCAATCATCATAACAACGTCCTGATATATGGTTCCTAAGATGAATTGTGTGATTTTAGGCGGATTTGCAATCGACGAAAATTTTATACAACGAGCCGATGATTAATGCAACGAGGATGGCGATTTTTGCAACATTTGGAATAACGACCAAGGGAATACCAGCGATATTTATACAACCTAAAACAAAACATACAATTTATCACACAGGAAAGGTAAATTTTCTGTCCAATTCTTAAATTTTCGATTCGGGAAAAGTTGATTTTTTTTTAAATATGTAGGGAGAGTAAATACGAATGTTTAGGTTTGTACAGTAGAAATATATACACACACTGTATGTAAATATAAAAATGTATTAATGTAAATATAGGTACACAGCCACCAGTTCCATCATACATTCAGATCTCCATCATTCCAACACACACACACTCTCACACACACACACACACACACACACACACACACACACACACACACACACACGACGCTCTATCGGAAACTCCTCACAGGTGGAAGTACGTGGATGACTGCACTGTGGGGGTTTCAGTGGACAACACCGCACCAGACTACTCACCGCTCCAAGGCACCCTGGACAGGCTACAGGCAAGGACTATGGAGAACAAGGTCACCATCAACCACACCAAAACCGTAGTCATGCACAATAATACCGCCACCACTCCAGTGCAAGCCCCAGCAGTCACAGTGGGTGCCCATCCTCTCCAGCTGGTGCAGTCTGCCAAACTCCTGGGTGTAACTATAGACACCAAACTTGACTGGAAGGCCCATGTAAATAACACAGTCAAGGCAGCCTCGTACCGTCTCTACATGCTACGACGACTTAGGTCACTTGGGACACCCACGCCAGAGCTGAGGACCATCTACAACGCCTTTATTCTCCCCAAACTAACGTAAGCGTCACCAGCCTGGTCGTCTTCTCTCAACTCCACCCAACAACGTCAGCTAGAGAAGGTACAGAAAGGGGCCTGCAGAATCATGCTCGGCGCAGAATACTCCGGCTACACTAACGCTCTCTCCACCCTGGAAATGCCATCCCTCAGTGACCTCCACCACCAAGCACTAGAAAGGTTTGGCCGTGGACTACTGCACCACCCTCGCCATCGCCACCTCCTGCCACCTGCAGCGCCCCACCCAACTCGCGCAGTCCGCCACTACAACAAAATTCAGCCCATAAGAGCCCGCACCGATAGATATAAGAACAGCACCATCCCATCTATTGTTAAAATAATAAACAACTCCTGATTTATGTACTGTACAGCCCTGTAAATGCATTCAATGTATATAATATCATTATGTCTAAATCAAATGTAAGTCTGTATATTTTCAGCCACCGGCTGCAACTCTATTAATAAACCGTTATTATTATTATTATTATTATTATTATTATTATTATTATTATTATTATTATTACACCACTCCACATCCCACACAAAATACAGTCAATTTTATCCCTCTATCCGCTTGCCCAAGGTGCTGTAACTAAGCTTCTTATGAACTAGTCGTAATAAATCAGCGACCATTAGCAGAGTGTTGCGTCGAGTAATGTGACTAAGAAAAAAATATTACGTGTGCAACAGTTTTAGCGTCTTCAGGAAAATGAGAGAGAGAGAGAGAGAGAGAGAGAGACCGTACATTGAGCTAATATAAAGACTATTATGACAACAACCCCCCCCCCCCCACCTTCCTCGGTTCCTCACCCAACTGAAAATTGTATTCACGAGACGCAAGTAAACGTGTTATTTGCATTATTATTATTTTCCTTCTTCCTACTTAAGTCTCTATTCTTATTTCCTGAGCCTTTTGTTTTTCTTTCCACTAAGGTTCTGGCGGTGAGTGAGTGAGGAGGAGGAGGAGGAGGAGGAGGAGGAGGAGGAGGTTTAAGGTCTTAGGAGGAATTAGAGTGTGTTGTGCTAATGCGTTTTGGTTTATAGAGAATGTGGGGAGGAATATGTTCTCTCTCTCTCTCTCTCTCTCTCTCTCTCTCTCTCTCTCTCTCTCTCTCTCTCTTTCTCTCTCTCTCTCCGATTGTTTCTTACTTCCGTCTGTTTCTGTGACTTTACCTTTGTCTTCATATCTCTATCTCCTTATCTCTCCTTATCTCTTCCTGTTTCCCTGCACAACTTTCTCTTCTTTTTCTTTCTCACGTTTATTCTCTTTGTCTCCCCTTCCTTTACACATATATTGTCTATCTATCTATCTATCTCACTCTCTCTATCTCTGTTCTTTTATTTGCTGTTTCTCTACCCCGCCTCTGTTCTGTGCACCCTCACAATACCTGGTGGTTAATTAACAGGGATAGAACGTCAATATTGTGTTTCAGTTTTGACTATAGAAACTAAAACATTGATCCATGTACATAAGGCAAAGTATGTATTAAGTAAAAGCCTTCATTAACTTGTTACCTGCAAGGACAAATTAATCCTTAACCTAACCAAACATATCTCTAATATGAGCTAACCTAACCAAATATTCCTCTAATATGAGCTAACCTAACCAAATATCCCTCTAATATGAGCTAACTTAACCTAACCAAACATATCTCTAATATGAGCTAACCTAACCAAATATTCCTCTAATATGAGCTAACCTAACCAAATATCCCTCTAATATGAGCTAACTTAACCTAACCAAACATATCTCTAATATGAGCTAACCTAACCAAATATTCCTCTAATATGAGCTAACCTAACCAAATATCCCTCTAATATGAGCTAACTTAACCTAACCAAACATATCTCTAATATGAGCTAACCTAAGCTAACCAAACTCGTTCAAGAGGAAAATTCAGCTTTGGCTTTAAATCTGGGTATTTAGCTTTGGTCTTAACTCCAACGACGGGGGGAGCGAACAACAGACAGGTTTGTAAGCCTGTAGGTAAACCCCTATTGTTGTTGATAGCGGAAAACACCTGGTTCTTATTTGTGTATCTGGCGAGGAAATTCTCAACACACAAATAACAGCATCGAGGAATTGCAGTAGATTTGCATGAATCAGCTGACTGGTCTGTGTAAACAATGCCTTAAAAGAGAGAGTGGAATATTTACACCAATGTTTACGGGAAACAACAGTGAATTATAACAAACACGAGCCGGTATTAAATTTCTTGGGGTTTCGTATTTATCAAGTTATTGCAGGTTACTTAGCCACGTTTACCCCTCATAGTAATTTTAACTGAGATATTATTAACACTAATAATCTTCATTGACGGTGTTTGTTCATACATAGGGGAAGAAAAATAGTTGTCTTTTTTCCTTCTTTTCGTAAGCAATAATCATCACTGCTTCAATTCACAACTAAAGTATTTGAAAATATGTAAGTTTGTTCCTTTAAATTCTAGACCATTTATTTAAGGTATTTTAAGGACTTTAAGGGTTAGAAACTCAAAACAACCTATACACGTATATCTCAGGATTAACAATTAAGATATAATACCATTTTATAAGAGCGAAACACTAATAACTCTTGATCTCTTTAATATTTCAATTATTTCCATATCATAACGTCATTTTCATATTTATTCATAAGTACTATATTTCCCAATGTCAAAATAATATACTAAAAACTTTCTGAAATCGGAAGTGAAATCAAATTAACAATGACGTCATCTAAAGGGTTCTATTAAAAGTTGGGTTGACGGAGTGTGAAGGAGAGAAGCGTGGGGTAGTGACGGGTCTGGGGCTAAACTATAACCCGCAGTGAGGTACCAAGTGGGTGACGGGTGCCAGCGGTGACAGTCATGGGATCACCAGTGACATAAGCAAGTTTGCGGATGACACCAAAATAGGGCGGCAGATTAATTCAGGGCAGGGTGCAAATGCATTACAGGAGGATCTAAATAAACTGCAGGGGTGGTCTGAAAAATGGCAAATGAAATTCAACACAGCAAGTGCAGCGTACTTAATATTGGAAGAACAAATACTGACAATGTATACAGCCTTAACAGCATCAACCTAGAGAAGTCGACTTGTGAAAGAGACCTAGGGGTACTTGTAAGCCCGGACCTACGGCCTAGAAAACAGTGCGTTAATGTTCGAAATAAGGCAAACAGAGTATTGGGTTTTATATCTAGAAGTGTAAGTAATAAGAGTGCAGAGGTTTTATTGCAACTATATCTTGCGCTAGTCAGGCCGCACCTCGATTATGCGGTTCAGTTCTGGTGCCCTTATTTTAGAATGGATATCAATTCACTAGAGTCGGTGCAGCGAAGAATGACGAAAATGATTCCGGGACTTAGAAACCTTCCATATCAGGATAGGTTAAAGAAACTTAACTTGCATTCCCTAGAAAGACGAAGAGTTCGGGGAGATATGATAGACGTATTTAAGTACGTGAAAGGAATCAATAAAGGGGATATAGATAAAGTTCTTATAATATCCGAGCAGGATAGGACTCGGAGCAACGGATTCAAGTTGGATAAGTTTAGGTTTAGGAGGGAGATAGGAAGAAACTGGTTCACAAATAGGGTGGTGGATGAGTGGAACAAGCTTAGCAACTTTGTAGTAAGTGCGGGAACTCTGGAAAGTTTCAATGGGAGGCTAGATAGATTCATGGATGATAGAGAGTGGTAGTAACTCTCGACAGGAGCTGCCATGCACAAGCCAACCGGCCTATTGCAGACTCCTTATTTTTTTTATGTTCTTATGTGCTTATGGAAACCTATTAATCGTTTGGGAAATATCTCCTCTCAATCTAACTAAACTTAAAATAGGAAAAAAAATCACCACTAACCTTAGATCACGTATTATTTCTCAGTTATATTTTAGAGATCCATTCAATAAACACAAAATTTTTAAAACCTAAACAAAATATAATAAAATATACGTTAATAAAATATCAAGTCCACCCAAGTATGATAAACCTGAGGTGAGTTGTTGAAATTTTTTATACAATAGTTAAAATAAATGTTGTCATAATAGGCGCTAACCTCAGCCATCAGAAACGACTTTGACTAATAGGAAGAGGTGATGTTAGTTTCCCCGAGACGTCACCACCACCTCAAGCTCTCCTGTGGCTGCTGTCTGAGTGAGTGGAAGGTTCAAGCACACACCCACCCAAAATTAATTATGCACCAGAATTTACTTGGTATTGGCGTGGAGCACTTAAAGTCGATTGCCTTGATGAAGAAGTCAAAAGGAGAGCTTCCGCGCGTACACACACACACACACACACACACACACACACGATACGAGTTCAAGGTGATGCTTCTATCCACGGAAGGGGGGGGGGGGGAGGGGGTAAGCAGGTGTAGTCGAGGTAGTAATGATTAACTGTGTGGAAGTAATAAGACAAGAACTATAATGAAAGGGATAATTACCCATAACAACCTTGCTGCAGAGAAGGTGTGCCGTCAACAACAACAACAACAACAATAATAATAATAACAATAATAATAATAATAATAATAATAATAATAATAATAATAATAATCAGAAAATAAAGATAAAGGTAAAATTAATACCAATCATCACAACAATGGCAAAAATTAGAACTGTCAAAAGGCAGTAAACGAGGGAGGGAGGAAGAGGGGGCAAGAGGGTGGGCGGTGGCGTCAACATACGGACAGCGTCACTGGTGCGGCGTGCTGCAGCCATTGTAAGCTGGACAAAGGAACAGTTGGAGGAGATGAATCGGAGGACTCGATAGCTGATGACAATGCACGAGTAATGCCTCCCTCCCTCCCTCGGCTGCTGCGGACTGTCTGTACTTGTCCAGGAAAGTAGGAAACACCGCTGGGGGGAAAGATTGTCCTCACACAACACGTCACGGAGATGAAGGAGGGAAATAGTTATGAGTAACACAAAAAAGAGTACAGGAGGGAGGAAAATATGCAGAGTACTTCAAAACAAAAGGGGAAACACGACGATCTAAGTTATGGTGGATACGAGTACTGGTGATTAAGGTGGGGCAAGGTGAAGGAGACAAGGAAGGGTGCAGAAGCAAGGGTTAAGAAAATGTGATCTAAATATGGAAGAAATGAGAAGAACGATACAACGAGATACAGAGAGAATGTAAGCAGAGACACATCATGGCGGCCACTTCAGCATGAGTAGAAGAGGAGCGTAAACAATGTTGAGTACAATGGCATCAAACACCAGGTTGACAGACGATCGAGATATAAACACGTCACTAACACAACAAAAGTTATCTTCACTACCACCCTCCACTGACACATATAAAACACATATATCAATTACCTAAAGAACGGAGGCAAGACTTAACCAAAAATGCCTAGCTCTACCGAAGGAGTTTCAGTGGTTATTACAGAACGACACTGAGGTAGTATTTTGACCATACCACAAGGGCCTGAGAAAGGATGATCTTACTCAGGTGTTTCTGAGTCCTATATAATAAGCCACTTTCGGGAACTAAGGCCGAGGAGAGCTCTGTGTTATGTCTGGTAGTGGTATAATAATAATAATAATAATACGGCCAATAATTCTTTCTGCTATTAGCGACTTCGCCTACTATAATTGCAGCTATTATTGGTAGTTATTGTTATCTCATCACTATCATTATCATTGCTGTTTTCATTCTTATTATTATTATTAGTAGTAGCAGTAGTAGTAGTAGTAGTATTGAACTTATACCAACACTATTATTGCAATTATTTTTGTTTTCCCCGTAAGCTTTCAGACCTTATAAGGGGGGGAGTGAGGGAGAGACAGCCACACACTGCCACCCTAAAGCTGAAGACAAGGGTAAAGGCTTCTTACGTTCTGAGACCAAATCACGTCAATAACAAACACGATATCACATGAACAAAGCGTTACAGCGGCGAGACGATACACAATGTCTGTAACAAGAGGTGTCCAGCTGCCACAAGTGACCCGGATAAAAGGATGAAGATGGTAAAATACTGTAATACTGTAATGGAGAGATACAGTATTAATGTATCTTTCTCTAACGTAATATAATCCTGAGTGATAATAATTAGTTCCCCTTTATTACTGTAGTTAAGATATAATTCATAATAATAATTTCATTCTATAATTTGTCATAACTATTTCAATTATAGCAACTTACTATAACGGTACAAGTACAAGTAAGTCTCTCTACAATCAAGTACAGTATCGTTCACTCGGGAAAAACTCTTGTAGTCAGGTTAGTTAAGGTGGAAATTAGACCAACTCAGTCCAGTGAAAGAAGGACACATGTGAAGTCATTAACATCCAAGAATCAAGAATAATATATTTCTAGATTTCTTTATTTTAATCTTTTCCTCTGTCAATCTATATCTTTATATATCTTTACCGTTAACTTTATCCATCTTTATATACAATAGACAGTAAAATAAAGTAAGCAGTTAACGTTATATCCTCTCACACACACACACACACACACACACACACACACACACACACACACACACAGTCCTGGCAGGGAATGGTATTGTGGGCACGACAGGAAGTAAAGTTACCGTAAGTAGGAGCATTGTGTATTTTACCATAGTGAAGACTCTGTGTGTGTGTGTGTGTGTGTGTGTTTATGGAAGAAATAATGAATAAAAATGATAGACAGAAGAGAGAGAGAGAGAGAGAGAGAGAGAGAGAGAGAGAGAGAGAGAGAGAGAGAGAGAGAGAGAGAGAGCATAAAAGTATTCCATCTCTACACATCCTGAATCTTAAATTACCAGCTTAAATTTTTTCTCATTAGTTCCATTGTGTAACTGATATTACAATCTGTTATGGAAATTACTCTTTAAAACAGAAAAATATTTTTCCATATCTTTAAGTAATATTTTTTTTATAAAATTTGTATAAGTACTTCCTGAATATAAGTCATTAAAGTTTAACTAAAACACTAATGATACCGTGGTAAAATAACATAATAATTATCACTTCTGTACTAATTGAATGTGGAAGCTAAGTTGGAAAAATTATAATGTTCGTGGGAGGAGTAAAAGACAAAAGGACATATTGCAAGACAGTAAGAGTTAAACTCTATTTGACAGAGAGAAAAACCATCTCTCTCCAGTATGCCATCCATAGAGTGAAAGAATAATAATTAATGGTTTTTGGGAGAGGAGAGGAGAGGAGAGGAGAGGAGGAGGAGGAGGAGGAGGAGGAGGAGGAGGAGGAGGAGGAGGAGGAGGAGGAGAGGAGAGGAGGAGGAGGAGTAGTGAACAAGCAGGAAAACAGCTTCTCCGGCATTTTATAAATTCGAGTTCGAGAATTGCCCACCCAATTCTTTCCTCATACACTAGTGACGTTATCGCAGCGGCCGTCAGTAAGAACCCTAACCGCGAACAATCCATTAGTGCTGTCACACAAAACATTTTTAACGCGGCTGAAATGTAACAGCACCAACGCCCTCGCCAACTACTGCCCTCGCCAACCACTCCCTCGCCAACTACTGCCCTCGCCAACCACTCGCCCTCGCCAACCACTCGCTCGCTTGCCTTTCCCTCGCCACTCCCCTCGTCTCCCTTGGGGATGTGTGGAGGAATGGGGAGAGGGAGGAGAGGGAGGTGGGGGATTGTTAGGGGGAGCAGTAGAGGTAAGGAGAGGGGAGGTACGAGGTGTGTGTGGGGGGGGGGTTGTGTGGAGAGGGGAAGGGCTTATGAAGAGACAGGAATATTGGTATGGAAAGGGAGAGATGATGAGGGGGAGTTTTGTAGCGAGGAAAGGGATGGGAAAGGTTTTGTTTTTAGAAGGATAAAAGTGAGGATGGGAGCAATGGACGAGAGAGAGAGAGAGAGAGAGAGAGAGAGAGAGAGAGAGAGAGAGAGAGAGAGAGAGAGAGAGAGAGAGAGAGAGGGGAGAGAGAGTTGGAGAGGGGAGGGAATGTATAATGTGGGCTACAATAAACACGGATGAGTGACAGTGCCTCCAGCCACAGTGCCTTGGGAACGTTGGTGCCACCAGCCTGAAAAATACGCAGAACTTTGCCACATGGAAAGAAATTAGACTTTGTCGTGTCGCTGGGGATATTAAGCACAGTTTTATTTCCCTCTTTCTCCTCTCACACTGATGTCTACGCCAGAGGTGAGTTGGAGATATATATATATATATCCACTCAGTATTCATCTGTTTACACTCCTGGGGATATACTCTCATCTATTACAGGTGATATCGTTGGTTATACAGGTGGATATAATTTCAGTCTCAAACCTGCACTGAGGACAAGGGGCAAGTGCTGTAACCAATGAGCCACACTTACAGTAAACTATGTTAATATATTTCAAGAGACAAAATGCATTACGCGCATCACCTGTCACACCTGAAGCTCAATTGATATCTTTTATGTATACCTGCCAAACCACGGTGGTAAGGGATCATGTTTTAGATAAGAATTTGATGTAAAGCTCAACATCATCTTAAATGCCTCGGACATGAACAAACATAGGAGTACTGAAGGATATGTGAAGGTTTATTACACAGTAGTGAGTTCGCTTAATTATGTGGACAAGTGACTACACTCACTCACTTACTCACTCACTCACTCAACCACTCACTCCCTCACACACTCCAGGCACACACGTTAATAAATCATCAATCCTAGGAGAGAAAAATTAACAAAATAAAAGTGGAATTTCCCTTGAAAGTAATCAGTGTAAGGTGAGGATTAAATAAAATGAAGGATAAAATAGGAGGGATAGAGGAGAGAGTAAAGGAGAGACAGAGACAAAAAAAAAAAAAATACAGAACTCGTTTTCTTCGCTTGCAGCCTCAAACTTTTGGTCATTCCTTGGTGGTCTTGACAAAATGTGAAAAAGACTAAATTTTATATCTTCACGGGGGAACTTTTCGTATTAGGTTATGTCGAGATGGTGAAAAAAAATAAATAAAAATACATCCCATTCATCCGGACATTGGGAGGAAGGTCTGGAAATATCTGACTGGTGGTCCTGCGGTTTTTAAAGGAATTATTCGTGAAATTTGCTAGGGGGAGAGGGTCCGGAGGAGGGGAGGGGAGTGTCCGAGTGGTAGGGTCTGGGGAGAGGGGAGGAGGGAGTCAGTAGGGGTAGGGGGAGGTCGCGGGGAGGGTATTGAGAGAGCTTCATACGTGACTTGGGATTATTTGAGAATTTACAGGAGTAGAATCTTGTGGCATTTTGGTTTGTTGCTCAATAGCTTTCCAGGGAGTAGAATATATCCTACGTATCACACACACACACACACACACACACACAGATAAAACCCCCAAGTGAATTAATTTCATCTTCAACTCAACCTATCCAAAGAAAAACACGAAAAACACCTCAATTCTTAATACCACACACAAACCCAAAACGCCACACAGCCGGTAAAACTCCACCTGCTATATGAAATTCTATTGACTAGTCATAAAAAAAAAACGAAAAGAAAGAAAGAAAAAATAATAACAGTCCGCCAACCAAAAGTCTGTTGAATATTCACTCGAAAATACTGACCGTGTATTAGATTGAAGAGAAGCGATATTTTCAAGAACCCGGCGGACTTCAGAGCCAGGGACGGGCGATAGACGGATAGAAGCACACACACACACACACACAATCGAAAATACAGACAGACAGACAAGAAAGAAAGATCAAGAAAGAAATGTAAACAGCTACACACACACACACACACACACACACACACACACACACAGAAAAGAGAAGACGAATGGCGTTCATGACTCAACAAACGCGCCAGAGATCAGCTGGAACCCAAGTGGGGAAAAAGTCGAAGAAAAATAGACCAAAATATTGAATGTAAGATAAATATAGCAGGTGTGGAGGGTAACAGGTGTGAGGGTAAGATAGCAGGTGTGGAGGGCAAGATAGCAGGTGTGGAGGTTAAGATAGCAGGTGTGGAGGATAAAGAGAAGCAGGTGTTGAGGGTAAAAGGTGTGGAAAATAAGATAGCAGGTGTGGAGGATAAGATAGGTGTGGATGATAAGATAGCAGGTGTGAAGGATAAAGATAGCAGGTGTGAAGGATAAAGATAGCAGGTGTGGAGGATAAGGATAACAGGTGGGTAGAATAATATAGCAGGTGTGGAGGGAAAGATAGCAGGTGTTGAGAATAAGATAGCAGGTGTAGAGCATAAGATAGCAGGTGTGGAGAATAAGATAGCAGGTGTAGAGCATAAGATAGCAGGTGTGGAGAATACGATATCAAGTGTGGCGAATGAGATAGCAGGAATGGCGTATAAGATAGCAGGTGTGGAGAATAAGATAGCAGGTGTGGATAATAAGATAGCAGGTGTGGCGAATAAGATAGCAGGTGTGGAGATTAAGAAAGCAGGTGAGGAGAATAAGATAGCAGGTGTGTAGGATGAAGATAGGTGTGGAGAATACGATAGCAAGTGTGGAGAATAAGATAGCAGGTGTGGAGAATAAGATAGCAGGTGTGAAGAATAAGATAGCAGGTGTGGAGGATAAAGATAGCAGGTGTGGGGGAAGCAGGTACATTAAGATAAAATTTACTACACCTGCAAAGCTTAAAAGAAAATGCAAAGCTCGTATAAGAGAGAGAGAGAGAGAGAGAGAGAGAGAGAGAGAGAGAGAGAGAGAGAGAGAGAGAGAGAGAGAGAGAGAGAGAGAGAGAGAGAGACTTAAGCCGTACTATAGAATTTCACTGCAGAAAAAGGTCACTAAAATACGTTATTCTGAACAGTGTTTGTGAACCATTATGTCACTGGGCTGCAAGATTTAGGGATACGCGGACAAGAAGACGTATTGTATTGGATGCCATAAGTACCTCGTTTTCAATAATGTATTACTTTTTTCTCTCTCGTTTTTGAATGAGGAAGAAGGGAAGAGAAGGAGGAAGGTAGGGAGAAGAAAGAGAGAGAGAGGAAGGGGGGGAAGGAGGGAGGGATACAGACAGACAGTGAGAAAGTTAGAGAGAAAAGGAGAAGGTATACAAGAAGCAAGACACACCCAAAAAGCGGGAAACAAGGAGAGCGAAAGATAAAGTACGGGAGAGAGAAGACAGACAGAAAGATAAGCACTGGCTATTAAGAACATACAAGAAGAAACGAGCCGGAAAATATGAATTCACAACAACAGCAACCACTAAAACAAAACAAAAAATGCTTTAATGGGACCTCAAGGAAGTGTAATAATAAAAAACAATCAAGTGTAATTGGTACACAGAGCTCTGAATACTTCCCTCCTTCTCTTCTTTGTTTTCGAGGCGTTTAAAGTCCTTCCAGGAAACATAATGTGTGAGAGCGTTATATCGTGAAATGTTTCATTCCGGGGAGTTTACACAACTCTCCTGGAGCCGCCGCCGCCCTGAGAAAGATTACAAAGGGCTGAGTACATTTTTGTAGGAGAGGAGAAAATACGAGGGAGGAGGTGTAGGAGACAATGAACGTGGTGAGGAATTTGTATTTATACTGGATATATATAGACACACAATCCTAGACACACGCACACACAGTAGCCCTCCCACATCACAATGCCACACACAGCCACTATTGTGAACCCACTGATAAAGGTCAACAAGCGTATGCATTCAGTTGTGCTCAGTTTACGCCAGCGTTTACTAACATTAATGCCGGTTTACTCCGTCCATAACAGTTACGGCAGCCTGTAAGTGCACGTCAACGGCAAAATAATAATCACGGATAAATGGAAACAGGGTATATGTCTCTCTGGCCCTTCGCTCACTGCTCTCTACTGTAAGTGTGTGTGTGTGTGTGTGTAGGGGGGGGGGGCTGAAAAGATATGAATTTTAAAGCGTTGTTAATCACTCGAGTCATAGGAGAATCTCAGAGGGGTTAAGTAATTTTTCTTCCCAAGTCGCCTCATTCAGTGCCGAAGATCAACACTCAAGACCTAGTGAGTGAACTGAAGGAGGTACTGATGGATTGATGGATTGAAAGAAAAAAATTGCTGAGAAAACAAGATGATATATTTTTCCCAATGTTGTTCTTTTCTATTCAGTGTTAGCATAGAATTTCTTGATCCTCTTCTAAGATACCTAATTATTTCAACAACAAAATATCATCGTAAGATTATGATTGTTTTTTAAAGGTTACAAGAAATTGCCATAGATGTGAATTATGTTTCTTTACTTTATCGCAAGAGATTAAATGTTATATAATGTCATTATCCCGTCAAATAATCAGCCTAGGAGACCAAACTGAGCATAATATCGGAGAGCTTGTGTATGGTCATAGGAAAAGGCTCTCCCATACGATATAATTATGGAAGTGCGGAGAGAGAGCAGGTCAAGGAAGAGAATGGAAAAGGTAAATAATAAAGGTAAATGGGAGATGGAAATGAAAAAGTGAAAAAGTTTGATGAAAAAAAGGAAAATTCACCCAGAGAAGGAAGTCAGAGTTTGAATGATGAGACCTCGCATTGAAATAGTTTTAATGTATTTTTTTTTAATTCGTCAAAAATAGAAAACAAAAAGTCAATTTAATTTCCCTGCTATTCTAAAATGATATAGACATCACGGGAGGCTATACCAAACAGAAACTGTAAATTGACCCAAACTCCGAAGAGCTCTTCTCTGATATCGACGATTTAAGAGTTTCGACTTAGGTAAGGTGTAGCCCGGCTGCTAACATGACCTCCTTCACCTATATGACCGGAGGCAATTATCCTCTTAAGTTTCTCTCAGATTGAAATTCAAATGTTACTCAACTCGGCCCTGCTGGAGGAATGGGTGTGTATACGAGAGTGGTCTTGCTGGAAATGTGAATACCACCATAATAGACGGTGTTCCTTGAGTGTTGTTGGAACACGAGGCGAGCTGCTGGGAGTACCTGTCAGGGGTTCTTGAGTTGAGGGTGTTGCTAAACAGTGAGTGTTGTTGGAACAATGGGTGCTGCTGGAACAATGGGTGTTGCTGGAACAATGGGTGTAGTTGGAACAATGGGTGTAGTTGGAACAATGGGTGTAGCTGGAACAATGGGTGTAGTTGGAGCAATGGGTGTAGTTGGAACAATGGGTGTAGTTGGAGCAATGGGTGTTGCTGGAACAATGGATGTTGCTGGAACAATGGGTGTAGTTGGAACAATGGGTGTAGTTGGAGCAATGGGTGTTGCTGGAACAATGGGTGCTGCTGGAACAATGGTTGTAGTTGGAACAATGGGTGTAGTTGGAACAATGGGTGTTGCTGGAACAATGGGTGTAGTTGGAACAATGGGTGTAGCTGGAACAATGGGTGTTGTTGGAACAATGGGTGTTGCCATATCAAAGTGCATTATTAAAACAATGGGTGTTCTGCAACGAGTAGCGCTGTTACAACTGTAATCGTTGCCGCAACAATAAATGCAATTTTCAGTCGGTGATGTTGCTCAAAAATAAAATAAAAACTTGATCCAGGGGAAGTGTGCAATTTCGCAACATAGTGCCCTGGTCAAACTGTGGCGGGTCCACTGCAAAAGCAAGATACCAGTAGACCGGAGGAGTGTGTTTGTGCAGATGGCCGAGTAAAAACAATAAGAAATGCTTTTAACTTCGAGTACTGAAAGTAATGTTGAAACAGAAGGTAAGCAGCTGAGACAGTGGCCGTAATTGGGAGAGAGATACAGTACAGATCTGTCTTATTAGATAACAAAAATATCTCAACTTCCAAAATAAATTATCAATAAACGTTGGAGTAATTTTGTTCATTGAGGTTTATTGTGCCAGAGAAGAAGATATATTTACCTGTAGAAGCCGTTTGTTGTTTTCGGCCTTGGCCTCGTAGCTATAACATGAGGTTAACCGGATTATCGACTGGCTCCCAACCTAATTAACCGGACATGCGCCTGGACATGCGATTTTAATGGCCAGTTGTCTTTTATGTAAAATTAATGGTTCTTTTGGTATATTAATCACAAGAGAAGAGCAATTAAGAAAAAAAACTCTAACGACTTGAAGTTCTGAAGCTGCTCATTCATGACTGATTAATTGTAGAATGAAGGTGGGAAAAAGTGAGGGAGTGAGTGAGGCAATTTGTCATGCGGGGCCACTGAGGAAAAATTTACTGAAGAACGTAAACTGTGTAGCAGAGAGAAAATAACAGATGTTGAATACTACTACTACTACTACTACTACTACTACTACTACTACTACTACTGCTACTACTACTACTGCCAATAATAATAACAACAGAAAAATAGAAGAAAACGACGAAGGAAAAAAATTAAAAATATATATAAAAATAAAAGCAGAAAATAAATTAAATGAAAATAAACAAAAAATTAAATAAAAATAAGACCTGCACATTCTTTCCACTTACAACAATTAAAGACCCATGACTTAAGACAATAACTTAGACAGAGAGAGAGAGAGAGAGAGAGAGAGAGAGAGAGAGAGAGAGAGAGAGAGAGAGAGAGAGAGAGAGAGAGAGAGAGAGTCTACTGCACGCTCACTGCACCCATTACCAAACTCGTCCATGGCAGCAGGTAAACAAATAATCCAGCCATCAACATCACATTAAAACTCTCCTCTGTGTGTACGCATCGTTCATCACCTCTGTAAAACCTTGGCCGTAAAACGAACCCAAGACAATTTTCATAGCCATAAAAAACTCTCTCGTGTGCCATTGAAAAAATATACAAGGAGGAAGGGGGCAACAGAAAGATCTCCCACGTCTATAAATCACGTGTAATTAAACATCCTACTTAGAGTTGGATATTAATTTTGTTTTTATGTATCCCCAGAGAACAGAGGAATTACAGGCGTGTCAGGTATACATCATTGGCAGGTTAGACCACTGTTTAACTCTGCTGGTTTTGTAAGTGGCACCACAGGGAGGTCTTGTCACGAGGGGGAGGAGGCGGAAAAGAGTGTTCTTGGCATTTTATGACCGACAAACTAGACTGGGACTCATTCTGGTTCTTCTGGCGTGGCACCGTTTAGAACTGTCACTCACTCTTGTTTTCCTCTCAAGTATTACCGCGATTTAAGAACCGCCTTCGAGTTGTACCTCATTATAAGTGACCAGGAAGAGATATGAGACTTGTGATCTTCGGTGTTGAAGGGCGAGGTGAGTATGTCGTGGGTTGAGTTAGTGAAGACACAGGTGAAGTGAGGCTGACACTGTGGAAAGGGTGAGAGAGTCAAGAGAAAGAAAGATTAAAACACACACACACACACACACACACACACACACACACACACACACACACACACACACCACACACACACACACCACACACACACACACACACACACACAACACACACACACACACCACACACACCACACACACACACACCACACACCCACACACACACACACACCCACACACACACACACACAGTGCAGTGAATGAAATTTATGTTCTCTGACGCGAACAAAGAGAAAAACTAAGAAAAAAAAGTTGAAATAAAGAAACGGAGAGAGAGAGAGAGAGAGAGAGAGAGAGAGAGAGAGAGAGAGAGAGAGAGAGAGAGAGAAAATATTTATGAAGGATACTAAAAGAAATTACGAACAATAACAATCAACTAAAAATCTTATAATTAAGCAACAAATAAAACGTTCCTACCATGAAAACCAGAGACCAAGAATATTTCAGACTTGATAACAACGGCCATTTAAGATCTAATTGAATCATTAAATCAGGACTGACATATCATCCGTCTCAAATAAAAGCAAATGAAATCTTTAATGTTGATGAATACTCTCCTTTGTTTTTTTCTTATTTCCAAAGACCGACATTTTCTGACCTGACTGACGTAGGTTAATTACATACGAGAGACACATTAAGCATAGCCAGTAATAAATTCTTCTTATTTAGCTGGATAATGATGCATAATTTATAGCACTTCACTATCAAAAGGACTCGAGCGTGATTGTGTGTGTGTGTGTGTGTGTGTGTGTGTGTGTGTGTGTGTGTGTGTGTGTGTGTGTGTGTGTGTGTGTAGATCCAGGAGTAAAGTGTTTGATATTCTTTATGTTGTTGAAGTCAATGAAGATTTTGTATCTCACCAGTGTTCAGTTTGGTCACGGCTGGTAGGTAACAACCCAAACTTGATTTAAAGGGATTGTGAACGTGAAAGAAGAGTACATTGATAAAACAAAAATAAATACTGGATCGATTTATGTGTTGGAGGGGGGTGGGGGGTACAACGCAATAGGTAGAGATTAATTCCTCTCAGATAAGAGTTAATCCTGTTTTCATCTTCCCACCTCACAATTCCCCAGTGAGATGAGGAACGTGGTTATCCCCTTCCTCACTGCATCTCCCCAATGAACACATCAGCGCCAGGCAACACAGGGTGACCAGGGCAAGACAAAATTATATAAAACTACCCTGAACCAGATTACTACAGTTTTTGGTTTTTAAGCACTTGACCCTAAGCTAAACTAATTTAACATGTACTGGGTAAATTTGGGTTATGTTTGGATGGATTGGCATGGTTCATGTCCTCTGGAACATAAATGAGTTCGTGGTTCTGTTCTTGGCTGCACTCGTCTTCCTAATAGAGGTATAAAGCACAAAGGAAACTAATATTTAAGAAAAATAAGAATGGGACTGTGTGAGGGGGTTAAAATAGGTTAAACTTCACCTGATTATAAAAGGAAATTATAAGGTGTTAGGAGATCCTCTGACTACCAAAAGGTTCAGTCTAGCGTTCCAATATAAAATACATATATTTTTCACCTCGTGCCTCTTAAGTTTCGGCTAAAGAAGCGATTTCAATTTCAACTTCGAGCTTCAACGCATAAAATATCTAGAAGAAATTGCAACATTTCACCGTAAAATAATATTATTGGCAGAGCTTCGCAATTCCCAGCGACAATGAAAGAGAGACCAGACACAAACGTTCCTGTAAGAACTTAAACGTTTCAAGTCCCTAACGTGTCCAGGTGTATATGAATAGGTAAAGTACCACAAGGGGATTACAGTAGGTGGCTCTACCTGTACACCTGAATATAGAGCTATCTGAACTATAGTGTGAATTAAGTACTTGTTACTCATTATGATATTGATAATTGCTTTTAACTCAGCGATAGTTAGCGAGTTAATGATAGTAAAGTAAGTTATTAATTCTGTATCTTCGTCGAGGTGTTTAGGTAGAGTTGTGAAATTATTAAAAAGTTGAGAAGGTATTTCAAGAGCGTCGAGTGAGAAGAGTTGAAGGTGGGAGGCGATGATTTTTGGTTTAAGTGTAGGAAACTGTGGTCTATGGGAGAGTGTGAGCGACGTGAATAATGGGTGAATGTGGGCGTCCATTATCTCTGGACGGCGTAGGAAGGACAAGAATCTGTTTTTTTTTGTTTTTGTTTTTGTTTTTTACGGTCTTAGCCCACCAGGACACAGGTCACTGACCCACATTCGGGCCTGGGGGGGGGGGGAGGAGGAATGTTGTAATAATAATAATAATAATAATAATAATAATAATAATAATAATAATAATAATAATAATAATAATAAAGAACCATAAATAAATACAAACATGAAAAAAAGATGAATAGTGAGAAACGATATATGAATGTTGTGTTGTCAAAAATACGAGAAACAATTGAGACCCTGCAATTGTGTGTAAATGAGGCAGAAAGTCAGATCAGCAACCTGGGACTTGGTCACAATTTTCGTGATGCCATATGGCAGCAGGGTCTACCATTAGACAACACATTAGACTTCCAATATCTTCCCAGGCGGCAGTACCTCCCTGTTTGATAGCTGCCTACTACCTACTGCTTAGGAACCTATAATCTCTAGGTGACCTAAACATCAAGAATACAACGCAGTCTCTCCTCATCTCTCCCCGATGTTGAGTCACCTCCCCACACTACAGCAGAGCGTGAGAAGTCGACAAGGTGTACCAGCGAGGCACGGACGCTCGAGTTGATATGCTCTGGTAATCTATGTAAATATGAGGCTCCCTCGGGAGACTTGTGACTAGGTAGGTGAACCGAGAAGTTTCCCCCTCTGCTTATCGGCCCAGGGAGACGCCGGAGTACACACCTCTAAAGGACGATATTTTGTAAGTGATTTTTGTGTACATCTAGACAAGAGTATTTTCTCTGTCTTTTGTTTACTGATCATCAAATGCAATGTTTAAAATAATATATAATATATATATGTGTGTAATCAACGACCTCACCAGCAAGGAATCGAACCCTCGACCTACTGGGTGGGACTAGGTGGGATTATATGTTCAAAGTCCGCGTGTTAAATGGACTAAAAATGAAGTATATATATGTGTGTGTGTGTGTGTGTGTGTGTGTGTATGCGTGTGTGTGTGTGTGTGTGTGTGTGTGTGTGTGTGTGTGTGTGTGTGTGTACAATAAGACAAACTGTGATTCTCAGACCTCACACCTTCTCAGGCTCAAGGACGAGATGTGCACTACGAAGTATGAGTTTCTGAGCCTTAAGTGTCCTTGAGGGTCCTACAGGAGGCATGGATAACCTGAAGCACGAAACCCTGAGATGGGAACCTGGTCGTCGAAGCCTTTACCTTGAAGAGACACTCGAGTGAGGAAGTTTAATGGCAATTTGAGACTGCATAAGCAACTGCATCAATGAGTGAGAACCAACTGAGAATTAACAAAGGCAGCTGAGGGGGAGAGTCCCTGGCCACACTGAGATATGTTTTGCTGGTTAGGTTAGGTTAGGTTAGGTTAGGTCACAACATTGTGGAAGTCGATCAACTAAAATGTACTTAACACAGAGGTAGATGTTATTTTAAACACTAACAAGATCCATCACCAGCAATTCCAAGTTGAAAAGCTGTGTGTGTGACTGAACCATCAACTGAACGACCCAATTAAACACCGTGTGCATTATGGCTCTTTACCCATAACAGCGAGAGATGGCACACTAGACAAAGACATCCATTATGACTTATAATTTACTTAAACATTACAGTGACCACTTCACCATAACTGTACATAACAAGCATCCAAGACTAACACACGAACAACTGTAACACATTAATATTTGATCCATAATTGATAACTGTAGTACCTGGGGTAAGTAGTTCAACTCCCAACAGTTGATAATATTCATGAAGTTGTAAGTAAATATGAAATCCAATTCGATTAGATAGGTGAAAGAATAGAAATCATCATAGCTCCCGGTTAGATGAGGAAAGTCGGTCATGTGATCTGATGCGTGTGTGTGTGTGTGTGTGTGTGTGTGTGCGTGTGTGTGTGTGTCCTGTTGGTTGAGGTGGCCCTGGTGGGTGGAAACTTTGATAGTACTAACACATGATGCGACGTACTGGGGTTGTAAAAGTTCTCTTGCAGCGTTGTTGTGGTGTTGCGTTATCTCTCTCTCTCTCTCTCTCTCTCTCTCTCTCTCTCTCTCTCTCTCTCTCTCTCTCTCTCTCTCTCTCTCAGCATAATGTGGCATGATAAACAGGTAAATCAAGTATACAGCCACACACATGTTTCAAGACCAATTTGTATAATATTTCACCCCGTTATTCTGGTGGGTAATGCTTTTGCCGTATCTTCCATCATAAATATATATATCACTTTCCGAACCCTTGGTCATATAATACTTCACTCGGGTTCACATGATTCACCCTTCCATGAATATAACACTAGACAACTGAAGCTGTTATTAGTGGTGTTATGTGTTATGTGAGGTACTTTGTATTAACTGATATTTTTCTATTGGTTATTATTATTATTATTACCGTATACATCATTATCATCATTTACTATTGTTAGGAGCCAGACATGAAATAAACGTTGGAGGAAAGTGATGGAAGTAGACATTAAGGAAGTAGAGAAGAAGGAAGTGACGGTGGTGGGAGTGTCAATGGAAGTCGCCACCGATCACTTTGTAGTCATGGCGACTTCACCACGAACCCGACTGGAAATTGCTACTGGAAAAAGGTATTCAACTGTGTGTGTGTGTGTGTGTGTGTGTGTGTGTGTGTGTGTGTGTGTGGATCGTATCAACTTGCCTCCAACAATAAAGAGCCAAGAGCGTGCTGAATATTGTGTTTTCAGTGACACCCAGGAGGTCCCAGCACTCAAGTTTATCTTCAAGCAAGCAGCTGCTACTGTGAGCCCCCTCCAGGTAGCTCAACCCGGCAGCCTCTTACTGTTTTAGCCTGGAGTGTTTTTTTGTTATTATTTTCATGTTTTTGAACTATTTCTGGAGAATATACAGTCGTAAATTGTTTCACTACTCGAAAGAAAGAAAGAAAGAAAGAAAGAAAGAAAGAGAGAGGGAGAGAGAGAGAGAGTATGCTGTATATTTCCGATAATGTATGCATCATGACACCTGATTCCCAGTATAATAATCTACATATCATTAGTCTACAGTCGAACTTTTTATTCAGCTTGACACATCAGGTATAAATTTATATATTTTCTGAATGTTGTATAAATTCCTGAACGATGTTTATGTTATGTATATTCTAACACAATCTTTGATCACCAATACCGCCTTTCCTATCATTATCATTATCATTTATCCATTTATTGTATCATCGTCAGGTTCATTAATGTTATCAGTATTATCGTTATTTTATTATCGTGGTTCTTATTGCCATCGTCATGTTCCCAAGTGTTGTGACGCAGTTAAACTCAAGTGACTATAACCACAACAGTCCTCCCACCTCATCAGCGCTAGCATTTATCGATCATTGAGGAAGACGTTCAATTATGGCACTTGACAATGACACACACACACACACACACACACACACACACACACACACACACACACACACACACTGAATAAACTAAACTCTGGTATGAAAAACCTAAATATTCATCTCTTTCTTTTATATATCCAGGTTTCATACACCCCAGGCATTAAATACATGTTAAATAAACCACACAAGTATATTGACTCATACATAACGTTGAAGGAATGTAAGAGTAAATTTCCCTTGGTGTTGGATAATTAAGACTCATCTCTCTAGCGTTTACAAGCTTAGTGCCGTGTATAAAGACTCCGGGACATGTTAGCGTGGTTTAAGCTTATCAACGCCTCACCTTTGTGTACTTCTCTCGACACACGTAAGAGAGAAGAAGGTATGTTCTTATCATATGTAATTATCAGAGTAGTAGGTCATGGGTGGAAGATGTGAGTGTGGGTCGTGGGTGTAGGTCATGTGTGTAGATCAAGTCATGGGTTTGGTCATGGGTATGTCATGGTTGTAGGTCATGAGTGTAAGCCATGGGTGTAGGTCATGTGTTTAGATCAAGTCATGGGTATAGGTCATGGGTTTGATCATGGGTTTGATCATGGGTCAAGCTTCCATATACTAGAAAGGCTATATTAATCCTTCATCATACCTGCTATGTTTGTATTACCACCAGATCAAAAGTCAGTGTGTTGAAAGGGGCACATCCCGGTTTGTTTTGACGCATCCCCGAGTACTATGGAGTGTGATATTGAATTTACAAGACACATCCCAGTTTGTTTTGACACAGCCTCGACTACTGTGGAATTATCATAGTGAAATTTAGTTCAATATTAACCTTTACTTCTACAATGGGCTCTTGAGTGCATCTTACACTTGCCAATGAGGTCACAGGTCAGATAGGTGAGCACTTGACAACCTCAATTAGTGTTAACCTAAACTACACTATTACCTAATGGTCTAGTGGCTAATTTATTGTGGGGAAGATTAGACCTTAACTGCTTGTTACATTGACCTTAAAATTTTCGTGTTGTACAATGTGACTTTAATGAGGGAGGGTCTTGGTGTGTGTGTGTGTGTGTGTGTGTGTGTGTGTGTGTGTGTGTGTGTGTGTAATAATAATAATAATAATAATAATTAACGGTTTATTGAAAGAGCTTGGCAGCCAGAAGGCTGAAAATATACAGTTACATATTTGGGGAATGGGTTTCGAATTACAAATAATATACAAGTAACATAAGTGATATAAATAAGATATATAATAACTTAGATGGGGAAAAGCTCAAACTACAGTTCATTTCAACATAGTGACAGTGCAAGGAGTAGTGTTTACTGGGAGTGAATACACTGGTCTATTACAAGTTATTGATAATTTTCACAATGGTTGGGACTGGGCTGTTCTTATAGTGTGTGTGTGTGTGTGTGTGTGTGTGTGAGGTAAAAATGGGTCTAGGAGTCATTTTTATTTCATTCAGTGGCTACGGGTTGTGTTAATCAGCTCTATACTCGCCTTTACTGACTCAATGATCAAGAATGATTTGCCGCACGAGTGACTTTCCCCCGAATACACCTCATTATACACACTACAGCACCGCCGACCAGCTTAACACACACACACACACACACACACACACACACACACACACACACACACACACACCATCTAAGTTATTATATGTCTTATTTGTGTCACTTATGTTACTTGTATATTATTTGTAATTCACAACCCATTCCCCAAATATGTAACTGTATATTTTCAGCCTTTTGGCTGCCAAGCTCTTTCAATAAACCGTTAATTATTATTATTATTATTACACACACACACACACATATACCGCTATCTCGAGAAACGAAAAACGTCTGTAGCTGTCGCCTTCATTGATTTCACTAAAGCGTTCGACCTAGTCGACCACAATATAATCATCAACAAAGCTATTGACCTCGGGCTTCGGAGAAGTCTTATACCATGGCTTACAGACTTCCTCAGTGACCGACGCCAAGCTGTACGCTTCCGAGGGGCTGTCTCCACCTCTCAGTCACTCACCTGTGGCGTCCCCCAAGGCACCAAGATGGGACCACTCTGCTTCCTTATGCTCATCAATGATGCCCTAAGAGAAACCCCTGCTCGCTGGAAATATGTCGACGACTCCACCATTGGGATCAGCGTCAACAATTCTGCTCCCAACTATACCGCCCTTCAGGATTTATTGAACAGTCTCCAAAACTGGGCCACCAACAACCATGTCACCATCAACCATACCAAGACCATGGTTATGCGCATCAACCTCTCCTCCGACATTGTCCCACCTCCTTCCATTACTCTAGGTCCGAACACACTCCAGGTTGTAGATTCCACCAAGCTCCTCGGCGTCACCATAGACAACAAACTAAATTGGAAACCACACGTCAGTGAAGTTGTCAAATCCTCCAGTTTCCGTCTCCACCTCCTCCGCCGACTCAAGTCCCTCGGAGTTCCTGCACACGAGCTCCTCAGTGTTTACACAACATTCATACTTCCCAAGTTCACCTATGCCTCCCCCACCTGGTCTTCCTCCCTAAATGCCACACAACGTAAACACCTAGAAAAAGTGCAAAAGAGGGCATGCAAGATTATTCTCTCCCCTTCCTACTCCACATATCAAGAAGCGCTCAACACAATGACCCTTTCGACTCTCACTGACCATCACCACGACCTCATCTGCAAATTTGGTAAGAAGCTTCTACACCATCCCCGACACCGGCTCCTACTACCACCTGAGATCCCTAGTCCGAGAATTGCTGTTCGACACCACAACCGCATCCAGCCCATACGTGCACGAACTGATCGCTATAAGAACAGCCCAGTCCCAACCATTGTAAAAATTATCAATAACTTGTAATAAATCAGTGTATTCACTCCCAGTAAACACTACTCCTTGCACTGTCACTATGTTGAAATGAACTGTAGTTTGAGCTTTTCCCCATCTAGTTATTATATGTCTTATTTGTGTCACTTATGTTACTTGTATATTATTTGTAATTCGTAACCCATTCCCCAAATATGTAACTGTATATTTTCAGCCTTCTGGCTGCCAAGCTCTTTCAATAAACCGTTAATTATTATTATTATTATTATTACACCAGAAACTGATCCCATTCTGCCACACTGATGGGTCCTGCTGTGTGACGGAGGCAGTTTTTTTTTTTTTTATTGAGTTTCTACCGCTGGACAATATGACGTCCCATATTGTCTGGACAGGTTGTTTCATATAAGACAAATATATAATTGTTGTCCATTTTATTTTATTTTAATTTAGGAAGAATTCTTTTTCAGGAGTAATCTTTGGTTTTGAGTCTCTCTCTCTCTCTCTCTCTCTCTCTCTCTCTCTCTCTCTCTCTCTCTTTATAAGGAATCATGTCATAATAATATCCCATAAGCTCATCCTATTCCAAATTTATGACAGTGAAATTAGTTCCTGCCGTCGATACCTGTACACGACTTTCCATTAATTAACCCTGAATAATGAGGTCACCTGTAATGCCAGTAGAGTTGGTCTAAATATAGTTTTTTTTCCCCTACCAATTCGTTCAACATTTTCTTTTTGCATTGTGTGTGTGTGTGTGTGTGTGTGTGTGTGTGTGTGTGTGTGTGTGTGTGTCACCTTCTCTCTATTACCATATTATCATCATTACTTCCCCCCTCTGTCCGTTTACCTATCCACCCTCCCTCACCTATTCCCCCATTCTCTACCTCCTATCCTCTCCACCCATCTTCGCTTCCCTCCCTCCCATATCACCATCTCCACCTCTCCCTTTCTTTCACCTCACTTACCCCATTACACTCATCTTTCCCTCCCCTCCTCTTACACCTACCTCTTCCTCTTCCCCCTCCTCTCACTCTTCTCCTCCTCCTCTTTGTTCGTGCCTACACCATGTGTTGCTCTGTCTCGTCACTTAGGCTGCCACAATGCTCTCTTCATTCAATTTTCTCGAAGGGAGAGAGCGAGGCCGATAACCTTGGGGGGTGGGAGGGGGGTAGGGAGGGGGAGGGGGAGGGGGGAGTGAAGAGACGCTTATGTCCGAGAAAATGGAAGTAGCTTGTGCCATGGAAGCGGCGATACTTGGGAGCTCCTCAACCAAGAGCGAATGTCCCGTTGCTTGCCATTGGGAGCATCGACTCAGGGAGGGATTGTGGGATAACACCCTCATGCTCCATTCTCCTCCCCTACGGCCGCAACAACCACTACTATCGGCAACCAGTCTGATAACAACTTTACTGAACAGTTGCGCTCGCTGCATCAACTGCTTGGCGAGGGTGTGGGAAGAGGTGGTGGGTGGAGGGGGTGGGTGTGAGGTGGAAGTGGTGGGTGGAGGTGGTGGGTGTGGGGTGAAGGTGGTGGGTGTGGGATGAGGTGGTGGGTGAAGGGGGGGGGGTGGTAGGCGAGGATGAGTGGGTGGAGGAGGGAGGTGCTAGGGTGGAGGAGACATGAAGGAGGTGGCAAGGAGGGATGAATGAAAGAGACAGCGTGGACACGATAATGGAGAGAAAGAATAATAAAGAGAAGTTAAAGGAGAGAATAAAAAAGGAAGGAGAAATAAGAATAAAGGAAGGAGAAAGGTAAAGTAAATAAACAATCATTTCGTGTTTTTTCTTTTTACATTTACTGATTATTCTTGTACACACATACACGGGCGTACACGTTACATGCAGACTATACACACACACACACACACACACACACACACACACACACACGCAAACACGTCGTTACTCTCCATAAAAACTTTCTCATTAAAAAGAGTGAACTTCAATTTGCTTTATATCATCTGTTTATTCACAATATGCAAAACAGCTTAATACAGCGTGTTGATAATTAATTAGTGTACAGTAGAAGGTCAATTATATTAAGTGTTTCACAGAGAGAGAGAGAGAGAGAGAGAGAGAGAGAGAGAGAGAGAGAGAGAGAGAGAGAGAGAGAGAGACGACAATAAATTAAAATGAATACAAGATTAGTAAGAAAATGGCAGGTGAAATATATATGGTAAGTCCTCGCACACCATCACCACCATATCACCACCATATCACCACCATCAATCCAGGTAAGGGTCCAAGGGGCACATTGTCTAAAAGTTCATATGATGTATTTTTCTGGTTAGGTTAGGTTAGGTTAGGTTAGGTTAGGTTAGGTTAGGTTCAATGGTTTTTACGATGAAATCTGTTTTCCACGTAAGTCAAGGGATAAGACTATGGCTAAACAAACACACACACACACACACACACACACACACACACACACACACACACACACACACATCAAAACTCGCACCGAGACTTTACCTTCGCCTCGATAAGTTCCTTCAAGTTAAGCAAAATTTTCTTTGTGTTTTAACTTTCATGAATCAGTAAGACTCATCACAACATCTTCATTTACGGCGAAATTCCATCTTCCGAATCTTGGAATACATGGAACCAGGATTTAATGACGTCATCCTCCCTCCCTCCTCCCGCTGTCACTCAAGTAATGACGTCATACTCCCTCCCTCCTCCCGCTGTCACTCAAGTAATGACGTCATCCTCCCTCCCTCCTCCCGCTGTCACTCAAGTAATGACGTCATCCTCCCTCCCTCCTCCCGCTGTCACTCAAGTAATGACGTCATCCTCCCTCCCTCCTCCCGCTGTCACTCAAGTAATGACGTCATCCTCCCTCCCTCCTCCCGCTGTCACTCAAGTAATGAAATAAATGTTGGTTAATTGGCAGACGTGGATGTAGGGGGCGGGTGAGGGGGCGGGTGAGGGGGCGGGTGAGGGGGGCGGGTGAGGGGGGCGGGTAAGGGGGCGGGTAAGGGGGCGGGTGAGGGTGGGCGGGTGAGGGGGCGGGTGAGGGGGCGGGGCGGGTGAGGCGGCGGGGCGGGTGAGGGGGCGGGTGAGGGGGAAGGGATGTGTGAATGGGCGCTTTGATGAGTCTGTGAGTAACATGTTGCGGGGGAGTGTGCAAGAGAACATGTGAGTGACGGGATAATTGACGTGTGAGTGACCGTGTGAGTAAATATTGTGAGTGTGTTAGAGATGATGTGTGAGTGACGGGATAATTGACGCGTGAGTGACCGTGTGAGCAAATATTGTGTGTGAGAGATGACCTTGTGAGTGACGGGATAATTGACGTGTGAGTGACCATCTGAATAACTGTGAGGACGAGTGAGTGACGTAGGAATTAGCTTGTGAGTGACCATAAACATTGAGTGTACATGAGAGGGAACGCGTGAATATGTTTTACAATGTGTGAGTGACCATTTTAAGAAACACTGTAATATATGTGTGTGGTGTGTGTGTGTGTGTGTGTGTGTGTGTGTGTGTGTGTGTGTGTGTGTGTGTAAGAATACCTGTTCTATTTCCCTTAATGAACACTATTTATTTTTGTGGACAGAAATAAGATAAATACCTGATGATGAAACTCATTATTGAAAACACATCATTAACACCAGGTAGCCAGACCAGGTAAGAGAGCTTTGGACGTTGATATGTAAATATTTATAACATGTATTTATTGTCTTACCAGTGTTGATGGTTCAGAGAATTGTTATATATTTATTTTGCAGTATAACCAGCAATTTCATCACCACCAACACTATCATCACTAGCGTCACCACCAACACCATCATCACTCGCGTCAACACCACCACCACCACTACTACCACCAACACTACCAATCTAACAACCATCACCAGCAACAACACCATTACTACCACCATTACCACCATCCACCCAACAACCATCCCCAGTACCACCACTTCCACCATCTGCACGACTCACTCACCAATGTCAGGGTAGTGGCCATCGACGGGTTGGCGGGGAGGCAATGGAGACTCGGTAAATAACCCAAGGATGTAAGTTCGAATCCCTTCGTACCGTGGCTCGAGCCTCTTTCAGCTGCTGATGGGAACACTCCGGGAAGACCTTATTTGATACTCGGGTTCGAATCCCTCCATCCTACCCCTCCTTCCATCCCACTTCGCCACCCACACCTGACCCCTCCTCTCCTCCCTCTTCCTTACCCCCCGGCAAACTCCTCTTAGAATCGAGAGGTTATAAGAGGAAGAAGAAGAGACGGAGGAGTACAAGAAGAGGAGAGATAAGGACGATAAAGAGGAAAGGGGAAGAGGAAGGAGGAAATATTTGAGAGAGGGAGGGAGAGAATATAGGGACGAGAGACGAGATAAACGGGGGAAGAGGGAAATGGTTGAGAAAGGAGGAAAGGGAGAAGATAGGGATGAGAGAGAACAGAGCGTGCGGGTGAGAAGAAAAACATAAATAAAAGAAAGAGATAAAAAGGGAAGAGGAGGGGAAGAGTGAGAGTGGAAAGAGGAAGAGAAAGAAGAAAGGGAATAAAGAAGAAGTAAATAAGAAAGATGGAAGAGGAAATAGCGTGGGGGTGAGAGGGGAGAAGTGGTGAAAAGGAAGTAAGTAAAAGCGAGAAAGAAGATGAAGAGGAAAGAATGAAGTGAGAGTCGAAATAAGGAGCAAAGAAGAGAGGAAGAAATTGAATGGAGGAGAGGAGGAAGAGGAGGAGGAAGAAGACGAGAAGGAAAAGGGGAATGATTTCAGTTTATGGACGACGAATACTTCTGTGTGTGTGTGTGTCGAATTATTTCCGATTTTTTTTTTTATCCTTTAATTAGTAAAGACGTCTACTGATTAATGAAAATGAACAAATAATTGAATTCCTGAACGTTTCTTTGTGGGAAATATTTCATACATTAATAATCGATTTCCTTTAATAATCTAACGTGTCTCGTTCACTATCACTTGTTGCATCATGAAGGTAATTATCACAATCATGGATGTAATTAGAACTATTATTACCTTCGTTACATTAAGTCTCATGTGTAATTTATTAAGAATCATCATCATCACCTTCAAGAGCTATTATTATTATTATTATTATTATTATTATTATTATTATTATTATTATAGATTATTATATCTACAATTATTATCAATAAAAAGTTAATCAACACCACAGTCTCAAAAACACTAAGACACCACCACCTCTACCACCATTAACCATCGATACCATCACTACCACAACCACCATTACTAATTATCGTTACCACCACTACCACCACTTTTACCACTACTAACCACCACCACTACCACTACTAACCATCGCTTCCACCACTACCAACCACCACCACTACCACTACTAACCATCGCTACCACCACTACCAACCACCACAACTACCACTACTAACCATCGCTACCACCACTACTACTACTAACCATCGCTACCACCACTACCACTACTAACCATCGCTACCACCACTACCAACCACCACCACTACCAACCATCGCTACCACCATTACCAACCACCACAACAACTAACCATAGCCACCACCACTAACCATTACTACCAGCCACAACCAACCACAACTACCACCGGCAGGTCCTTATGGCGACTTACACTCAACTTATCACGGGTTTCTTTCCATCGTGTCTCTTCCCTATCATCCTTTACACCACATATTCCCATCTTTAGATCCTCCTATCTCCTCTTCCCTTTCCTTCCTTTACTTACTATGTCTCCCTCCTCCATAACAGCCTCCGAGCTTCCTTCTCCTCCATCTATGTCTCCCTCCTCCATAACAGCCTCCGAGCTTCCTTCTCCTCCATCTTGATAAGGCATGTCAGCATCTTTCTCTCTTGTTATCATAGAGTTAATAATATATAGGCGATGGTCCAAACATTCCTATATAAAGTATTCGGTGATATAGTTAGCCAGGGAGGGGGGGGGGGGCTTAGAGTTACACACAGTTGAAACACCATAAACTGTGAGGGGAAGGGTAGGGGTGGGGGTGGGGGGGAAGGGTAGGGGGGAAGGGGTAGGGTAGGGGGGAAGGGGTAGGGGTGAGGGGGAAGGGGTAGGGGTGGGGGAAGGGGTAGGGGTGAGGGGAAGGGGTTGGCTAGGGGTGAAGGGATGGGGTAGGGTTGGGGCGGAGTTGGAGGTGAGGGAGGAAGGGTTAAGATGTTTGGTAGTTCCCGTTATAAGATCAAATGTAGAGGTTAGTTCATCACAAGGGTGTGTGTGTGTGTGTGTGTGTGTGTGTGTGTGTGTGTGTGCACAGGGTGATGTAATGCGTCTAGTGTGGCAGCATTTTTGTTAGTGTTAAGGTACAAGCACTGCTTGCTTCCTCTCGCTTTCAGCTTCCGCCGCTGACTAGCCCTCGTGGCGAACAGGAGAGCAACTTGCTTAAGTCTTCCTCTGCCAGTACACAGCCTCTTCACCGTCAAGACTCCTGCTGTGCCTCCTCATGGCAACACACGGTAACTGGGTACCTCGTGGGCCCAGGCTAGACCAGCAGATGATCTCGGAGTACCAGCGGGCCCCAAAGGGACAGGGCATAGGCGCACTGGCATGTGGACACGTCCTGGCGCCTACCAACCATTGCCCCGCTGCCTTGCGGATTAACCTTGGTAGGTATAAGGCTGTGGTGGAGCCCTGCATCAGGGAGACATGCTTACAGAGCTCCAACAAGACCCCCAACGGCGGTATAGGCTACAGAGGTGACCATCATGGGAACCCAACGACTACACCGGCGTGGTAGTGGTAGCAACAGGAGGGATGGTGTGGAAAAAAAGCACTGAAGACACAGGGAGGGGCCGGCCCTTCAGGCATGGATGCAGACGGTTGGAGAGTCATGCTTAGCACTAACAAGTTTGGTGGCACAGCAAGTGATCTCTGCAATGCCACCGCCGCCCTTGCAAGTAAGCTGGCAACCTCGTGCTGCCACCACCTCCATGCTCTGACGGTCTGCTGCCTCAATCCCCAGGATGAAAATCCAGGATGTAGGCCTATAGGGGTGGGGGAAATGCTGAGGCGGATCATTGGAAAATGCATAATGGAGGTGGTAAATGATGATGTCAGGGCAGCAGCAGGGAACCTACAAGTGTGTGCTGGCCACCAGGCTGGAGGGGAGGCGGCCATTTACGCCATGAGAAAAATATTTGAGCAACGTGATTGTGAGGCAGTACTCCTGGTTGACGCCTCCAACACAATCAACATAATCAACCGCAGGGCTACACTGCACAACATCAAGATAAAGTGTCCAAGCTTTACAATGTATGTTGAAAACACCACCAAAAGGAACCCATCAGACCTCTATATAACAAGCTTCAAGGCCCTAAGAGAAGGTACCACCACACAGTCAACTGAAGGAACAACGCAGGGGGACCTGGTCACCATGGCAATGTACGCACTAGGCCTGTCTGTGCTCCAACATACAATAAACAATGAAACAAGCGAGGTCAAGCAAGTGACTTACAGCTGATCTGTGTGTGTGTGTAATAATAATAATAATTAACGGTTTATTGAAAGAACTTGGCAGCCAGAAGGCTGAAAATATACAGTTACATATTTGGGGAGTGGGTTACGAATTACAAATAATATACAAGTAACATAAGTGACACAAATAAGACATATAATAACTTAGATGGGGAAAAGCTCAAACTACAGTTCAATTCAACATAGTGACAGTGTTACAGTATTACAAGTGTGTGTGTGTGTGTGTGTGTTGCTGTGTGTGTTGCTGCGTGTGTGTGTGTGTGTGTGTGTGTGTGTGTGTGTGTGTGTAAAATAATAATAATAATTAGCGGTTTATTGAAAAAGTTCTGCTGCCCGAAGGCTGAAAATATACATTGGACATAAATGATTTATTATGGTGTGTGTGTGAGTGTGTGTGTGTGTGTGTGTGTGTGTGTGTGTGTGTTATTTCTTGTCTACGTTATTGTCTTTCACGAACCCTTACTTCTGTCACACACACACACACACACACACACACACACACACACACATTCCATTCCCCTTTGTACATATACACACACTGCACGCCGACCCCTTGTACACACTCTGCTGCCCACATTCCCTCCCTCAACCAGCATAAACACGTAGACACACACACTAACGTCAATTCATTCTCGAGAACCCCGCCTATTCTATACACACACACACACACACACACACACACACACACACACACACACACGTAAAGAAAAACGCCCCCCATATAAACACACAACACAACAAAACACCACCTCGTACACACACATACACGCCCCCACCTACCTCTCTTATCTACACACACGATGAAGACGACAGTAAAGTGAAAGGAATCCCTCCCCTGCAAGCACCTTTAAGCGAGCATCCTCCCACTGACGAGACTCTATTAGCCTGACATATGGAAGAGGCCACGGCGTTGGGAAGGAAAAACACCCATAATGAGTCTTCAGTCCCTTGACAATAGAGACAAATTTAGCACATCTTTCCTCGTCACCCCTTTCTTCCTTCTCCCACCTCTTCTCTTCAACTTATCCACCTAGATCCACTTCACCATCATCTAATCCACTAACACCACTACCACCCCCATTACCACCCAGATCCACCCCATCAGCACCACTCACCCGACCACCACGCCCCACTACCACTCAGTCCCACTCCACCACGACTACCCAGCTTTGCCCCCACCACTACTCGGCCCCACCCAGCCTTGCCCCATTACCACCATTCAGCCCCGCCCTACCACCACCATCACTACCCAGCCCCGCCCTACCACCACCATCACTACCCAGCCCCGCCCTACCACCCATCTTACTTCCAACGTCTAAAATATGTTGCGTCCTTTCACTGCACAACACAATTTTTGTTTAGTAGGAATGAAACAAGTGTATGTGTGTGTGTGTGTGTGTGTGTGTGTGTGAGGATAATTTTAAATTCTTGGGTAGGATACTCTCTTGTGTGTATGAGTCTCTCAATTGAAGGAGAGGTGCAAAAAGCTCCCCACCCTCCCCTCCCCCCCTACCCTTCCCCCTCCCACCTCCCCTCACCAGCCTTCTGGGGAGGGGGGGGGGGGAGAGAGGGGGAGGAAACATGCCTCACCTGGGCCATCAGTGACAAATTTTCCCCCACTGGATAACGCGCAAATTTCCCCTCAGTGTGAAGAATGACAGCTATTGATCCCCTCGTTACTTACCCAGATGGCCTCATTCACACAACTACCACCTGCTTCCTGCTCCCCTCTTTCTCTTCCCTGCCTCTCTCCCACTCCACATTTTCTCTCGATTTCTTTGTCCTCTCTCTCTCTCTCTCTTCTTCTTCCATTAACTCCCTCACTCCCTCTCACCCCCCAAATACTCTCATGCTCTCTCCTCATTAAGTGAACACTGTGTACGACCACCACACAAGAGAGACCCGCTAACTGTTTCACCAAACTCACGCAGCGCTGTCACCTAACTCATCTTATTATCATTAATGATCATCAACATCGCAAACAAGTAAGTCATCAGAGTGTGTGTGTGTGTGTGTATGTGTGAGTGTGTGTGTGTGTGTGTGTGTGTGTGTGTGTGTGTGTGTATGTGTGTGTGTGTGTGTGTGTGTCTTCATTATTACCTAGTGAATGATATATGTTGGTAAGGATCAACCACCCTAACGTTAACCTTAGCTAACCTAACCTAATCTAATCTAATATAACGCCAAACTAACCTAACCTAACCCAACCATCCTAACGTTAACCTAACCTAACCTAACCTAACCTAACCTAACTTAACCTAACCTAACTTAACCTAACCTAATCTAATCTAACGCCAAACTAACCTAACCTAACCTAACCTAACCTAACCTAACCTAACTCAAACCCCAGGTAGCGATAATAAGGTTAATCCTGAAGTGAAATTACCTGGGATGTCGAATTTTACCTGATCCGTTTATATTTTATGTTGTTTCTTGTTGCTTATTCTTCTTTGGGGATTAATTCCGTAGATTGCTAATATATACAATACAATAAACCAATTATATATTACTGGCATAGTTAAACAGTAGTTAAGAATAATAATATATGAATCAGAATAAAAAATATATGCTATTAAATATTTCAGAAAATTTTAGACTCGTAGTAAATTAAATCTTATTAATGATTCACAAATGGTAGTTAAAAAAAATGACTAAACCTCAGTAAAATTAATGACATACTCGTGGCTATGCTTCTAACACGTGATACAGAGAACACGTTATAAATCAGCCCTCCCTCCCGTGTGTTGGACAGTGACGCCAGACCCAGAACTAAGAGGCACAGTATAGTACTTATTGACCAATACTTCCTGCCTGCTACACGTTCACGCCCTCCCTGCTTCCCTCCAGCCAACCCCTCCATCCCATTCCTCTTCCTTCCCTCCATCTCTACATATCTCCTTCCGTCTTTCCATCCCTCATTTCTTCTTCCCTCTCTCCAATGTTCCATCTCTCTCTTTTCTTTACCTCTATCCCTCCCTTCCCCCTCCTTCCCTCTCTCCATCCGTCCTCCCATCCCTTCTTACTCCTTCCCCCCATCTATCCCTCCCTCACTCCTTCCCGTCCCCTTCACGATCGAACTTGAATCCTTCCATCGCCAACAACCCCCCCCCCCGTGTTATTTATTCATAACTTCTTGCGCCTGACTAAGTGCGGGAACATGAGCAAGTGATCTAGCCCGATATGTGCTGGTAATGTGTGGATAGATTATGCATTGCACCTTAATTGTCGTTCCTTACCTGCTGGAAATGATGTTTTAGGAGTTTATAAAAAAGAGTTAGGTTTCTTCCCTCCCCTGTGTTCTGGTAATGAATAATAACACACGGAGTAACTTAAAAGGGTGTGTGTGTGTGTGTGTGTGTGTGTGTGTGTGTGTGTGTGTAGTATTTTATGTAAGCATGTCTGGGAACGTGTAGATTACATTCACTATTATATAAAACACTTTTTTTTTTTCAAAGGAATCATTCAGAAGCATATGATTACCATTCCTGACTGACTCATTAACTAACTGATTAACTGAGAGATCATTTAACCCCATCGATGTTAAATACAGTTATTCATAATTTGTTACGTAACACTAATACTTTTCTTCTACCACCAATACATAAAGAAGATATGCATTAAGGGGGCTCCAGGGGGGGGGGGGGGATAAACTGAAACCTGTCAACACGACTCACATGAATGAAGTTTTAAGTGAAGTTAATGACGTTAGGCAAGTTAGGACGAGCCACTACCGATACGCCACAGTCACAACACAAAAGCTCACAGCCTGATAAACAAATAGAACTTCACATTGATATTTCCGACTAAAGTTTATAATTCCAAATGTCCTTCAGAAAAAAATAAACAAGCTTGACGGTAACTGAGTGTCTTCCCCCCTCTCCCCCCCCCCAAAAAAAAATAAATCGCTCGAAATAAATTACACCAAACAAGAATCATTCTGGATCACTGGGTCATAAAATTCTCCGGGGTGATCTGAGTCTCCAGTCCTTTAAGTGAAGTCCTCTGCCTGATGGAGAATTTGAGTAAGTCAGCCCTGAGCGTCGAGCAATTCAGAGTTTTTTTTTATTGAGTTTGAGGCCAGTGTGTTATCGGTCTTCACCCCACGGCCTCCCTCGTGGATATTTAGTCGCATTATGTTAACCCACAGTAAATATATACCCTTGAGGCCACTCCCACCCTCCCTATTTTATCACCCTCAATGTCCCTACCTCCTATAACTCCCCATCCTACACCCGGCCCTCCCCCACACTCATCCCTCATCCCCAAATCCCGCTCATTCTCCGGTCCACCCGTTCCCTACCACCAGATCTCTCTCTCTCTCTCTCTCTCTCTCTCTCTCTCTCTCTCTCTCTCTCTCTCAACTATAACCCCTTCCTCTTATGTTTCATCTCCTCTAACTCCCTCGTTCTCTCTATCTCTGTCTCCTCCTCCGTTTCCCTTACTTTGTCTCTCCCCTACATCCCCCATCCTTTCCTCTCTCTCTCTATCTTATATCTCTCTTTCGTCCTCCTCCTCCTTCCTTCCTTCCCTCCCTCCCTTTATCTTCCATCTCTCATATCCTCTTCTTTTCCCTCTCTCTATCTTCCCTATTCCCCTCTTTTATTTCTTCTATTTTCCATCGTCCTCCTTCCATCCATCTATCTTCTGCCCCCCCCCCCCCCCCTCATCGTTCACCACCACACCCAGCTGAAAGATTTTGTCCAACCAGAGGGGGGCGGGGGGCGGTGGGGGAGTGTAGGAGGGGGGGGGGGGAAAGGGGAGGGAGAGGGGGAAGGGGTGAATGTTCGCCGTCATCGACCCTTGAAACATTGATGATTTTGTCCAGCGTATAGGTAAGAAATTAAGGTCTCTCTCTCTCTCTCTCTCTCTCTCTCTCTCTCTCTCTCTCTTTCTCTCTCTCTCTCTGCTGCTGTTGACGTTTTGTAAAGTTAAGTCGCTCTCCTGTCATTGATCCCGTTATGTGACAAGATGACAAAAGCGCATGTTGTTCTTTGGCAGGTGTGTAAGTTGGCAGGTGTGTACGGTGGCAGGTGTGTACGGTGGCAGGTGTATTCGGTGGCAGGTGTATTCGGTGGCAGGTGTATTCGGTGACAGGTGTGTTCGGTGACATGCATGTTCGGTGGGAGGTGTGTACCTTAGCAGGTGTGTACTGTGGCAGGTGTGTACGGTGGCAGGTGTGTACGGTGGCAGGTGTGTACGGTGGCAGGTGTGTTCGTTGGCAGGTGTGTACACTGTTTAGTTTGTCGTCTCGGCAAGGAGTCAAGTCAAATATGAGTTATTGTTATACAGTGGTTGAAAAGCTAAGTTAGACTGGTGTTTTAGTGTTAGTATTATCATCATTATTATTATCGTTATTATCATTTTTATCATTATTATTATCATTATTATTATTATTATTATTATTATTATCGTTATTATCATTTTTATCATTATTATTATTATTATTATTATTATTATTATCGTTATTATCATTTTTATCATTATTATTATTATTATTATTATTATTATTATTATTATTATCCACCAAAGACCATTTACCCACCAGCTAAGACCATTTACCCTGCACCTAAGACCATTTACCCTCCAGCTAAGACCATTTACCCTCCAGCTAAGACCATTTACCCTGCACCTAAGACCATTTACCCACCAGCTAAGACCATTTACCCTGCACCTAAGACCATTTACCCTCCAGCTAAGACCATTTACCCTCCAGCAAAGACCATTTACCCTCCAGCTAAGACCATTTACCCCCCAGCTAGCGGTACCATCCGAGTCTTCCCTCCATCCACCTCGTCCGCACTGAACTCAAATGGCCAGATTTTACGATTATTAAACCGTGAAAAGGAGAGAGAGAGAGAGAGAGAGAGAGAGAGAGAGAGAGAGAGAGAGAGAGAGAGAGAGAGAGAGAGAGAGAGAGAGACACTCAACACACACACAAACAACAATAAAAGAATGACCTCCCATAATTAAAGAATATAATTGACAGAAAACAAAAATATAAAGAGTTACTGGCGGTGCACTGTGTCAGGTAAAACAATAGAGTCAATTACACCGCGACACTCTGTACCTGTGTAGGCTATTGTTAAGAGCGGCGGTGGGCAGGTAAAACTCACCCCCCATTGTAATAATCAATGTGTTGTGGGCGGGAGGAAGAGAAGGAGGGAAGAGGTGGGAGAAGGGGAGTGGGGGAGGAGGAAGAGGAGGGAAGAGGTGGGGAGGAGGTGGGAGAAGGGGAGTGGAGGAGGAGGAAGGGGAAGGGGTGGGGGGAGGTGGGAAAAGGGGAGTGGGGGAGGAGGAAGAGCAGGGAAGAGGTGGGGGGGGGAGGTGGGAGAATGGGAAGGGAGGTGGGGGAGGAGGAGGATGAAAGACAAAGAGGAAACTGAGCCTCTTCCTTCCTCCCTTCCTCTTTCCTCTCCACACTTTTCGTTTGCTCTCTCTCTCTCTCTCTCTCTCTCTCTCTCTCTCTCTCTCTCTACCCCCCCTTTTTTAACTCCCTCAGTCCTCCCCTTACCTCCTTCCCCTCCCACTCCCTCCACCTACCGGCTTCCATCACCCCCCTTCTACTCTCCCCTGGACAATCAATATTTAAATGGCGATTATACGCTTTACGTTAAAACCCCCTGACGTTCACCAATGATCAGTTTTCAATTAGAATACGTAATTATAGTTAGTTTTTTTCATTTAATATTAATACGGATAAATTCCCTCACATTTCGTTAAAATAATAAATACAAAAATAAGTTGAAATGAAAACTTTTTTTTATTTATTTTTTTTTCATTTAGAAATGTCTTTTGAATATTATTTCCCAACCATTAATAATATTGGATAAGTTATATAATCCGGGATAAAAACGGAAGAACAAAGGCAAGAAGATAAACAATAATAACAGCAATATGGAAAAAATATAAATATAAATGAATTTAGTTTATATGTATATTCTTGTGGTCATTGTCCTGATGATCAGTAACACTCAGAGACTCCGTCGTTTATAAGGTAAATCACCCCAGTGACAACCTTTACACTTGATACTGTCACCATACACTATTCCTCATTTATTTCACCTATACTTTACATATACAGTACATTCACCTCTGTAAACTGTCCACAAGACCTTTGGGAGAATTATGAGTGGTGTTCACTTCTCGGGCGGCGGAAAAAATATTCCCGAAGAAGAGAGCCAAGGCTTAATGAAAGAGCATAACTATAGGAATGAAAGAGCATAACTATAGGAATAAAGAGCATAACTATAGGAATGAAAGAGCATAACTATAGGTTTGGAGGTTCATAATATTCGTTAAAAGTGTATATATAAATAAATAAATAAATAAATATATATATATATATATATATATATATATATATATATATATATATATATATATATATATAGTCGATATGTTTATTCACGGATAAATCTCGACACAGTAATCACGGAAAGTAACTCTGCATTGCAATATTCAAATGAACATCACCGCTGTGAATTTGAAATTAGTTTCTTGATTGTTTTATTGAGAAGAGTTTTCCATGTGCAACTTTCAGACTTTTCTTTTGTGTACTAAAGTTTGTGTAATGTTCAGTCAAACAACATTTCACCGTAGATTAATTTGTTTATCTGACTGTTTGTTTGGGTGGTATTTCCTCTCGCACACTTGGGTGACGCAGTGTACAGTACTGACCAAGCCGAGGGATGGTTTATTGTGTTCCAGGAGATCTTTGTTCACTCCTTCCTTCCTAAATCACTCTAAACCTATGGCACTTCCTTTCCCCATCAACCAACCGATAAACTATGAAACCGGGGAGAATTACCTCAGCACCGCTGATGACACATACACTACCAGCCCTCACCCCTCCTCCCGGCCGGCTCCTGACCACCACACACTCACACCTCCTCCCGGCCGGCTCCTGACCACCACACACTCACCCCTCCCCGGCCCTGACACCACTCACACCTCCTCCTGGCTGGCTCCTGACCACCACACACTCACCCCTCCTCCCGGCTGGCTCCTGACCACCACACACTCACCCCTCCTCCCGGCTGGCTCCTGACCACCACACACTCACCCCTCCTCCCGGCTGGCTCCTGACCACCACACACTCACCCCTCCTCCCGGCCGGCTCCTGACCACCACACACTCACACCTCCTCCCGGCCGGCTCCTGACCACCACACACTCACACCTCCTCCCGGCCGGCTCCTGACCACCACACACTCACACCTCCCGGCCGGCTCCTGACCACCACACACTCACACCTCCTCCCGGCCGGCTCCTGACCACCACACACTCACACCTCCTCCCGGCCGGCTCCTGACCACCACACACTCACACCTCCTCCCGGCCGGCTCCTGACCACCACACACTCACACCTCCTCCCGGCTGGCTCCTGACCACCACACACTCACACCTCCTCCCGGCCGGCTCCTGACCACCACACACTCACACCTCCTCCCGGCCGGCTCCTGACCACCACACACTCACACCTCCCGGCCGGCTCCTGACCACCACACACTCACACCTCCCGGCCGGCTCCTGACCACCACACACTCACACCTCCTCCCGGCCGGCTCCTGACCACCACACACTCACACCTCCTCCCGGCCGGCTCCTGACCACCACACACTCACACCTCCTCCCGGCCGGCTCCTGACCACCACACACTCACACCTCCTCCCGGCCGGCTCCTGACCACCACACACTCACACCTCCTCCCGGCCGGCTCCTGACCACCATGACTCTTACTGCCGGTTAGACTGTCTGTGGTTCCGCCCCTTTTTAGAGAGACACAGACTCCTTGCTGCTGTAGAAGGACATAGACACTCAATACTATAGAACGGCAAAGACCCTAGAGAGAGGTACAGAGGCCAGACAGACACAGAGGAAAGACAAACACACACACACACACACACACACAAAGCCACCACCTCCCTTCCCTCAAAACAAACAAGATAAACTACTTGAGTTCCCCCTCCCTCTCTCTCTCCCCCCCTCCCACCCTCCCCTTCCTCCCTCCCTCCCCCTTCCTCACGCCCTACCTCCTTCCTCCTCGACAAGTCCCTCATATATTGCTATTTTTCCCCTAATGCCAGCGCGACAGCACGACCAAACTGCCTCGCTAGGTCCCCGTTGAGTGAGCGTCAATCAACAAATGTCCCCACCAATGGCCATACACGGAGGGGGGGGGGGGAGGAGGAGAGGGGTGTTCTTCCCTCTATAATAACGACACGAATATATTTTCCCCTCTACAGATTAAAAATGTCCCCGTCCCCTCACGCCCCTCAGTTAGCCCCCTCACGCCCCTCGCGCCCCTCAGTTAGCCCCCCTCACGCCCCCTCAGTTCGCCCCTACTTCACGTTCTTAGTCTGGTCCCTTGGGTCTTGGGGGGGGGGGGGGGGGGGAGTCATATATGGATGAGGGGAGGGAGAAATGGTCGGCTGGTAGTAGTGGTCTGGTTATAGTGGTGGTGATGGTTATAGTGGTTGGTTATAGTGGTGGTGATGGTGATAGTGGTTGGTTATGGTGGTGGTGATGGTGATAGTGGTTGGTTATGGTGGTGATGATGGTGATAGTAGTTGGTTATAGTGGTGGTGATGGTGATAGTGGTTGGTTATGGTGGTGGTGATAGTGGTTGGTTATGGTGGTGATAGTGGTTGGTTATGGTGGTGATAGTGGTCTGGTTATAGTGGTGGTGATGGTTATAGTGGTTGGTTATGGTGGTGGTGATAGTGGTTGGTTATGGTGATAGTGGTTGGTGATGGTGATAGTGGTCTGGTTATGGTGGTGGTGATGGTGATAGTGGTTGGTGGTGATGATGGTGATAGTGGTTGGTTATGGTGATGGTGATAGTGGTCCGGTTATAGTGGTGGTGATAGTGGTTGGTTATGGTGGTGGTGGTGATAGTGGCTGGTTATGGTGATGGTGATAGTGGTTGGTTATGGTGGTGGTGATGGTGATAGTGGCTGGTTATAGTGGTGGTGATGGTGATAGTGGTTGGTTATGGTGGTGGTGATGGTGATAGTGGCTGGTTATAGTGGTGGTGGTTGGGTTTGTAGGGGAGAGGGGTGATTATCGTGGTGGTTTTCATGATGGTGGTGTCAGGTGGTGGTGGTGGCAGGTGGTTGGTGGTGGTGGTGGCAGGTGGTGGTAGTGGTGGTAGGTGACGGGGTATGATGGTGTTAGTGGTGGCAGTTGGTGGTGGTGGTTGGCGATAATAGGGATGGAAACGATTGATGGCAGTAGTTGACGAGACATGGTTGATGATGAGCCTTAGCGATCACTGATGCAGTATTAATCAACCGAAATGTTTGTCATCTATCGATCTGTCTATATCCATCTATTTAATATATATCTATTTATTCTTCACTCTAAACTAAAATATATATGTGGTTTATTTCCTGTAATCTGATAAAAAAAACGAAAAATGTGAAGAGCTAAAACCAATAATTGAAGGTAAAAGAAACACCAGACCACCAGAGCCACATCAACACTCTGCCATCATCTTTCACTTGCCTCTACACCATCTTCATCATAATTACGTTAATCTCTAAAACTCATTATAGAGAACTTCTTTTTTTTTTTAATTCCTCTCCGTGAGTTAATTGAATTATCGAAATTACGAGTAAATTATGAATAGCCCAATTAGTACGTGGATGTGAAAGTTGAGTGGGAGGAGTGGGGGAAGGAGTGGGGGGTGGAGTGGGGAGTGGGAGAGGAACTTCACCTTTGGGTAAACACTCAATATTATTGCCCCGTGGAAGGTAATAAAGTTTCAATATAAAAAAAAAAAAATAATAATAATAATAATAAAAATTTCACGTTGGTTAATATACTTGTAAACCATTTTTTTTTTTTTAATAGGAAAGTTGAAAGTCGATCAATATATATATATATTTATTTATTTATTTAGTCCATCTTCATCTGGGATAAGAGAACCATTAGTGATAAGAGGGAGGGGGGGGAGGGGAGACCTGGTGCAGTCGAGTGGTGAACGTCAGGGAGGATGAGTGTGTGTGTGTGTGTGTGTGTGTGTGTGTGTGTGTGTGTGTGTGTGTGTGTGCAAGAGAGAGAGAGAGAGAGAGACATCACACACTCCAGAGGAGGAGGATATTCTGAAGGGTAACATGAAAACCTCGTAACGCTGACCTGAGGTGGAAATTTATAGTCAGTATACAAGACTTCCCCTCACTCGCCAGGTAATCCTTATACACTCACGAGGGGGAGGGGGGAGGGGGGAGGGGGAAGGGAGAGGGGGGAAAAAGGAATAAAGTAGGAATTAGTACACAAGAGGATCCTTCTTATTCAGTTTATCACTCTTCTTCTTCTTTTCCTTCTCAACAGTCCATTCATAGTGTAGTGCAATGCCTCGTGTCCCTCTACAGTAGTTCAGAATCCAGCTCAAAGGGACAGTGAAGTAGATATTAACGTTATAAATCCAGGTTGTAATTTGTTTTGAGGTAATACTACCGTAATGTTATAGACTGAAAAATTATTTGTTATTGATATTAAAATTTACTGTGGAGACGTATAAAGGTATTTCTGTGAATGATGATGATGATGATGATTTTAAAATATTTCTTGGTCACGTTTAGTCAGCCCTATATCTGTCCTTTGCTGATCTGACTAATAGAAGTTTTACACGTCTGAGAATTCTTTTTAGGGTCCGTTAAAATGTAGTTATTGAGGAATCCTTTTGCTTTTGTCACCCTTGTATCATTTGTCTTCGGTAATTAAAACCAATACGTGAAGCCAGTTCTTGTAAGGAAGTTTAAAAGTCTGAGAGAGGCAGAAATAATGAGCAAACATTAACTAATAACTTACGGTATTTATAATTAAGTGAAATTATCAAAGGAAATTTCATGCAAATTTTAAGGCGACTGAAATTTATTAGTATTTTATATCGAAAGTTAATAAGATTTTTTTTATGAGAATGATGGTTTAACTTTTGAGGCCGATGGTTTAACTTTTGAGGACGACGGTTTAACTTTTGAGAATAATGGTTTAACTTTTGAGGACGATGGTTTAACTTTTGAAGGCGATGGTTTAACTTTTGAGCAAGACGGTTAAACATTTGAGGACGATGGTTTAACTTTTGAGCACGATGGTTTAACTTTTGAGGACGATGGTTTAAGCCTTTAAGGACGCTGATATGATGGTTGAGTCATTTAAGATAAAGAAAGAAGTAAACTCTAATGAAATAATATAATATTTATACAGACTAGTAAATAAAGTAAATAAAACCCAATTTATGTTATAGTGTGTGCGTGTGTGGCGGGCGTGTGTGGCGGGCGTGTGTGGCGGGTGTGTGTGCGCGGGGGGGGGGGGGGAGTTGTGTGCATTTTGTGGGGTGGTGTATGTACTGCATGTTCTAACCTAACCTAACCAAATCCAGCTTTAACCCAACTTATGGGGTAGAGAAGCGAATATTGAGGTAATCCTACATTTCATTGCAGACATCCGGCAAAAATAACCTAATCTAACCCAACCCAACCCAACCCAACCCATCCTAACCCAACCTAACCTAACTTAACCCAACCCATCCCATCCCATCCCATTCCAACCCAACCCAACCCAACCCAACCCAACCTACACTATCTCTGGAAAAAATGACAAAATTTGAGGTAGAAGTTTCTCCAAGTTTCCCATTACGGGTTAAATTATCTTATCCATTGCCTCAAAGGAATGCTGATTGTGGCTAATGAATGCTGATATCTTCCTACACCCGCTGCACCACGAATTAACGCGATATATTACAAAAAAGATGAGAAGTTAATATGAAAAGTGAATAATGAATGAGTGAGGATGGTGAGTTTCCTGGTGTAAGTGAATAATGAGTGAGATGGTGAGTTTCCTGGTGTAAGTGAATAATGACTGAGATGGTGAGTTTCCTGGTGTAAGTGAATAATGACTGAGATGGTGAGTTTCCTGGTGTAAGTGAATAATGACTGAGATGGTGAGTTTCCTGGTGTAAGTGAATAATGAGTGAGATGGTGAGTTTCCTGGTGTAAGTGAATAATGAGTGAGATGGTGAGTTTCCTGGTGTAAGTGAATAATGAGTGAGATGGTGAGTTTCCTGGTGTAAGTGAATAATGAGTGAGATGGTGAGTTTCCTGGTGTAAGTGAATAATGACTGAGATGGTGAGTTTCCTGGTGTAAGTGAATAATGAGTGAGATGGTGAGTTTCCTTCGTGTTAATAAATGGGAGATAAGAAGAGTGTGAAAAATATAATGAATGAATGGTGAACTGTTATGAAGGCAGAGAATCCAGTGATGATTAACACTCAGGATATAACCTAACCTAAACCAAACCAAACCTAACCTAAACCTAAACTAAACCAAACCAAACCAAACCAAACCTAAACCTAAACCAAACCTAACCTAAACCTAAACCTAAACCAAACCTAAACCTGAACCAAACCAAACCAAACCAAACCAAACCAAACCTAACCTAAACCTAAACCAAACCTGAACCAAACCAAACCAAACCTAACCTAAACCTAAACCAAACCTAAACCTGAACCAAACCTAACCAAACCAAACCAAACCTAAACCTGAACCAAACCTAACCAAACCTAACCTAGCCACACACAAGTAAACAGAGACGTAAAGCGAAAACAGCTGCATTGACTGTACATCGTTGGTGCGGTCGAGAAAAGGCGTACCGGTGATGCAGGCTAGCGGTAGAACCTCACCTGGCGGTTCATGGTGGCGATGCGCGGTGATATAAACACAGTGTATACTTGTTTCATTATCTTAATGTCCTTCCAACAACTCAGGCGGTAATTGGTTTTATCACCGGGATAATCATGTGTAATGGCCACGATGTCTCACACCGGTGTTAGGAGGCGCTCTAAATAAGCTCTGACCGAGAGAACCTACACAGGAATGAGATGGTCGTTATAGTATTTATTATTGTTCATAAACGTATAATTTCCTCTTATCAGGTTAATTATTAGCTAGGACTATTATGATGGGTGTATAAGCATTGTTAGGAAAATTAAAAAAATAATGAGGTAATTAAGTCAAGTGTAACAATAGTATCGTTATCAAATGCATGGCTTGAAATTCATTACTTGGTCAATTAAGTGATAACAAAGACAACGTTAAGTCTGTACCTGGGTTATAATGAGCAGTAACACGATAATAAAAATATCAACCATCTATAAACATCCAATTAAAGGTTATATTAAGACCAATCAATACTTACTTTATAGACACCTAACCTAACCTAACCTAAACCTAACCTAACCTAACCTAACCTAACCTAAACTGACCTAACCTAACCTAAACTAACCTAACCAAACCTAACCTAAACTAACCTAACCTAAACTAAACTAACCTAACCTAACCTAACCTAAACCTAACCTAAACTGACCTGACCTGACCTGACCTAACCTAACCTAACCTAACCTAAACTAACCTAACCATATAATATATCTGGCAGAGACTTGACCTCCCCAAAAAATCACACCTGAATCACTAATAAACATATTTTAATAAAAACTAGTGATTTAGCGTTTGTTATTCTTTGATAATATTCCCGTAAATAACCATCTCTTTATTCTCTCTATATATTTTTACACAGGTTAGGTTAGGTTAGGTTAGGTTAGTGGGTATTCAGCGTGTAGTTTCAGCCATTTATTGTGAATTGGATCTCCAAGTATCTATGACATATACAGTAAACAAGGTATCAGGTACTTCGTATTTTGGTAATATTCGAACATAATCAGATTCATTTCAAAACAGACGTGCATTTCGAGCTCAAATAAGTATACAAAAAAAAATAATACCAATATATTTTACCTCGTATATAAATGCAAATCCAATAGTATAAAAGTATATTTCGAACAGATAAAAAAAAATTTCATGGAGAACACAAGAACATATATCGAAGAGAACTCAAGTAGATATCCAGAACACAATACCCGGGAGAACTAGTCTTCATATAGCCTCGCCTATACTATAAAATATAGACAATGACGAATGAGGAATATATTTTTACATCGACGATCAACAATGGGGGTGATTAGATTTGCATGTAAACTGGAATTTTAACAGTTTATTTAATCATGATAACAACATCAAAGATAGCAACAATTATAACTGAGTATAAAGTGGCAATATGATACTTTTAAACAATAACTTCAAAAATATCGATAATAAGAGGGATTTAACGCTTCAAGTGATGTTAATGGAAGAGAGAAGTGGGGAGGAGGTGGGAGAAGATGGGAGGAAAAGGGAAAGAGAGGAGAGGTAGCAAGGAAATGAAGTACTCGCTAATCCTCTTACCTAAACCTGTAACCAAATCATGTCCACCTTCGTCTAGTGTGCGTTAAAAAAAAAATTACTGATCTCTAACCTAACCTAACCTAACCTAGCTTAATCTCAAACAAACCTCTTAACCCAACCATGACCTAACCTAACCTACCCCTGACAAAACATCTTTTCAAATCAACGGCCTTAGAAAAAAACATGCTACAATACCAACCTCGACACCGTCTCCTGCTACCACCTGAGATCCCACGAATTGCTCATCGATATCCCAGTCGCATCTAGCCCATACGACCACGTACTGATCATCATAAGAACAGCCCCACTCTAACCATCGTAAAACTCATTAGCAACTCGTAGATACCGTGTGTATGTTCACTCCTTGACGATCTCACTTTTGTATAGTAACTGTTGCTGAAATTCCTTGCTAAATGACCCTCTCCTCTCGCCATTATATTTATGCCATTTGTATATTTTCGGCTTATTTGTTAATATAACGTTAATTATTATCATCATTACACACACACACACACACACACACACACACACACAGGTAATAGAACCCCAAAACACCTGAACACCGAATAAACAACGTTATCCTAACTAACACAAATTCAAAGCTGCCGAGTGAACGACTACAGCGTTAACATTATTTTTATAATTAGACGCTAGCTAGACAAGATCCATTTATGATGTTGAATTTGTTACGGGAAAAAAATAGTTAGGTTTAATACAAGCGTGGAATATAATTAAATTTGAAATGACATTTTTAATTTCCTATTTTGGAATTAGCATAATTTCTCTATCACAGGAATACAGAATAATTGTTTGTAATTCTGTTTACACTAATTTATTATGGTTGGATTAATGTGTTGTTTACCTGTTTTATATGTGTTTAATTAGGCCAGTCAATATATGCAGGTAAATAAAAGGTATATTTTGTACACATGTTTATCATTATATATTTTTCGGGAGTCAAGTCTTCAGGTAATCTGTGTTCATTACTGTACAGGTAAAGGAGATTATTAAGGTGTGTAAATGGTGTCTCTCCTGTGTGTGTAGAAATTAGTTTCGCTATGTCAATTTTTATCGAAATATCTCTCGAACTCGAAAGAAAACCACATCCAATTGTTCGGTCAAGAGAGGTGGGCGTTAAGGTGGCTAAATAAAAAACAAAACAAAACTACAATAACAATAACAATAATAATAATAATAATAATAATAATAATAATAATAATAATAATAATGTGTAATGCAGCTTCGGCAGTGTTGGGATCCTGAACTACACACCTGTGAGTATTCTTGGCTATAATGTCCCTTACCTGAGGATGTTATACACATTTCCTGACATTCCGTTCTGAATGTAAAAGTAAAAAATAAAATATGAACAAACAAATGATTCCTGAACTCTCTCTCTCTCTCTCTCTCTCTCTCTCTCTCTCTCCTCTCCTGGTGAAGATGGCACGTAATTAAGTTCTCAGGGAAGAATGCCATTATTAATACCTTTTGACAACACAGTAATTTCAATATATTTTATATGCCTATCAATAACATGATTATACGTGAATCGGTATTACATAAAAGAAATATTATGCAACGAATACAAAGGCGCTTATTTTTCAATTGAAATGCGCAATAAAAGCCTCTTATGCACGAGATACAACAAACAAATATTGTAATATATAGTCAAAGCAGATGCGACCCAAGTGACATCCTATCGTCAACCACCAGCTAAACCTCTCCCGGCGGCGGGAATGTATAGAACTGTTTCACTCCCTATGTTCACTAAAATATTAGATCACTTGTTTTAATATGAATCTACACATTTTAGTGTGTTGGTCTGACTCACACACGAGTCACAGACGCGGGGGCTCAGAGGAGTGCACCCACCTCGTCCCAAACTATCACCTCGCTGTAGTGAGAGGTGCACCGGGCGGCCAAAACTGAGGACTGGATGATGGCGCGATATATAATAAATGCGCCAGGTGGAGTTATGGTCTTATGTTTGTGCAGTGTGTAATGAATAGCACCTACCATGACACCATCAAACTGGCACCTTACAAGTTGTGCCTTCTAAGAGAGAAAGTAAGACCAGGAAGGTTAACAGCTGGAGTTAATGTCTAGAATTCTTGACTGCTAGATATCAGTGGGGGGGGGGGGGGGATGGTATGACAAGAAACTATTGTTTATTTACAAAGCAGAGTTTAAGTTGAGGCGAAACAAACAGAAAATCCTTCCGGTTGTTATGATATTTTACCAAAGCGTTCCTCTTGTTTAACTACTCAATCAGAGGCACTTCGGTGTGAGAAACGCAGCTCAAACACCAACGCACTCAGCGACCTAGAATGTTACAGTATACTTATCGTTGACGCCACCTCACCGATGACAGCCTGGGCGTTTCTGATAATGTTGTTGTTTTTTTTTAACTCGTGCTTCATGTTTGGGCTGAGAATCACTACTAAACTAAAGAACTCTCATGGTTCGTTCCAGCGGCGGCCACTGACACCAGGAAGAGCTGTTTAAGTCAACCAGAACGACCACCATCACAACCAACACCACCATGACCAGAACGACCACCATCACAACCACCATCACAACCAACACCACCATGACCAGAACGACCACCATCACAACCAACACCACCATGACCATTATTAGACCAACACAACGACCACCACCATGACGCTAGGAAGCTGATTACACCACATTCTCATTTTCTTTACAACATACGATCTAAAATTCTCGAGGTAAAATATATTCTTGATCTCATTTACACCATTCGACTGACATCATGACACAGGTCTCACTCTCTCTCTCTCTCTCTCTCTCTCTCTCTCTCTCTCTCTCACACACACTCACTGTAACACACGCATTGAAGTGTTAAAATACTCACTTCAGTGGTATGAAAAGTATCCGAGTGCCGCGGGCGTGGTGTCCTGCGGCTCGAGGGGGTGGGGGGGGGGGGGGGGGGGAGGGAAGAGATTCAGCATTTGCTCTCACTATTTATGAAGTGAGAGCGGCGGCGAAAGGCAGATTAAACACAAAGTAAGCTGCCTGCGGTAAGCGCTTTACATATATTGCTCGAGCGTGTTCACCTGCCGCTGACTCGTCTACTCAACGTAATCGCCTCTAGAATTTTTAGGTCTTTTTTTTTAGTTTTTCCTCGTAATTTATTTTTCGTTATATTTTCCACCATTCCCTGTCGATTTCTCTTCGTTTATCCATAAATTTCCATGCGCATTTGAAGTATGTTATTGCTTTGTTTGGTTGACTTAGGCTATATATTGCACCGTGTTAATTATCGTGTAATACAATATTATCATTATATCGTCAAAGTGACATTTCATAGTTAGGTTTTAATCTTCGGGATCTCTTTCAGTTCCGTGTTTGTCATCATCAACCGCAATATAAAATGTCGTTTTGGGTTCGGATGTTTTCGATAACAGTGAAAATCCGATATTGACTGGGGTCATTCTCGTCCTTGTTATCGTTATTATCCTCGCCCTTTTCTCGTCTTCACCCTTGTCCACGTCCTCGCTCTTGCCTCCTCCTCCTCCTCCTCCTCCTCGCCCTTGACCTCATCACTGCCATTCAGTTGAGATTTTCGTGATTATCTCAATAGCCGTCGACAAAGCAGTGTTTATATCCACTTACTGTGTACTTGTGGTAACTATCACAAGTAAATGGTGTTGGTATATGAGAGGCTTAAGAGCAACAGATGACGTGACAGGAAGTATTTAGTGGGCAACATAGACTAGTTTGTTATAGGATTGTTATATCGGCAATGTGTATGAGTTAACTGATAGCATGACTGGTTTTTATGGTCTAAAGCTATGAAGTTCTTTTTCCTATTGTTTACATCCAGTAGTGCACACCCAAGAGTTGTCACTGGTTGCGGGCCACGTCTTGTTATACGGTCGAAATAGACAAAACTATATATATTCTCCGTCAGTATACCAGGTAAGCAACATGAATTAGAATAGTGTGTGTGATTCTGTGATAATGATAGTGTTTTTATTTACTACGGAGGTGCAGTGGCGTCTATAGTTCTAAAAAGTCCTTGGTTAGAGCCCGGGGCATCTATAGTCCATTAGAATGTGGGGAAACGGAGGCGAACAAACGCAGCCTCAACCACACTGCCTTCTTGAGTACTGAAGGCTTAATTGCCTTAGTATATATAGTGTGCAAACTCTAACTAGCCGCCCGGCGTCTGGAACTCACTTTCACTTATCTCTTATAACCTGGGCACATTCTATCCAAGAAAGAACTGTGGCAAAAAGATGGAGCTTCCTCCCACTAGTGAAAAATATCGGGTGGAAACCCCCAACACACACACCCACAATGACGTGAGTGAAATGTTCAAACAACTCTTACTTCCCTTGAGCGATGTGGGTACGGATCAGGTAGAAGCAGCGGTTGTGTGTGTGGAGGGTGGAGACCTACACACTTGTTCTGTATCGGGCTGAACCACGCTACTGCTTTTGTTGTGTGATGGGTAGTCGTGTGTACAGGTAATTATGGACGCCGGAAGTAGATGAAGCTTCATCATTAAGAACAACTTTCCTGTTAAATATTACATACAGTGTACACACGAGACAGGAAAGCCATATACAAAGGTCCTCCTGCTTCAGTTTAATAAAGAAAAGGCCTTATACGTGTACTCAACTTAAATATTACAAAAGTTCCTTCTTTGTTTACACTTAGCACACCACCTCACATTAATTATTCGTATTTTCATTAAAGAAAATTCCTTTTCAGTTAATATACAGTGTACCGCGCTGGTAATAAATCCATGGTCAAATTTACACAAACCTTCTTACCCCTTTGTTCAACACTGTTTCTTGCTAATGCCTTGGCTATTCATTCTCTCGGAAACTGTAGTAATTTACACTAACATACACACGCGCGCGCACGCACCTGGGCATTTACTGCTGTCAAATAAATAGCGGGTGACACCTGTCTCAATAAATATACACAGGGTGTTAACGTGGCAATATTTTTGTGCATTTGATTAACAGACTAATTATCACTGTCTCTCTCTCTCTTCTGGCTAATTAACACTCTCTCTCTCTCTCTCTCTTTGTTTCAGTTCGTTCCCGTCCAGCAACTGGGAGGCGGAGGAAGAATGAGGAGAGAGGCACAAGTAAGGATTGAAAACTATTGTATATTCGTACATACATACATACATACATACATACATACATACATGCATACATACATACATACATACATACATTACATTACATTAATACATACATACACACATACATACACATACATACATACATACATAGACCCACCAAATGAAGGAATAAAAGGAAGAGCAAAAACAAATAATGAACCTTGACCGACAGAGAAAACACGAGAAAATATGTTGCTAGTTTATTTAGTCCTCAGAGGGGAGACTTATAAGGGGAGTAATAGAGGGGAAGTACATAGTGGGGAGACTTATGAGAGGGCAGTACATAGTGGGGAGACTTATGAGAGGGAAGTACATAGTGGGGAGACTTATGAGAGGGCAGTACATAGTGGGGAGACTTATGAGAGGGAAGTACATAGTGGGGAGACTTATGAGAGGGCAGTACATAATGGGGAGACTTATGAGAGGGAAGTACATAGTGGGGAGACTTATGAGAGGGCAGTACATAGTGGGGAGACTTATGAGAGGGAAGTACATAGTGGGGAGACTTATGAGAGGGAAGTACATAGTGGGGAGACTTATGAGAGGGCAGTACATAGTGGGGAGACTTATGAGAGGGCAGTACATAGTGGGGAGACTTATGAGAGGGCAGTACATAGTGGGGAGACTTATGAGAGGGAAGTACATAGTGGGGAGACTTATGAGAGGGAAATACATAGTGGGGAGACTTATGAGAGGGCAGTACATAGTGGGGAGACTTATGAGAGGGAAGTACTCTAAGGGGAATAATCGAAGGTAATCCTCAGAGGGGAATCTTGTAAGGGATGTCCCACAGTCCCGGAGATGAGGGGAACACACACTCGTATGATGAGCTGCGGCAGCACCAGAGGGGCCACGCGCCTCACGAGGGGAACACACAAAAGGGGGAGGGGGGCTAAGGGGAGGGGGAGGGGGGAAACAAGGGGACAATTGTGAGGCCAGGAGCTCTTACTCTCTGTCCCCTCACCCTTGTTTTCTGTTTTTATTTCATTTCTTTTGTCATATTTGTTTGTTTGTTTTTGTTGTGCATTCAGAAGACATTTTTGGGGTGAATTACATATAACAGTATTATTATAGACTTTTTAACGCTCTCTATGCATAATCCATACACAGTAGTGTTGGGTTAAAAACTTTTTTTTTTATAAATGAAAAAGTATTTCAAAACTAAACTTAATATAAATGCACTTCACTTGCTTTCACAATTAATCTATGCTCCACTAGTAACATGTAACATTTATTTCCCATTCAATTGTTAACTAAGTCAATATTTCAAAACATTGTTATTGCTTATTATATATAAATGAACACGCTTTCACACACGGCGCAGGTAAACACAATACTAACATGTACATTTAATATTCGTAGCATCGTTAATTAAATCAAAATTTTAACTCTAAAACTTTTCAACTAGTAATGCAAAATATATGAAATTAATATCCAGTAATATTATAGAAACATCCAGTACAAATTATAAAAACATCCAGTACAAATTTTCCACAGTTTGGAAAAGTCATCTTGCAGCAAGGAGGACACTTGGCCACATCCACATTAGTCCTCTTCACCCCCACCACTCTCCCAACTCCCCAGGTCCTCTCCCCTTTTCCCTTTTCTTTTAAAGTCCTACTCCAGATTATTCACCCTCTCTACCCTTCCCATCTCCCCTTTCTCTCTCTTTCTACGCTCCAGCCTCATCAGTCCCTATTTCCGCTTTCCTTCCACCACTTTTGTTCTTACTCTCTCTCTCTCTCTCTGTCTCTCAATCGATCTGTCTCTCTGCCCCCCCCCCCCCCCCCCCCCCTGTCTCCCTCACTGTCTCCAGCTTGAATCTCTCCCTCGGGCTCCTTATTCAAGTACCCCATTAAAACTCTACGTGTTTTTCACTCTGCATTTCAGATTATTCGTTTTCTGATTTTCCTTCCGCGGACTTGACGCCAAGAGTCTTCGATCAAACTTCCTTTTTTTTATCATTTTCTTCTTCTTGTTAATTTCCTATCGACAGTTTTCTTCAGTCCTTATCTATGTCAGGTTTATTGGTATTTTTTTTCGTAATTATTAACATTATCTCCACATTCCGTTTCTTTGATTACATTTCTAGTTATTTCATTTTAGTCTATGCTATTGATGACCTCCATTTTCTGTCGTGTTTACTTCCTTACATCATCAGTGAATTGTTTTGATACTTATGATTTCCTACTGCCTCTCGTCGTTCTTCCTATTACCTCCTTCGTGAAAAAGAATATCCTTTACACCTCTTGCATTTCTACGATGTTATTCTTGTTCGTCTCTGATCGCTTCCTGGGTCATGAGATATACATTTACAAATACGTTCATTACCTTCGTTTTTTTTTTCTTTTTGATTGATGATTATTTCAATGGATTTATCCCCCACGCCACATTCCTCTCCACATTATCCTCCCGCGCCTTCCTCACGCCAACTCCCCACGCCACATTCATTCCCCATTATCCTCCCGCGCCTTCCTCACGCCATAACGCCCCATTCATTCTCCATTATCCTCCCGCGCCTTCCTCCTGCGCCTTCCTCACGTGATGACTCCTTACCCCCTCCTCCCGCTCCTTCCCCTTGCCGCTCCACGACCTCTCACCCCTCTTCTTCACGAGTTCCTATTCCATGACATTTCCCTCTTAACACACTCCACTCTTCCCTGCTTACACCACCTCCCACTCCACTACCCTCCCACTCCACCACCCTCCCACTCCACCACCCACCCATTCTCGGATGTCCCTCTCACAATTAGGCATCCCTCTCATTAGTGTCTTTTCTGTCCCATTCCAGTAATTTTCACATCTCTCCCTTCCCTTCCACTCTCTGCATTCCTCTCACTCTCCCACTCTTTTCCCTGTCCCACTTTCTTCACCCTCACTCTTCTTTCCCTTGCACTCTCCCCCTCTCTTCTTTACCTCTTACCCCCCACTCTCTTCATTCCCTTTCACTCCCCCACTCTCGTCTTGCCCTCTCTCTCTCTTCTTTCCCTCTCACCCCCCTTTATTCATTCCCTTTCACTCCCCCACTCTCTTCTTGCCCTCTCACTCTCTTCTTTCCCTCTCACCTCCTTCTCTTCATTCCCTCTCACCCCCACTTTCTTCATTCCCTTTCACTCCCCCACTCTCTTCTTGCCCTCTCCCTCTCACCCCCCTTCTCTTCATTCCCTCTCACTCACCCCACTGCTACAAAATATCACCTGACATTGTTTACTCCCGAAAGTTCTGCCTTCATGGTAGTGATTTATCATCCTATTTTAGCTTATATTCTTCTGCTTCTTCTCCTCTTTCATTTCTCTTTCTTTCCTTTTCTTCTACTTCCTCTTCTCTTTCGTCTACAGGAATTATTAATCATATTATTTTAAATCACAGTTATTTATGTGTGCATCTCCTAATTTATTATATTCTGCCTTTTCTAATTTACTTTTTACTTGCCTTTATATCTTTCGTTATCATGTTTTATCTCTGTTTCCCTATTCCATCTCAATACTGTATCTGTCTGTCACTTTACCCAGTCCAGCTTAGATCTCTCTCTCTCTCTCTCTCTCCACTGCATTAACCAATTACTACTTCAAACACCATTAATTCCCCCCTTCTCTACCCCTGCCATTCATAATCATCATTCTCCCTACTCCCTCATTTATCCCTATATTTACTCCCCCTACTCCTACGCAAATGACTCTCTCATCTTGTCGGTAATTCCCCGATTTGCATACTTTTTCCCCCCTTCATCACGAGTGTCTTATATCTCCGGTGTTTATTCTCCCCCTTGCCTAGTCCCCTTTCTGTCATTATTGCTATTTTCTCATGTCCCTCGTTTACCTCAATGACTCTTTTATCTTGTAAGTAATTCTTCTATTGCGTGTTTTCTCTACTCTTTATCAAGGCTGTGTCGTACCTCCCGCATTTATTCTTTCTTTCTCTTCCTCCCTCTGTGGTACCTTTCTTTAGTTGCTTCTCATACTTTATATTATCAGTTTATCTTAGTACTTCTGCTTCTATCTGTTTCTTCTTATTCTTTCATTTTATCATCTGTTTTATATCTCCCATCTTTACTCTCACATATGTCTCATTCCTTCCTTCTAAACATTCAACCTAAATGATATTCTCTTGAAGATTATAAGTAATTCTTTTTGTGTGCATTTCTCCACAGTCATCACGAGTACTTCTCCCACATTCATCTATTTTCTCCTCTCTCTCCTCGTCTTCTATTTATCCTGATCACTCTCTCTTCCTCTTCCTACTTCCCCTCCTCATTTTTCTCCTCCTGCTTCTCCTATTACTCTTCCTTCTCCTCATCCTCCTTTTTCATCTCCTCCTCCTTCTTTATCTCCCCCTCCTCCTTCTTCTCTAACTCCTTCCCATTCTCCTTTTCCCCTCCTCCTCCTTCTCTAATTCTCCCCCATTCCTCATCCTCTTTCTTTACTCCTTATCCCCCTCATCTCAACGAGTCAAATTGACGTGGGTTCGCTAAGTCATCGCCATCCACAGAAATTATTCATAAGTTTCCCTCCCTGGAGATGTTGACACGCTCACTCTCCCTCAGTTGTTCCTCCCTAAGTTCCTAAGTCCAGACCCACAAGAGGTTGACAAACAGAGATTCTCCTCGACCCTCCTTTTATCTCTCTCTCTCTCTCTCCCTTCCCTCCTCCCTGGTTTAACCCTCTCTCTTTTTCTTTCTCTCTTTCCTTTCATATCTTTCTAAAACCTTCTTTCTTTCTTCCTCTCTCTCCTTCCCCTCCTTTAGTCCCCATTTTTCCTCCCTCTCCCTCTCTCTCTCTCTCTCTCTCTTTCTCTCCTCCTTCTCTCTCTTTCTCCTCCAATTCCTCCTTCCTCTCATTCACCATCTGCCCCTTGCTGTCCCTATTCCTTCCTATTTCTCTTCCGCCTTTATTTTCTTCCACCCTTCTTCTCTCCCTCGTAATCCCCCCTTCATCCAGTCCTTTCTGCTCATTTCTTATTCCCCGTTTTTATCGCCCTTGCGTCTCACCCTCTGATTACCATCTTCTGTTGCTTTAACCCTCTGTAGAACCTCCCCCCTCGTTATCATCCTTCTCTGTGTCTTCTTCTTCTAAGTTTTCCCCCTTTTATTCATATTCCCTGTGTACCTCTCATTCATTCTTTTTGTGCTCTCTCTCTCTCTCTCTCTCTCTCTCTCTCTCTCTCTCTCTCTTCTATGCATCTTTGTTCTCCCTTTTAGTTCCCCCTCTAATTCTATCATCCTGTGTCTTCCATTTATATTCCTCCATCTTATTTCTATGACCCCTCTTCTTCACTCTCCCTTCACCCTTCATGGTCTAGCGGTCCCGTACTTCTCCCTTTTCATACTTTGAATAGGTCTTTATCTCCCTCCTTCTTCCCTTTCTCCTATTTATTTAACCTAAAAACCTTTTCTTTCTTTCCCTCTCTATTTCTTTATCCTAGCGCCCTTCTCCCCCTCTTCTGTGTACCCATTTCTCCCATTTTTTTTATTTCCGTGTTTTAGCGATTTCTCTTCTTCCCCCCTCCCCCTCTTCCTCTCTTCTATTATGACCGAGTGACCAATTCTACTTCCTCTTTCTATCCCATTTTCCTATTCGCATGATCTTATGGCCTTCTTCCTATTTTTTTCCCTTCCTATTAATTATGACCCATTTACTGTACCTCCCTCCCTCCCCATTTCTAGGGCCTACTGAACCATCTTTCTTCCTGTCTGTATTGTCAACTGCTGCCTCCTAAAACTTCCTTTTCCTCCGGCCCAAACACCCCCTCCCACCTGTCCCCTCTACTTCCTGTCCTCCTGCCCCCCCTCCCCCCTCCCCGTCCCCCCTTCCCCTCATTGACTCCCCTCTATCGACGTCGTCTCTCCCGTGTCCTTAGAGGAATATTGGTAGTAGACCTGCGACAAGTGACACAAATGGCCAACAGACAGGCCAGTAGTGGTTGGGGGGGGGGAGGAGGATGGGGGGAGGAGGGGGGTGGAGGATAGGTGGGGGAGGGGGAGGAGGATGGGTGGGGGGAGGAGGATGGGTGGGGGGAGGGGGGAGGAGGATGGGTGGGGGGAGGGGGGAGGAGGATGGGTGGGGGGAGGGGGGAGGAGGATGGGGGGAGGAGGGGGGAGGAGGATGGGTAGGGGGAGGGTGGAGGAGGATGGGTGGGGGAGGGGGGTGGAGGATGGGTGGGGGGGAGGGGGGAAGAGGATGGGTAGGGGGAGGGGGGAGGAGGATGGGTAGGGGGAGGGGGGAGGATGATGGGTGGGGGGAGGGGGGTGGAGGATGGGTGGGGGGTGGAGGATGGGTAGGGGGAGGGGGGAGGAGGATGGGTGGGGGGAGGGGGGAGGAGGATGGGGGGGAGGAGGGGGGTGGAGGATGGGTGGGGGGAGGGGGAGGAGGATGGGTGGGGGGAGGGGGGAGGAGGATGGGTGGGGGGAGGAGGATGGGTGGGGGGAGGAGGATGGGTGGGGGGAGGGGGGAGTAGGCGGTAGAGGAGAGTTGGGGAGGAAGGAGAGAGCAGGTAAGAAAAGAGAGTAGGAAAGACAGAAGAAAGTACGTGAGTGAAGAGGAGAGAATAGGAAGAAGAGGAGAGTTTGAGGGAGAGGAGAGAGTAGGAGGAAGAGGAGAGTTTGAGGGAGAGGAGAGAGTAGGAGGGAGAGGAGAGTTTGAGGGAGAGGAGAGTTTGGGAGGAGGAAGGAAAGACTAAGAGTGAGGACAAATAACACTTAAAAGGCATTTGTTAAGATATAAACATTCCCACGTGAACACCAACGAGTTAATAGCCCACTATACCCCTGTGACTGAACAACTCCACATATATTTCATACAGACGAAAAATAAATAAATGAAATTATATATAAACAAACATAAACATCGTGTTATAAGACCAACCTAACCTAACCAAACCTAACCTAACCTAACATAACCTAACATAACCTAACCTAACCCAACCCCTAACCTAACCTAACCTAACCTAACCTAACCTAACCTAACCTAATCATCATACCTTCATTAACTCGACACTACCAGAAAGACAGTCCCTTAGGAGATAGCCCCCCCCCCAGCCCCCTTCCCGTTCCCCTTAGCCTACCTCGTTCACTTCCTTCAACCCAAAACAATGAAAGCCAGATTATAAACTCCTGAAACGGTAGTGAAAATCGCTATTAAGTCCCTCAAGTGTGATTCCAGAGTTAGAAGTGCTGCTTGAGGGGAAGTAAAGCGGAAATGAACGAGTCCCTTAAGGTTTCCAAACTGGGAGTGAGATTACACTTCTAACATTTGCATGACAGTGGAGGAGCGCCTGATTGTGTGCTTTGTTATATGATTCTGCTACCTGCCTCTCTCTCTCTCTCTCTCTCTCTCTCTCTCTCTCTCTCTCTGTATCAATTACCTAGTTCTCTCTTTGTATTAATATGTGTGTGTGTGTGTGTGTGTGTGTGTGTGTAGGGTACCACCTTTCATACATCAATAACACTACCCAAAACAGATAAACTTTTATTACTCAATAAACCTATATGGCAACTGATACCTGGCAAATACCAGTATAATTAGAGGTAATTATCGTTTGTTATGACCAATTAATCAGCGAAATACAATAATCACTCATAATTTCTGTTTACTGATTTCGTGGAATTTTATCATCGCGTTCAAAGATAAGCCGTGTGTGTGTGTGTGTGTGTGTGTGTGTGTGTGTGTGTGTGTGTGTGTTTATGCATGCTTTTATGTTACTCTACTAGGATACTAAACATCATTAATAGGTGAAAATTGTCTCATTAGTAAACATCACAGTATAAATAACGTTATAGATCAATCCCTTCCTGAAACTGTCAATTGTATCTCACTTTCTGGTAGAACTTCAGGGTCTCGGGTCCTTCTGTAGCTACCTGGCTCACCACATATTGATATATAAAGTCAATAACTGTGTGTAAAGTTTTGGATGTATGTTTAATGTTTATTTTGTTCCCGTCGATGTTGCTGGCAGTTCAAGAAATAAGTGAAAATTTATGTGGTAATATTTTTTGTTTTTGTTTTTAAATTTCATTGATAAAAAGTTGTGTATTGTTTTTATCGAGTCTGTGATTTCTGATTGAAGTGCTAAGCAGTAATTAAACACTCACACACACACACTAACGCGCGCACACACACACACACACACACACACACGTTAAAACACAACACGTTAAAACTCTCGCCGTCAACCACTAAGCGACCTTCGCCCTCCCTAAGCTACGATATTTAGTAATTATTTTCCTTATCTTCTACAGTAGAGAGAAAAAAACACAATAAATAAAAACAATAAAATCAAAATTACCACAAATAACCTTACCTATTCTCATCATACCCTACTCTCTCTTCAACTAACCTAACCTAACCTAACCTAACCTAACCTTACTTATTCTCATCACAACGTAATCTCTCTTCAACTAACTTAACCAAACCTAAATTTTTCACTTTAATTGGAAAGAAAATGGACTGTGAACGGTGAAAATAAACTCAATGGGAAATAATCAGGTTAATTCCAGTAACTAAAAACAACAATTTAACATTAATCTTGTTTTGTTTGGGTTAGTGTGAGTAATGTTTGGTTAAGTTAGTGCTAATGTTAGGTGAAATCAAGTTACGGTAAGGAGCAGTCAAGTTAGGTTAGAGGTGAGAATATGTTAAGGTTGGGTTAGGTTAGGTCAGGTTAGGTCAGGTTAGGTTAGGTTAAGAGATAAAATGAAGTCTCACCCTGGCAAGAAAACAGGAAAAAGACGATAATGAAAGAAAAAAAAATCTATCAACTTCTCTGGACATATGAAGGTGGACTGTACACGACCGACAACACCGACGACCACAGTACATCACCTGAACATCATTTTACGGATCCCCAGAGTGTAACGTGGTTAGTGAACTTCTCGCCGGGGGAGTGTCGCCCACAAATTGCTGCTGTGCCAGGCGAGAATGTTGGTCTGCAGAGCGAGAGAGGAAGGGACCTTAGTGCTGAGCCACACACACACACAGTAGCCGGGAGGAAGTGTTATTTAGCGTCTTAATGACTGTCTGTGTTGGTGTCAGCCAAGGCGATAGGATTATTAGTGTTTATTTATGTTTACCCCGGGTAAGTACGTGACTGTGAGCATGTGTACTCATGTGTATATATGTGTGTGTGTGTGTAAGTGTGTGCAATTTTTCTCTGTAGGAGTTTAGCGTGAGAGTATGAACACCGGTGTGTGTGTGTGTGTGTGTGTGTGAATAATTCCTGAATTATATATGCATACCAATGGATATACACATGCAAACGTGCGTGTGTGTGCAAGCTGATAACTTTTGCACGGGGCCAGTCAGCAGTTAGTGTTCCACAACTTCTGGGCTGCCCTGCTCAGGTCCGGCAGTTTCGTTGAGGACACTGCGCTGTGACCCTCATATGTACATACTTAATGAAACTGGGAAGACACAGTCCCCCCCTCATCCTCACCAGTCCCCTGTACCAACTCCCGCCCCCTCCCCTCCACACATTTCAACCCCACCTCCCTCCCACACACTTCCTTCAGCCTTCATAGGGTAAGGACGTGTGTGTCGGCGCTGCCCGCTGATGCGGCCATCAGTACTTAGCGGCCAATGTTGACCTGACGCACCCAGCCCGCGGTACACTCTCCACTCCCAACACTAGATGAGAAGCCAAGAAACACTCCAAACTACACCAGGAGAGAAGTGATACTCCCTACTCCACCCAGGTGAGGAACTATGAATTCCGAACTACATCATATGAGGAACAAGAACCGTCTCCAACACCTGTGTGAGCTGGAGGACCTACCCGGACCACGTGGTACATCTGCAGCTGTAGTGAAGTAGCGACTTAGCGGTCAGATACAACGGCCATCAAGACAGTGGGAAGGACTCTTGGTGCCGACAGCAGGTCACAAGAATGTCTACAGACCAGCTCCCACAGTACCAGATCTAAAGTTAATCTATATGTTGACTCTATGTTTCTTATGTTTTCGCATTGAAAGCTTTTGCCAATCAAGTGACCCACTCCCCGATTCCACCACATGTAACTTATGTTCAGTGTATATTTCCAGCCTTCGGGATGCCATGTTATCTTAATAAACCGTAAATTATTATTATTATTATTATTATTAGTAGTAGTAGTAGTAGTAGTAGTAGTAGTAGTAGTAGTAGTTGTAGTAGTAGTAGTATTTATTACATTCCACACACTGCAACTACATCTCCCTCCCTCAATCCCACACAACATAATGAAAACACACCTATCACCCACCTAAACATACGACACACACACACACACACACACACACACACACACACACACACACACAATAGCACTTCCATCCCTACCTCCTCCACACAAACACGAGGCCAATCAGTAGTGACACTGGTGGCTGCACCAATGGATCCCAATTCTAATGGTGAACAGGAGGAGGAGGAGGAGAAGATGGGGAGGAAGAGGAGGGGAGAATAGGAGGAGGAGGAGAGTAGGAAGTTGAAGAAGCTCTTTCAAAGATTCAATAGCAATTGGTTAGGTTGGGTTAAAAGTTAGGTTAGGACTGAGATTCATTTGTCTTCCAGTCACTAAGATTAATTGAAAGCAAGCACAAGTGGAGGGAGGTGGTGTAGTGAACCAGGTGAACCCAACACAACGACCTCCTCTCCTCCCGTGCTCACCTGCCTCAGTACACCCACGTAAAGGAGAATCTACTCATCTTACCTGTCGATTCTGTTGCCTTAATGACTATTGGAGTAACTGTGTGTGTGTGTGTGTGTGTGTGTGAAAGGATTATGTTTATGGGTATGTGGGTGGGGGGGTGAGATTGGGGGGGGGGTGAGGTGGGGAGGGGGGTGAGATGGGGAGGGGGGTGAGGTGGGGAGGGGGGTGAGATGGGGAGGGGGGTGAGGTGGGGAGGGGGATGAGGTGAGGGGTGATGGAGGTGAGGGGGGGATGGAGGAGGTGAGGAGGGGGGAAGGGGTGAGGAAGAGGGGGAGGGGGGTAGCATATATTACAAAAAAAAAAAGAGGGAAGCGACGACTAACATCGACTCAGGAGGAAAAATAAAAGTGATGTATAGTTCCGTCGGGACTTGAAAGAGTAGGCGGATGTCTCCCTCCCTCAGTCGTACTCAGTGTAAATATCCCTTTCCACTCTTTCCCCGTTTCCCTCACTTCATCTTTTTCTCCTTCTTTCTCACACTCTCCCGTTTCCTTCACCCTCATCTTCCTCTTTTCCAAGTCCTCTCTCTCTCTCTCTCTCTCTCTCTCTCTCTCTCTCTCTCTCTCCACCTATCCACCATCTGTCTGTCTGGCTTTTACATTTCCACGTCATGCAATCATCTTATCATCTTATCTTTCCATGTCGCATTTCTCTTCTTTTATCCTCTCCAAGTCTTCTCTCAAATGTAACGTCATCTTCTTCGTCTCTATTATTATTTATGACTTCCTTCTCTCTTTCATTCCTCCTCCTTCTCCTCCTTACCAATCGATTTCGTTCTCAATTTTCAAGGTTATCGCCACTATTTTCTTTATCACCCTTTTATTCACATTACGTATCTTTCTTTTATTATTTTTGTAGTTTAATTTCATTTTATTCTAGTATGTTTATTTCTCGTATTTTCTTCATTTTCTCTATACGTATTTTCACTATTTCTTCCTCATCCTCTTCATCTTTCCCCTCCTAGGTCTTCCCTCATCTAACTCTCTTAATTCCCTGCTTCGTTCGCGTTTTACCGCCATTATCATTAATTTCTCACGTCTCCTCCATTCTCTTCCTCACATTCTTCCCCCCCAGAATTTTTCACACTCTCTCTCTCTCTCTCTCTCTCTCTCTCTCTCTCTCTCTCTCTCTCTCCAAATTTCGTGTTCCACTTTTATTTTCACTTTCATATTAATAATTATTTCTCATTTCCCTTCTTCCCATTAGGTTTGGTTGGGTTTGGTTTGGTTGGGTTAGGTTAGGTTAGATTGGGTCTCATGGGTATACCCAAACAAAGGCTCTATGCTCTCTCACTGTCAAAAAATAATGGGTAGTCTCTAGTCCGGGTTCACATTCAGAAGCCTACTGGGTTCTGATGCATCACGATCATTACTGGAGGATTGTGAGTCCATAGGCCTACCAATATACTACTCATAATAGGCATATGGTCTCAGGTTGTTATTGTGTGGATTTTTTCATTTGTTTATATTTATTTTATTTTGTTTTTGTTTTAGTGTTCTGATTGTATTGAGTGAGTGTCCTGAGTGAGTGTTCTGATTGTCTTGAGTGTCCTGAGGGAATGACAACTTAAAGGGAACTGAACAATTAAAACAAAAAAGAAGAGTCTGTGTGTGTGCGTGTGTGTGTGTGTGTGTGTGTGTGTGTGTGTGCGTGTGTGTGTGTGCGCGTGTGTGTGTGTGAGTGTGTGTGTCATAAAACCACCACAATATTGCAATTATCATGAACCAGAACTTTACACCTCTCACCTGTCCATTCATTTGTTTAATTGACCCATAAAAATAAACGTGTGGGCCGCGGTAATGTATTAACCATCTTGACGCCGCAATGCATTAGTTTGGTCACTACGAGGTAATAAGTCACTCGCTGCTGCCCCAAATAACTCACTCGCTGTCTCATGTTGCCTGAGTGAAACATTTCATAATGGTTCAATACCTGGTGATATATATTAAAATAGTGGTTCTATGAATTATTTATTTGTTTTTCTTTGTTTCATGTTAGCAAGTTGTTGATGTTGTTATGTTGGTTGTTCATGCTGGGAGCTTTACTAGGGAGGGTTATGGGAGATTGTTAAGCCTGTAAGCTTATAAACACCGGGTCTTGGCTTATTAAACATATAACTTACTTATAACATGTGATATATAAGTTCATAACAGCAAAAATAGCTCAGATGTAGTCTGGAAACACTACCAACACAACACTTCCTTAACGACCAGCACCACCACCTCTAGGTACAACACACCCTCACCTACCACCAACACCTATACTAATAATTTAATCGAGTATGAAGATCATCCAGTGATTACACAATGATATTAGTTAGTAATGATGTCACCTTCAGCTCTGAGATAACTCTTGTCCGCCTCGGTATGCAGCCAAGCTAACTCTAAAGTATTTCCTTATTCCTTTCCGTTGTCCGCCAGCGTTACGTTTACCATTGTTTGGACGACTATAGAGTAGTTGCTTTGCAAGTTTACTGGCGTCCATGCGGGTAACATGGTTGGCCCAACGTAGATGTTCATGGATAATGGTAGCCTCGATGCTCATACATGTACTTGGTGTCAGCGAGAATACTGGCAGTGAACTGACAATAAACTCAGAGGATGGAAAGCTAACTGTAGAACACACCTTCACCAACACACACAGCAGAACACATCCTTACATAGAGACCAAGAACAGATTCGTAATTGTTGAATTTCCTCACTCAGTATTGTTACATCAGCAGTTTCATAAAACAATAATATCAATTCCGACTTTAAATTTGCTCCCCGTAACGTATACCCGAGTGACTACATCAGGTAGATTGTCACTCCTAAATACTTCCTCTCACCGATGCTGTATTTGCTTCACCAGTAAACCAAACTTTTCAGGCGTCATATGAGATATTCCTCAAGCCTGGGAATCGAACCCTTGGACGTCTGGTGACAGGGAGAATCATTCGACTCACAAGATGGAATAAATCCCCGAGAACAACAAATCTATGGACCAAAGTTTCCTTCATGCCATTGTCGTCTGGATGTGAGTCAATGAACAGTATAAGTGGGGAGGTGTCCAGTTTTCTAAAGCTTACTGTTGACAAAAAGTTACACATCTATTCTAACTAAAGGAATATGGTTTGATGTGGTGGCGAGAACTGCTCCAATTTTAATATAATCTCGCGTGTAAAACCATTATTAGAGTGATAAGTAACAGCCTCCTGGACAACACCATTTTCTGTCATAAAAGTTGGTCTCGGCCGTGTGTCGTGTCTAGGTGTGGCACAGTAGATGTTTACAGTGTGATGGACAGTTATTGGTGGCATCCGCATTATGGTAACACTCTTACATCCTCTCTCTCTCTCTCTCTCTCTCTCTCTCTCGGCGACTAAAACACACACACGCTGAGGATTTCACAGTAAAAACAGCAGGTCAAAGCGAGTGACTTATTTCCTTGCATTAAAAAAGGTAAATTTTTGTCCTGTACTTCACTTGGCCTGACCAGCAGAGTAAAACACTACCCTGCCACCCTCACCATCATTACTCTCAACTGTACATAGTTTTGTAGTGTTATTTTCAAAGACTTATTAAGACTGAATTAATTCGACTACTTCTGTTAAACGCTGTCAGAGAGAGAGAAAGAGAAAGAGGAGGGAAATATATATGTGTGTGTGTTTATGGGAATGCAATTTATGATTATTTCATGCGTGCATAAATTCAGCTCATAAAATTTGAAAACACATTTTGAAAATATCTCCAGTGTTTGTGTTGTCGAGCGCAATATATTGGATGTGTGGAGTGGCTGCCTGTCACCACGCACACACACACAAACACATATTCATTTACACAAAAGCACACCTATGTGCACGCATGTATCACCAGTGCCCAAGTCAACCAGCCCACAATCCTTAAATCAGCTACGACCTATTGCAATCACCCCAATACCCAGCCTAATCTGTGAAAGTTTTGTGTTCGACTGGGCTTATGCTGATATTGCAGGAGTCGTAGACCCTCAGCAATTTGGCAACATGAAAACTTCCTCCACCACTCACTGTCTTGTCAGCTTTCTCGATTACATATACCGCCATCTCGAGAAACGAAAAACGTCTGTAGCTGTCGCCTTCATTGATTTCACTAAAGCGTTCGACCTAGTCGACCACAATATAATCATCAACAAAGCTATTGACCTCGGGCTTCGAAGAAGCCTCATACCATGGCTTACAGACTTCCTCAGTGACCGACGCCAAGCTGTACGCTTCCGAGGGGCTGTCTCCACCTTTCAGTCACTCACCTGTGGCGTCCCCCAAGGCACCAAGATGGGACCACTCTGCTTCCTTATGCTCATCAATGATGCCCTAAGAGAAACCCCTGCTCGCTGGAAATATGTCGACGACTCCACCATTGGGATCAGCGTCAACAATTCTGCTCCCAACTATACCGCCCTTCAGGATTTATTGAACAGTCTCCAAAACTGGGCTACCAACAACCATGTCACCATCAACCATACCAAGACCATGGTTATGCACATCAACCTCTCCTCCGACATTGTCCCACCTCCTTCCATTACTCTAGGTCCGAACACACTCCAGGTCGTAGATTCCACGAAGCTCCTCGGCGTCACCATAGACAACAAACTAAATTGGAAACCACACGTCAATGAAGTTGTCAAATCCTCCAGTTTCCGTCTCCACCTCCTCCGCCGACTCAAGTCCCTCGGAGTTCCTGCACACGAGCTCCTCAGTGTTTACACAACATTCATACTTCCCAAGCTCACCTATGCCTCCCCCACCTGGTCTTCCTCCCTAAATGCCACACAACGTAAACACCTAGAAAAAGTGCAAAAGAGGGCATGCAAGATTATTCTCTCCTCCTCCTACTCCACATATCAAGAAGCGCTCAACACACTGACCCTTTCGACTCTCACTGACCATCACCACGACCTCATCTGCAAATTTGGTAAGAAGCTTCTACACCATCCCCGACACCGGCTCCTACTACCACCCGAGGTCCCTTGTCCGAGAATTGCTGTTCGACACCACAACCGCATCCAGCCCATACGTGCACGAACTGATCGCTATAAGAACAGCCCAGTCCCAACCATTGTAAAAATTATCAATAACTTGTAATACTGTAACACTGTCACTATGTTGAATTGAACTGTAGTTTGAGCTTTTCCCCATCTAAGTTATTATATGTCTTATTTGTATCACTTATGTTACTTGTATATTATTTGTAATTCGTAACCCACTCCCCAAATATGTAACTGTATATTTTCAGCCTTCTGGCTGCCAAGCTCTTTCAATAAACCGTTAATTATTATTATTATACTCTCACTTACATAATCGAAGCACACACACACACACACACACACACACACACACACACACACACACACACTAAATCATTAGCATCATCATGGAGATCCAGACACAGTAACTAACACTCCTTTAACCCGGCCTTACATGCACTCAGTAGTATAATAACAACTTCACTCTTAATTACTACACTCCGGTAATGACGACTCTTGTGTACAATCCATCAACCTTCATGGTGAAGGCCACGTGAAACACCCCACCAGTGTTTTAACCACTTAACACTTTCAGCTATAACAGATGTCAAGGGAGAAATATTCAACCCAGGAATTTCTGCCTGTCCTTTTGGTCATATTTCCGATGGGAGTTAATTTTCGAGAGCGTCTGAGCCGTGTTGACGTCAGCTGAGGGGACAAGACCCTGCCATACGGGAGACAAAGACCAAGATTGGCTGGTCCAACGTCAGCAGATGTGATTTATACAAACAAGACTCGTGACAAAATGTGTAGCAGGAAGGAACAGGAGAGAGAGAGAGAGAGAGAGAGAGAGAGAGAGAGAGAGAGAGAGAGAGAGAGAGAGAGAGAGAGAGAGAGAGAGAGAGAGAGAGAGAGGCATACACCAATAAACGCACGGAATCTGCTTACAGGATCACACCAACGACCTAAAAAACAGGATTCACAGCCCCCACCCGTCGTCACAGCCTCGTAGCCTCAGCCCTACAGCCCCGTAATCCCACAACCTTAGAACACCACAACACCTCAACATCCTAGCCTCATAGTCCCATAGTCTCCGCCGTCCTCACTGCCGGCCGGGAGCTTCTCTTCTACCTGATGAAATTTAACAGCTCCGTTATGAGCCTTGTCACTTACTAACCTCGGCGCCGGTGAAATTTGGGAAACCTTAACGCTAAGGAATTTCCCTCCGCGACGTTTGTAGTAATCCCGGGGTGAATTTCACTCTAAACAGAACGATATTCGATTCTGGGAAAACTGGCAATATTAGAGGCATCCAATCTGGGAGTATCGGAAAAAGTGCGAGAATTGCGTATCTAAAAAGCGTCTCTGAAAACCACAATCTCACCTCGAGTCTCAACCCAGCCAGACACAGCGGGCTTCCCACACGCTCCGGTGACGCTGTTTAGGGTGCAATATTCTGCGTGATAGTTGCAAGCAGTTCTGCAATCTCTCCGGGTACACACAAGATCACCCACTCCCAAGTGTTTCCAGCCACCAGGGCCCGCTTTAACAAGGGCTCACACTGACTTCCAAGCCAATTGGGATCGTTGTAACAAAGGCTCAGTGACTTCCTAGCCAATTGGAATCGTTGTAACAAAGGCTCAGCGACTCCCAAACTTCCTGTATTGGGTCTTGTCTTCGCCACAGTAACTTCTCTAACGAGTCCGTCGAGTTCAATATCACGTTCTGCATAAGATAAAAGGAACTGAAATCAAGATGTAAAGGGGAGACGTGCAAGTGCAGAGAGGAATGAGAGAGATTGCAAGATAACACGACGAGTTTAGAATAATGTTTCGGTTTCCTTGTATATTACCTGTACACTTTTAAAAATTTTGTCTGTTTTCTAGGTTCTGATGATGGCAAACACATTTTCCAAAACGTTAATGATTAAAGAAACACAACTAAGTCCATATGTGAGGTTCTCTTCTTCATTATATAGTTAGTCAGTCTGGGGGTATTCAAAAGACAATAAAACTCGTTTATAGAAGACTAATCTATTTCCCCACCTCGGCTGTGTTACCTGCTGTGGTCTCCATCACTCAGGTGTACTAATCACTACTCGCACTACTCGTTCATAACTCAGTATCATGTTTTAACTTTGGAACAGCCATCAAACACGCTTAAAGGAGGCGTGTAAGTTGTCTCTCCCTCTTGTAGACTATTTTACTGGATGGCCTACAACTTCACTCTACCATAACAAGTGTCATCTGATAACCCAGAAGCTTATAAAAACACCCTCGAAGGTACAATATTCCTTCGTTAATATATTACCTCTAAGTTAACATAATGTAAGACCCATCACCCCCCCGGACATCAGTCTTCAATATGTATCTCTAATGTTAAAGTTGATGTGATATTTGGGCTGTTATTTTTTTTTATTAATATTTGAAAGCACTGTAACCTGTCCAGCCTAACCTAACCTAACCTAACCTAACCTAACCTGACCTGACCTGACCTGACCTGACCTAACCTAACCTAACCTGACCTAACCTAACCTGACCTAACATAACCTAACCTAACCTAACCTTACCTAACCTGTCCAGCCTCTTATTCTCCAAGATTATCTCCTACTCTCATTATGCTATATTAATTATCAAAACCTAATAATTTTTTTTTTATATAATTATTAAACAGTGATTGCCTTAAAGAACATCAAACACACCTTTTAATCGCTACATATTTATTTATATTATTTTGTTTTCAATTTATTTCCCTCAATCTACTAATCTATAAAACTTTCCATTTTTCAGCCTCAGCTTCTACTAAGATCTATTCACTTATGTTCTTGTTACCACAGACAAACCTTCACCGCCTCCTACATCTAGCCCATTCCTCAACAGTCGATAGTTCTTTTTTTGTCAACTACTTCAGCAGCTTCCTCAGTTCTATAAAAGTTGTACTTCTTTTGTTTTTAGTCTATTTTAAACTTTATTGTGTTTATATAACTCCTCAAGCCAGCGACACTCTCCATGATTTTATCTTGATTATCTTTTACTTTGTCTCTTTTGATCTATTTAAATGTCATAAGTTATCACCCTGGTCGTTTATACCTTTTCCCTCCAAACTTATCACAATTCGTCTGAGATCTGTCAAATATATCACCCAAGTAGTAGTCACCGTAACCTAGCTCTCGATGCTGCACATAGGAGGAACGAGAACGACAAGAGAAGGGCATATGGGGAGAGAATTCAAAACGTTGATCAAGGCAGCTTCACTCCTCTAGTGTTCACAACCTCTGGTGGGATGGGCCCAAGTGCAAGATGTTTCTACGCCAGACTCGCGGAGGTGATCTCCGAACAGAAGCAGCAGCCCAGAAGTTATGTTACAGCCTGGATGAGATGTCGACTGTCCTTCTCTCTCCTTCGGTCGGCTTTGCTCTGCCTCAGGGGAACGAGAGCTTCTGCCCCTACTTCGACAACTGCTGCAGATATTGACTATGAGGCTACAGTCACTGAATGCCGCATAGATCTGCGGCTCAACTAATTTAACACAGATAGGATAGCTTATTATGTATTAGGGTATTTAATATTAAGGTAAATAAATGGTGGCGAAGGTGTGGCTATTGGGGGAGGCTGGAGGCCACTGTTAAAAAAAAAAAAAAAAAAAAAAAAAAAAAAAAAAAAAAAAAAGTAGTAGTAGTAGTAGTAGTAGTAGTAGTAGGTCATAAGCCTCGCTATAAATGGTTACGAAAAAGAGGGATTTGTTCAGTAAGCTGGTATCCACACTGCCCTGACGGGACCCACCATCACTGTTACGTGAACACCTTGTTGCCTCCCCCATATTTCACATCTGATATTGCCTTCATTATTTCTCTATAGTCAGTCTCCCTCCGAACATTCTCTCACGTTTCCTAGTTTCCCTCACTCGAGAGCCAGCGTCGATATTCTCGCTCACCCTGCATCTCTGACATTCAATAACTCTACAAAATATTTCCCTCCATCCTTTACAAACATCCTCTGACTTTGATAACAATCTATCACCAATATCTGCTCCCTCTCCTCGCTGCCTCAACTCATCCATTTAACACAGTTCCACATTTTCTTGTTTTTATTCAACTGAATATACTACACCACTTCCTTCCCAAGTTCTTATCCATCTACACCCTACTGTGTATATATATGTATGTATGTATGTGTATATACATATATATATTCAACATCTTTGTTGGCTATGATCCTCACTACTCCTGCTCTTCGTTAATAGATTTGTTTACATCTCATTCAAACTTCCGCCATTCCCTCATTCCTCCGACCACCACCACCACAGGTTTTCTGACGAAGACATAAACTGTCCCTACATACAGTACAGTACCATTCGCTCCTCTGTACTTTCAATTAAGCAGTCTTTCAAATCACCTTCTTTACCTCCCCATTTCACCTCTCTCTCCCACCACCTTTACCAGTATTTTCATGATAAGTTTTCCCACACATTTACTCCTCTATGAAACTGGGTCCCTCTATGAACACTGTGATCGGCACTGTACTTGACAACTTTACATCCTCAACTGTAAAGTCATGCACCCGTTCACAACTGAAGGCGGTGACCGAGTGAACACAACACTCGCCTGTATGGGATGATGTTAACTTATTGTTCCTTACTTTATTACCTTTTCGGGTCTTATTCTCTTGTATCCCTGTTTCTCTTCCCTCCTACACCGCCCTAGCAGCACTAAACACCCCACACTCTCTGACAGTCTCCCTTTAAAACTTTTCCTTTATCTTCCACTAAGTCTACCGTCCAGTCCTTTCATCTGGTAACAACAATAACACTCCAATCAATGATAGTTTTACTCACCGTTTTACTTTTATCTATTGCAACATAATATTTCAATCTATTAACTTCATCACTTATCAAACACTATCATCAACTATCAACAAGCTTAGTCCACTATCAACAAGCTTAGTCCACTATCAACAAATTTGATCTAGTATCAACAATTACATTTCAAAGAATAGTATTTTCACCTCGCTATGTGTCTTAAGGGTTCATGTAAGGGGTTCGGTAGCTGAGATGGTAACACACACACACACACACACACACACACACACACACACACACACACACACACACACACACACAGGATCAAAAGGAATCTCATGTCAGCATTGGATCCACCCAGAGGCTGTTTCCTACTACTGCCAGCAACACGGCCTTGTCATATCAGTTGAGTACATCACCTTCATTATTTTAGAATGGAGTCAAAACGCTCACACAGAAAACAAAACACATGAAGCGGTGTAAAAGAAATCGCTCAACCTTTTATCTGCGTTCACTTTGGTCTCTGTATTATAGAATTCGCGTTTTTTGCCCCCAACCGGACAAAATGGGTGATGGAAAAACTTCACTGGTGTTTTTTTCCCGCTTTGTTAATCGGACATCTGCAGAAATCAGAGAAAAAACTTGGAGTTTTAATTTCGCCGGCAACACCATGTTGGGAAAACTTTTTTATCATTTTTTTTCTAAACTTCTCGACAAAGGCTGGACGGTGCAGCTTGAGTGTAAAGCTTTGTGTTATTTCCACCGATTACAATTAATTAAAGTAGACGGTTATTTGCTTAAATCGCGGCAACGCACCTTGCAACGCCTGACAACAGTCAAGATGGTGACAACACCTGCACCACCTGACAACCCCATGATGACAACACCTGCAAACAAGTAATACTGTCTCCAAAACTATATCAGTAACATTGACAGCTTCTGAAACTGACAATATCAATAACAACATTCATAACACTCTGACAACAACAGTAACAACATTCCTGACACTCTGACAACAACAATAACAACATTCCTGACAACAATAACAACATTCCTGACACCCTGACAACAACAATAACAACATTCATAACACTCTGACAACAACAACATTCCTGACACCCTGACAACAACAACAACAACATTCCTGACACCCTGACAACAACAATAACAACATTCCTGACAACAATAACAACATTCCTGACACCCTGACAACAACAATAACAACATTCCTGACACCCTGACAACAACAATAACAACATTCCTGACACCCTGACAACAACAATAACAACATTCCTGACACTCTGACAACAACATTCCTGACACCCTGACAACAACAACATTCCTGACAACAACAGTAATATCTCATTATATCATCAAGGAACACCAGGACAAGCTCTTTATACCAGTAATCCATTTTAATATTGGAAGTTGAAACAGATATTACGAGTATATTCTAAATTTCAAGTTGTTGGTTATGAAGAACTACCGAATTCAGGCAGGTTAATTACGAGAGTGTACCATCTGCAGTACTCTTTTAAGTGGTCAAAATTATGGGACAAGTCATAGACCATAGATTATACGGAGTGAGAACACGGCAGGTTGTCTCCAGGTATTATAGGGACCTGCACCAGCACTCGAGCCCTGGAGGTCGACCCTTACTAACCCTTGAGGGATACCAGCCACAGGTGACATAGCAACCTAGTTTATACAGCCATACAATCATCAATTAACCAATATAATCCTTAATAACATATATAAATATAAGGTAAATTAAAATACAGTACTTACATACACATCTGGGAGCAGAGACCTCAGCACACACTTACCTAGAGGCAAAATGAATATTCAATAAGAAAATTAGCCATAATAGACTAAAATGTACATAAAATATTCCAAAAGATTACCACTAATGACCACAACCAATATTTCCCTCATTAAGTTTTCATTTAGACAGCCAATATACATCCTTTTTTACTGTCACTCCTTCTACCACTACCTCACGTGTATTACCTCCGGCTAAGTTGTTTGGTATATACTGTGTTAATTTCTAGTGGCATTTTGCAACAACAGAGCACGACCCTCCTAACCTGACTGATGGATGTGTTTTTCCTTCAGTGAGGGATATATTTTCTTGTCCCTTTTGAAACACCTTAATGCAGCCGCCAGTCACACACACATAAGCGCTATTTACATTCATTCACTCAAGCATTTACAGTCAATCACTCAAACTCACTCATACTTAGTTATTCTCACACTCAGTTATTCTCTCACTCAGTCACTCACACACTCAGTTACTCTCACACTCAGTCACTCACATACTCAGTCACTCACATACTCAGTCACTCACACTCAGTCACTAACACACTCAGCCACTCACACACTCATTCACTCTCACACTCAGTCACTCACACACTCAGTCACTCACACACTCAGCCACTCTTATAATCACATTCTACACCCCTCTTACAGGCTCACATGTTAATATATACCTGTACGTGAAATACACACTTCATATCTCAAAGAAACATACATAAATATACACTTTATACCTAAAAAAATATACATATAAAATACATTTCATACAAGAATGGATATATTATACAAAAACAGTAAAAAAAAAAGATTTGGCAAGGTAATTAATTATTCACATTTCTCTTTACAGGAATATTTTATATATATACTGTATGTATATCTGTGCCTCCCTTAGACACTGACTTCAGGAGGTAATTCTGTTGATTTTGTTTTCAGTTCTTGATTTCCCTACCACTACAATGGCTATTTTTTATCATTTTTCCCTAGACGATTTTCATCTTCCTCCTTTCCTACTAAATTCGTCCTTCTCTCTCTCTCTCTCTCTCTCTCTCTCTCTCTCTCTCTCTCTGTGAGTGTCACCCGCCTCCCATCACACACAGGAAACTTACTTCCTCTTCCCTCTTTCCCTTCTTCCTTTCGCTATCCACTCCATTCCTTTCCCTTCTCTTTCCTTACCCCTTTTTTTCTCTAGCCTTCTATTTACTGATTTTACTTTTTAACACCTATATTTTTTATTTATTTTTCATTTGTCTTCTTTCTTTTTAATTTATCTTTCTTTCTTCTTTCTTTTTTCTTCTATTTATCACCGTTTCGTCTCCTCCTCCCCCTTCCTCCCTCTCCTCAGTGTGTTGACGTAATATCAGCTGGTTCTTGTGTTTACATACTCAGTATTGACTTGTTGATCAATACCATAAATGACAGTCCCTTTTATTTTCTCTTCCTTGTTCTTGTAATTCTACTTATGCAAATCATTATTCATTATTACTTCTTCTTCTACGTAGTACCTTATTATTATTATTTTTCATAATCTAAGTTACCTTTTTAGTAATAGTTTAGTGTTCGATAATGACGATCCTTTGTGGTTTGGTTCAGTTTCTCAATAACCAGTGTTCACCAAGTCAGGCCCTGGGGAGCTGTGAGTCAGTCTCCTCCAGTCCAGTAAGCATTAGTAGTCAAGATTGCTGCATCAACTTCCCTATAGTTTACAATACAGCTTAGGTTTGTATTTTGATACGTTTGTCGAGTATAATTTATAAATACGGTTTTGATAATTAAGATTTATTCCGTCTCGTTTTCATTTCTGTTCTGAGTATTAAATATTTACTGTGCTAAACATGTTTTCGCTTTGTTTTTAGTGGGGGAGGTAGGAGAGTTGGGTGGAGGGCTATAATAAATTCATCTGGCTGTCTGAACGAAAATATCTGCATTTTTGGCAAATTTTCTAATAATTTCAATCTAAATTATTAACCACATATGATAGTTGATAATGATAGATCTATAAAAAAAATAAATATACGACTACGAATTATTACCAGTACTAACCTACACGACCTGTATATAATTAAGGAACAGGTAAACCCATAACACAGTGAGAATATATCAATAAATGTTCTCCATATGACCAATAAACACAAGAGAAGATTTCCCAAGCGCCACGATATAACTTGACCAGAACCGACCACCATTGCAACCCATAGAATGACCTAAACGAACCCTCGAACCCCCCACCACGGAATGAACCCAACAGAACCCCTCATGTATTGCCACGTCAGTGTTCTTCCATAGAGTGTTTTGATAGTGTAGAACCCAAGCAGCTGATAAACCCCCCCCCGAGGTACTGTTTATTGAATCGTTTAGTGTGTGTGTGTGTGTGTGTGTGTGTGTGACTGATTGACCGGGTAACACTACAGACAAGTTCATCAGAGTAACAACCCTCCTCTCCAGCACCCATGTTATTCAATACGGTACCGGGAATCTTCCTTGAAATTGAATGGAAATGTTATTCTAATTGGTATTTGGACAGGTATTTGAAACCATGTTGGAAATGGGAAGCTGTGAATGTTTAGAAGCAGCAGCCGTGAGCCAATGAATTTACGGAGGGAAATATTTGTCGTTTTTCCCTAGATAAAGCATACGTTTTTTCCCTCGATAAAGCAAACGTTTATTCCCTAGATAAAGCAAACGTTTCTACTCGTCCTCGTCACTAGGTGGGGACCGGTGTAGAATCATGAGTGGGAGTGACGGTGGGAATACGAGCAAGAACAGGAATGAAAATGGAATAAAAATCAGGAATGTGAGTAAGAACGGGAACAGAAATGGAATGGGGAATGGGAATGTAGGTAGGAATAAGAAGGGAAGTAAAAATGGAATAAGCATAAGAAACAGGAATAGATGGAGGCCTGTGAACACGGTATATTCTCGTCCACGGGAATAGGAATGAGGATAGAAATAAACGAGAAAAATAATCAGGAATGGGAATAGACGACAAAAACAATTAGGAATGGGAATGGAAATAATAAAATGCACGAATAATTTTGTGTCAGTGAAAACAGAATTTTAAAAAAAGTAGGAATATGAACAATGAAAGTGGGAATGACTGAATAGGAATGGGAATGAGAATGCAACTAGAAATGGGTAAGTGGGAAAAAATAAGGCAAAAAATGGAAGAGTTGGGTTGGAGATTTAAGGACCACATTGCAGAAAGGGAATCACGAGCGTTGAGAAAGTGTGGTTTATTTTAACACAGTTGTCGCGAGTCTATTGTTGGCTGCACCTCCACGTACATACACACATACCAGGTGAATAGAGAGGTGGAAAAAGCTGCGCGCGCACACACACACACACACACACACACACACACACACACACACACACACACACACTTATTAGTATGAAAGGGAGATACAATAATAATAATAATAATAATAATAATAATAATAATAATAATAATAGTTCCTTACAGCCTGGGTACATATACACACTGAACCTGAGATCACATTGTGTCAGGTAATAAAAGATAACAATATCTCCTAGATATTTTCCCCACACATTCTTCAAATTCCTGGAGTATGTGACCGGGGAGGGGGGGGGGGGGGTGTGAGGGTTGCATTGTTATGGTGTCACGGGGAGAGGTAGCAGGAGTCGGGGTCGGGGATGGAGGGAGGGAGGGAGGGAAAAACACTCAACACTGGGCTGAGGGCCTTCAAGATCACTCTGAGATCAAGAGTGTTTCCTCCCAGCATCCTTCTCCCTCTAACGCTCGTCCTTAGCGCGTGGATGACTCTCAGGCCCTGGTGACCCACATCCGGAGTGTTGTAGAGGAGAGATCACACACACACACACACATAGTCATATGCTGTATAGTTGAGGCCACACTCTGCGAGGCGTCTCCCGGCCTCTCGTGGCGCCATCACACGAGTCACACTATTCTCTTGGTCAACAGTAATCTTTCTTCTGTTGTTCATCTTAATTTATGAATTTTTAAGCTCGTTAACTTTGCAATCATTCCTCATACCTTTGTTTTAGATATCGTCCGCTTTAGACAATAAGTTACTCCATACTTCTCGGAAACTTAACAGGTATATTGATCTGTTCGACCTGTTAGTCTGTTTGTCTATCCGTTTGTTCACACGCTAGTGTCTGCAATTTTAATATGATCGTGACGAATTTTTTGGCTAGTTTGCCTAGGAAGTGCACTATTGTGGTCAGCATCGATACGAGGTCTGCAATGGCGGTCACCTCCGCCTTTATGTCAACAACCACACTGACATTTCGACAAATATCTCTGATACTTGTAGTAAGTGTATCATGAGTACCTTCGCAAACAAAGGTTCACATACGTAAAGCAACACTGTATATATTGGTCAACTATTTTTCTTCACGAACAAAACTGCAGTTGTTTATCTTTCATGGCGACCCTGGTACACTAGAGGAAGAGAAGGCAGCCGATGGTGGAAGACCTTTTAATGACTAAGACGGCAGCGAAGGAGAAGCTTTAAAAGAAAACGACGGTTGACGTGGGGAAGACGTAGTTACTAAGGTTAATGGCATTCACTGGCCGTGAGTAGGCACTTAAATCCATTACCCCCTCCAATTACATGAAAAATTTAAAGTAGGAAGCTTTAAGAACGTTGACCTAAGGTTAGGTGTGCCTTTGTCAGCAAGGCACGTCAACGCACCTGCCTATTAGCACAAGGCCAATTTGTCCTTCAAGTTGTGACGTGACAAACATGCAAGGAGGATATTGCCTCAGACCCGTGGGTTAAGCTTTTATGGAAATTGAAGATAATTTTAAACTTATTCTCGTGGAGCAAATGTGTGGTTAAAAAGCATAAGTTACATCTGGCCAGACATGTGACACTCCTTCAGGCACAAGTGAAGTCCTGTACTCGTGAGTACACATCACACTTATACAAAGCACACACAGGTGTATTCATGTACACATAGTCTTATGGAACCACGTACTTACATGTACTCATGCCTGAATACATAATTCTGAAGAAAAGTATAAATGATAGCTGATGAGTTTGAGAAATTAAATAGTAAGAGAGAGTTAATAGTGAATGTAAACGAAAGTAATGCAAATATATAGAGAGGGGAGACAAGAGCCATTAAATGTTAGATGGGTGGAGAGGGAAAGGGGGAGCGAGGTGTTTCAAATATCAGGGAGGTGGATGTATCACCAAACGAACGAGACACGAAGTAAAAGTGAAAGAAAATAATAAATTATAAATATATGAAATGAGAAAAACATCCAATGACTTATGGTGACATCTCGGTATTTAGAGTTACAGAATGACAACAAATGGGGATAGTGGTAGTCAGATGGATGAGTAATGTGAGAATGAAAGTTAAGAAACCCTGTTCAGAGTTAAGAGGGTGGATATGGAGAGGAAGGGAGTCAGGGGGGGTAGAGCAGGAATAACATGGGGAGAGGTTGTAGGAAATGACCTCTCAGATAAGAACCTGACGAGAGAGGCTGTAAGAGACCTTGGAGAGCGGCCACCAGGTATTCACGGCTATACCACACAAACGCGGAAACTGATTGATGATGATGATGATGATGATGATGATGATGATGTTACGTCAATTAGCTCCGCATTCTTACGGGTATATTAAGGTTAAAGAATGTTGTGTATGAAACGCGGTAAGACGAAGACTCAAATCCGAACGAGGTGGACAAATAACATTATGAAGGAGAGACGAACAGATGGAGTCAACGAGAAAATGGAGAAGAAAAAAAAAAAACAGGCAAATATGTTTTGAAAAGCCGAGAGATGAATAATAAAAGAAACAGAGAGAGAGAGATATAAACTTACCGTGCAGGAAACGCGACGACCCCAGGAATCCCTTTCACACACACACACACACACACACGAGAGAGAGAGAGTTAGTTCACAAGAGAAGCCCACAACACGACACAGCCCAAGACCGCTATGCGACGCCACAAACAAACATCTAACAATAGAGGGCAACAGGGAGAAGAAAGAAGAGCTTTGTGATACCCGGGACAAAAGAGGAAAAACACGTGAAAAAAAAGAAAAAAGAAACGGAGGCAAGATAAATCAAAGCAACATTAAGGAACCCAGCACACCAGCACTCTAGGAGTCAGCCGGCTATGACGCAGGAACGACAGCGAGACGACAATGTTTACCAAACTCTGGGTGAAGGGAAAGGGTGGTGAGAAAGGGGATGGGTTGTCCAAAGGGTGGGGAGTAGGGGGGAGAGAAAGGTGCTGGAAGAGGGAGAGGAGGAGAGAGGGGATAGGGGTTAGGGGCAGAGAGGGGAAGAGGAGTAGAGGGGGATGGGTTGAGAGGGATAACAGGTAGGTGAGGGAAGAGAGGAAAAGGGAGAAGGGTGAGGGAGGGGGGGAGGGGAGGGGAAGGATTGCAGGTGAAGGAAGGTTGGGGTGGATATTTGACGAGGGAGACTAATGAAGAAAAGGTGAAGAGGGGAGTAATGGGGAGAAGTAAGAATATAGAAAAGAGAAAAAGGACAGACGAAAATAAGAATAAGAAGAAATATGAGAGAAAATAGAAGAGTAAAGACGAAGAGGAGAGGATTGACAGGGAATGAAAGAGGGAGACTCAAAGAACGAAGAAGGAATAGCCGTAGATAAAACAGGTTGATGGAATGGGAAGGAAGAAGTAGAAGATGTAGGTAATAAAGAGAGGAGAGGAAATTAAAGTAAAAGGACTGGTAAATTGATATACACAAACATAAAACACAAGGAAAAAAAATCAAGAGGGAGTAAAGTGAGATGGAAAAAATGGAAAGTTGAAAAGAAAGAGAGACAGAAAGAGAGAAAGAGAGAAAGAGGGAAGAATGAATGGGTTAATTCTCTCAACCTTTATGAATATTAATCTCACTAATCTCATTTTTCTTCCCTCCCAATTACGTATTCTGTTCCTCCCCTTTCATTCTTTACCCTCTCGTGTAAGCATCATAGTGCGAATAAAGATGAATAGAGAAAAGAAGAGGGGTGTGTGTGTGTGTGTGTGTGTGTGTGTGTGTGTGTGTGTGTGTGTGTGTGTGTGTGTGTGTGTGTGTGTGTGTGTGTGTGTGTGTGTGTGTACGGAGGGGAGAAAAGTGAATTGACAATGGAGTGAGAGTAGGGGACGGGTGGTGAGTGACAGAACCCCTGTCTAGGAACTGTGCGTGACTGTGGTGCTGAAGGAGGAGGAGAAGATGGCGGTGACGGTAATGTTTGAAGAGAAACACCTGCCAACACCCTCCCTCAGGTGATCCGGTCAACACACCCTGCTAACTTAACACTATTCATGATCATCACTGGTGACGGAAACACGTAAACAGATCAATAACAACGGCACTGATTGCCTTAAGCCACAGTGTAAGCAAAAAATACTACCTATATACATACAGTCCCCTCCACTACCGCGTTTACAGGGGCTCGTCATATACACATTACACAAATCATTCCATTGAGATATTTGTTTTAATATTGTTTTACTTTGATTCCATAGTATGTTTACTATTGCGACTTTCCTTCTGTCGAATGTTAACAAAGACAGGGCTCCTACACTGCACTAAACCTGACGCGCCCCTGTAAACGCACTAGTGAAGGGAACTGTACATCCCTTAACGGAGTAAAAAGCATCCATCACTGAAGTCAGAAAAGGCGGGTACTGAGCGGACTAAATATAGCCAAAGAGAAAACATTAACAATAACAATAATAAAGAAAGATTATTGCCTGTGGATCTATATAATGATATAAGGAGAAGTAGAAACAACAACAACAACAACAACAACAACAATAATAATAATAATAATAATAATAATAATAATAATAATAATGCATTTGCCATCATCATCAGGACAGTTTCAACAAGATTCCTAATATACTCCATCAACACTAAAGTCTCCAACAACATCAACAAAAGGGCTAGAATCATCACCATCAGCGTCAACACCAGTGGAAACAGCCAATAAATAAATGCCCACCAGCACTTTCACTCCCAATCGACAACGATATTTTCCCCGAGTCGATATCAATCAAACAGTACACAGAGTAACGTTAATATAAACAAAAGCTGGATATGTTATTTTCACATTAATTTCAGTAACATCAATAACAATGACACGGGATGTATAAGTATCCTACACAACCGCATCCCCACCGCATGTATACTTCACCAGCGGGGCCAGACCAACACGACGGGGTAGTAGGCAACAATATTCACCCTCAAACAAAATTGGTGTGACATACAAGCAAGTTACCCCTCCGTCACCAAGCGCTCGGACTCACAATGGCTCCGGCACTAACATGTCTCTCCCATCCCTCCCCTTCCCTTCCCCCTGTGTCTCTCCCTTCCCCTCTATTCTCCTATCCCACCCTCCCACGTCCCTGTCATTCCCCCTCCCCTCGTACCGTCCCACCCCCACCTGAGGTCACAATATCAAACATTGGTGCATAATGGCAGCCGCTGGGACTGTGGCGTCACTCTGTTTGACATCCAGCACGGCAAATGTCACTGTTATCGGGCCACACCCTTTATCCGCCTCACTCCTCCGCACACATAAACTTCACCAGCCAGACCCATGACACTCGCACTAATCATATTGGTGTATTATTCACGTTCTGACGAGAGTGCGCGGTGAGCTCGTCCATGTAATGTGTATTGTGTTCTTTTGTTGCGTATCGTTAATGTGTTTTATTTTTACGATGTTGCGGGTACCTGTTACCACTGAGGTGATGGCAGTGTTTCTCTGTTCTAGTTGGGGATTTTCCTTATTCCATCATACTCTGTGGCGAGGGAACCACTCACTAGCCACCTGTTTCTTTCCACCATACTGGCATATATTTTCCAGAGAATGAACCACTCCTCGTCGTGTTGTTGTTACATCACACTATGCACGCTCACCAGGTAGTTGCCAGGTGTTTCCACGGAATTTCGACGCTCGACTTTGTCCGCAGTGCTCATTTATTCATATCAGGTTTAGTTAGGTATGCATAGGTGAGCCTTTATCACAGGGCCTTGGGGGCGACGGTGATGGCGCCGGACTCCTTTGTCTACACAGTGCCCGTCATTTTCATCACCAACATTATAAAGTCAAAATCTTACATGGCGGTTTTACTCCACGGTCACTCCCTTAACTAGACCAAGTTGTGAGGAGCGAACTTTGGACACCGGACTCCTGCACGAGGAAGACCTGACGCCCTACACAGTAACAAGGACGCAAGGACTTTCAGGATTGACACAAAATCCCTGAGTTACGTCTAGTATCTACTAAACCTGTTGTTGACTATAACTTTAACTCATCTTTCTGATTCATTCATTACAACAGTTTATTTCCTAAGTACAATAGTTCCTTCTCGTTTGACTTAGGTCAGTTAAATAATGAATACCAGAATTAAATACAATAAGTAATTCCATCGATGCTCTGAAATAGATCCCTTAATCTTAGTAGTACTGTACCCTTGATTTACTGACCACGATAAAGGGACATTAGCTCTACGATACTCATGGTTCACCAAGACAAAACCAACGCTAAACTGATGGTTAAAGTCACGGGTAAATAAAGAAAAATATTTAATACGAAGAGAAGGACAATTTAGTCACTTTTGTCAATGATACTCTAATTATCTGGATTAATATCACATTTAAGAATAATAGCAGCAAAAAGAGCAGTAATAAAGAAATATTACCACGGGTTTACTAGGTGGTGGGAGGACAGCCATTCCAGCACTGTGATAATGATATACGTATTATTTGGAATGTTTTAATGTAACAGAAATATGGCCCAGTAGTACCCGGTTCACGAGAGAGAGAGAGAGAGAGAGAGAGAGAGAGAGAGAGAGAGAGAGAGAGAGAGAGAGTGTGGCAGCGCCTAGTCCCAGGAGCGGTAAATATCGTATCAAAATGATGTCACCTCCGAGGGGCTGAGTAAGGGGGAAACTTTCACGCCGACTCTTCAACCCAGGTCGAGTGTGAGGGAACTTTGCTGCTGCGTGTCCCGTTAATTCCCTCCACCGAACTCTGAGTTAACTCTTCCCTTCGTCTCGTGTACAAAATCCATTGTTATATTATTTGTCTTTTATTTACGTTAAAGAAATATATATCTTAGGTTGATAGTGATAAATAGTGTTGTAATATATATTGGTCTCTCTACTTTAGACAGACAGACAGACAGATAGACAGACAGACAGACAGACAGACAGCCAAATAGACAGACAGATAATGAGCATAAAAATCAAAGAAATATTCCCTCAAGAACATTCAATAATTACGTGGTAAAGGACTCGAGGCAGGAAGCACACGGCTCCAACACGCCCGTGATAACCTTGTCCGCCCCAGGCAACTTGTGCACTGGTCCTTCCCACACAAAAGATAAAAGTTGGCAGGGGTAAAAAAGAGAGAGAGAGAGAGAGAGAGAGAGAGAGAGAGAGAGAGAGAGAGAGAGAGAGAGAGACAAGTTGCCTCAGCTGGGGAAGGCAAGGGGGTTTGGATGGAGGGGAATGTCCGATATAGGACTCTTTGAAGGATCATTGGTGTTGACGAAGGAAGGAAAGTAGGATTTGAGCAACGGGGAAGATATGCAGAGGAGGGGGGGGGAGGGAGGGAGGGGAGTGTTTATGCCCGTTAAGGTATGATTGGGAAATATATGAATCAATTACTCGACATTATTTAACATCAAACACCGTCAATCACCATCAATCACCCTTTACTATTCCCTCATAACTACCACTCACTCGCCATCCCTCATTATAACTATTTATTTTACACTATCACTATATCATACACCATCATCATACACCATTACTCATTATTGTTATTCACTATCACACACCATTACCTACTACTCACTATAGGTCATCACACATCATCACTCACACTACCAGTACTCATGATTACATACTACCACTCACTACCATCCTCACCACTCATTACTCTAACGCATCACCATTCACCACCCTCAATCCTCACCACACACACTCACCATAGTTCCAGCTCGAAGGTCCTCAAGTACCCTTCGTTTTACATCACCTCTTTTAAGAATTGCATAAGGGCTGAGTTTTTATTCCCACCATCTTGAAGTTTCCTCCCTCTTCCCCCTCCCAAACCTTCCCCTCTCCCCCATCTCCCCACCCCTCTCCCCCACCTCTCCCTTACTTTCTCCAGCCATCATCATTCCCCCAGTTTGTTCGTCAGAGAGAAAAAAAAAAGTTGAAATTATCGCAATCTGTCCTTTAGTTCCTGGCATAAAGAATCGTGTAGGGAGGAATTGCTGCGCCCGGAACGTGAGGAAGGTGGGAGGAGGAAGGGAGAGGAGGAGCGAGGAGAGGGGAAAAGGGTGAGGAGTAGGAGAGTGGGAGGGCAAAAATGAGGGAGTGGAAAGGTGGGAGGAGGTTATTCGCTTTAATCTAACTTTTTTTTATCTTTTGTTCCTTTGATCAAATCTCAGCTGGGTGCTCTTGCAAATTCTGTAAATCTTGATCAAATAAAAAAGTCAATAGATATTCTTTTAACTTTAATTTATTTTAAAGTTTAATGGAAAAAAATGGATTCTTGATGAGTCAATAAACAGATATTTTTTTTAATTGTCACTTGTTATATTGACAGGAGACTCGGGACCTGCGTTGAGTGAGCAAGAATATACCTGAATTTAATTTCGTGGATGAAGTTGGTGGGTCCATCCATCCATCCATCCATCCATCAATCCATCCATAACATTACATACATATATACATACATATACATAATAAAAATGCACATAAAAAGAAAAAAATACAAACGTAAGGTACATCCAAGCACACACACACACACACACACACACACACACACACTAACGTTATCACACTAAAAAGTAAACCAGAGAGAAAAAATCAAAGTTAGAGAGAGAGAGAGAGAGAGAGAGAGAGAGAGAGAGAGAGAGAGAGAGAGAGAGAGAGAGAGAGAGAGAGAGAGCAGTCAACAACAATAACACCGTCCCCGGCCACACACCGGCTATCAGTACAGAACACAGCACAACGGAAGGTCCCCGGAAATAACAGTATTACCCTCATCTATTTCATGACAGTTTAAGGCAACTTTATCTACTAGAAATAAAAAATATCTGGCTATTTTTTTAATATCTGGCTAATTATTTAAGTATCTGGTTATCATTTAAGATTACAACCATATTTTTTTTCAATCATGCAGGCAGTCACTCCTATTACACGACAGAAACAACTCAGTACAGAGGCCTTATCAATGGTGTAATAGAAAAAATAACTCTCTCTAAATAGATAACATAAATAACACAATGTCGGTTTCTGCATTAGATAACTCAGGTATTCAAAGTTAAGAACAGAAACCTTTCATTTGTTAGCATTCCTTCCCTCTTATTTCTCTAACAAAAGTGTTCTTGTTTTCGTAAGGCCCAACGAACCTACAGTGAAATATATCAATATCATTCACATTATATGACAAGGTTTATTGATAACCTGTGTAGTCGGAGAGATTTAGGGTCATTATACCTGTACACGATATATTATGGATTCCTATTTAGCTAAGCAACAAGGTGTATGTTACGCGTTTTGGGAATATTGGTTCTCTGATGGCGTTGGGTTGGGTTGGGTTGGGTTGGGTTCGGTTCGGTTAGGTTAGGTTGGGTTAGGTTGGGTTGGGTTGGGTTGGGTTGGGCTGGGCTGGGTTGGGTTGGGCTGGGCTGGGTTGGGTTGGGTTGGGTTGGGTTGGGTTGGGTTGGGTTAGGTTAGGTTCATTATTACCTACATGATTACATCTTTCTACATCTGAGTTCGATTTATCGCCATGACATAAACTACTCCTTAAACACACACACACACAGTCACAGTTAACAACAGTAAACATATTTTCCAGCTGAGAAATAAGTAATATAATCCATCATTCATGACACGATTTTTAAAACCACGAAATATAAAGAATAATGACTATAAACACAACAGCCATTATTGATCACACACACACACGACAAAAGCAACAACGAATGAAATAGTGTAAATCATGAACAGAAAATACCAAATATATTTTTTCTCCAGATAATGAATATAATACGACCTTTACTTAGTTCTGGGGAAAATGGACCTTACGTGACTGTGGTATAAGGTCCACTTTCCTTCCACAACATAAAATACTCACCTGTTTTAAGAGGCCTTTATATGCTTTTAATGACCGTAATTGCACCTGGATTCATATATATGATACGAATAAAAAAAAAAGGGGGGAAATGCAATATATTTCGTCAGAAGTTATTATGAGATATAGATTTTTAGGAGTGTGAGATGGTGTGAGGCAGAGGAGGGGCGAGAGACGGATGGAGGAAGAAGTGAGATAATTCGCATTTTGGTTTTGTTTTGGTTCTACGTTCCGTGTGTGTGTGTGTGTGTGTGTGTGTGTGTGTGTGTGTGTGTGTGTGTGGTGTGTGTGTGTGTGTGTGTGTGTGGGTGGGTGGGTGTGTGTGTGTGTGTGTGTGTAGCTTATCTGCATACTGGAGTGCTTGCATGTATATGTGTATGAGTCAAGTGACTATAAAAGTGTGTAAGTTTATATGAGAAAAGGGTCGTAATAAATCAAATTTCTGGCTCATTTGTACCGCCATTGTGTTGCTGCCTGCCTCTCTCCCTCCCTCCCTCCCTCCTCCAACGCCCCCCCCCCACCTCCCTTCCGTCACGGCATCTTTCCACTTGAAACTTTTCCAATATCTGTCATACAACCCGGCCATTTTTTTTTTTTGCTGTGATAGCCAAACAAATCACCTTTGACAAACACGCAATTAAAAGTTAGAAATCCAGCGAGAACAGAGAAAGGCACCTGATAAAATGCACCTTCATTCCTATATCAATTTAAACAGATATAGATGGATTCAATACAGGTTATAGCATATAGAACTATAATAGTGAGGAGCTTCAGGAATATCTTTGTCATATGATACGAATGACCGACTCTTCATCATTCAAATTGTATTGCATTACGACTATTGTGTTCTAGGGTGAGGAGCAGGTGATGCTATAGTAATGATTTAGGTACACACTGAAGACCAACAACGTGTCCAGATTTTAATTAGTCGATTTAATAAGTGGCATGATGGGGGAGTGAACGGGTAGGTAGTGTGTGTGTGTGTGTGTGTGTGTGTGTGTGTGTGTGTGTGTGTGTGTGTGTGTGCAAGGCTCTAGCTAAAGTAATGAATCTATGTTCCACTTAGTCCAAACTCACTTAATTATATCGTCAGGTGTAACGGATAGGTAATTTTCAGCCTTTTCAGAATATATATATATATATATATATATATATATATATATATATATAATATATATATATATATATATATATATATATGCAAGTAAATCACTGTAGGTGCGCGTGATCTAGGTATATGCTGATAACCACAAGGAAAGAAGAAAACACGAAGTTCCCAAGCGCTTTCGTGTAATTCACCCCTGAAGATGTGAATTACACGAAAGCGCTTGGGAACTTCGTGTTTTCTTCTTTCCTTGTGGTTATCAGCATATATATATATATATATATATATATATATATATATATATATATATATATATATATATATATATATATATATATATATATATGAAGTGTGTGTGTGCGAGCGTGCGGTAAAAATTCCACCGCTGCCAAACACACGGAAGGTCAAGATAATGTTTACTCTCACCTGACCCTAAATATTTCCAATAACTCTGGAAATTGGGAAGGTGTGACCATAGGCTATAAACCAAACACTTTATCGCAGTGAATCATCAACTTTTTCACACACCAAGTTTTTTCTAGTGAAGTTGCAGTACATGTATATCAGAAATTTATATAATTCTTTCAATGTTGCTTTTAGTTAGTTTATATATATATATATATATATATATATATATATATATATATATATATATATATATATATATATATATATATATATATATATCAGGGATTTAATTATTCCAATCTTGTTTGTAGAGTTGGTGTACTGTATATTGCAAGCATCTAATTGTTCGCATGTTGATTACACAGTTGGAGTATGTATGCAAATATATGTTTCAGGTAAATATGGAATCAGGTAAATCGTAAAATACCTGAGATGAAATATTCCGTTTTCAGCAAATATCCAACATGATTTCACGGTCTTAATGATGAATAATTAAAACCGAAACATAAACCAACGTCAACGAAAAGATAACAGGTTTTTAATCCAATGACCAAAAAAATGAAAGTTGAAGAAAAATTGCAACTGAAAAATTAACACACATTCCCATTTTTGTCCCCATACACATCGTCATATTTTGTAATCAGATGTTATCGATTAAATCTTTATCCTCAATAGTATTTAACAGTTGGTGGTAGCGGAGGTCAGAGTAGCTAGAGAGTGTGAGAAACTCGGGTCATGTGAGGTCAACCTGCACTACAGTTTAACCTTGATTACCATATTTCCGGCTCGTGTTCTCTTCTTCCCTGACACATATAGTTCATTTTAATTTTCCCCTCAGTTAATGTTCACAGGTTTTAATGATTGTTTTTAGTTAGTAATTCAGTTCATTTTATACTGTTAGCTTGGTTCAGTATTCTCGTGACTTGATAGTTTACTGGGCAGCTGGTATAGTGTGTTGTGATGGGGTAGTGTGTTGTGATGGGGTAGTGTGTTGTGATGGGGTAGTGTGTTGTGATGGGGTAGTGTGTTGTGATGGGGTAGTGTGTTGTGATGGGGTAGTGTGTTGTAGTGGGGTAGTGTGTTGTGATGGGGTAGTGTGTTGTGATGGGGTAGTGTGTTGTGATGGGGTAGTGTGTTGTGATGGGGTAGTGTGCTGTGATGGGGTAGTGTGTTGCGATGGGGTAGTGTGTTGTAGTGGGATAGTGTGTTGCGATGGGGTAGTGTGCTGTGATGGGGTAGTGTGTTGTGATGGGGTAGTGTGTTGTGATGGGGTAGTGTGTTGTGATGGGGTAGTGTGCTGTGATGGGGTAGTGTGTTGTGGTGGGGTAGTGTGCTGTGATGGGTTAGTGTGTTGTGATAGGGTAGTGTGTTATGATGGGGTAGTGTGTTGTGATGGGGTAGTGTGCTGTGACGGGGTAGTGTGCTGTGATGGGGTATTCATTCCTGATTCCTTTTACTTCACGCAACACTAAACAATAACAGTTACACACACGAGACATTGATATATTTTAAGCCGTCACATCAAAACAGACAAGGTTGATTCTTTGTGGAAAATCTCATGGTAAAGATTAATTCATTGTTGTTGACGGTACAGAGAGAAATGACTAATAATCTTCATAAACTCTACGGAATTAACTCATATAATTACAGAACGAGATGTAATAATAATAATAATAATAATAACAATAATAATAATAATAATAATTAACGGTTTATTGAAAAAATTCTGCAGCCCGAAGGCTCTTTGTATGTATGTATGTATGTATGTTCCTTATCGTCTCGAGACACTTGCCAACTCTAACACCTGCTCAGCACCTGCCATTTCCTCTCTCTTATTCTCCTCGCCACTAACAGGATCGCGCGATGAAAAGTCTTCACCCACGGTCACTCACCTCAAAATTAACCTGCCCACACCTGCTTCGCTTCCCGACGTTCTAATTTCATTTAATTCTCTTAAAGGGGTAATACTTGATGTCCAGGCCTTTACGTAAAATTAATTTGGGTGACCACGCCCTCTTCCCAAAACAAGCGGGGGCCGGTAAGCTTTACAACAGCCAGAATTTAATCAGATCAAATCACGATAACAAAAAAATCACTTTTTTTGGCCTCAAATTCTAGAAGTACAATAAATGCAAATTTTCGGCGCAAAGGTAAATGGGAAGTAATCCAGGACGCTTCACCCGTTTAACATTATTACTGAACTCAAAGAAGCACCGGGATAAAGAGATTTAATCAAAAGCTTATTTAATCAGGAGTCCTCTCCGAAGAAAAAAAGTAAAAAAAAAATAAAACTCAAAGACCTTAACCATCAGAGACTCTCACGCCGTGGTGAGACTCCCTATTTCCGACCCTACGAACTGTAGTCTCTAACACACTCTTGCCCAGGTGTCATTAATTTAGGAATGACTAGTTAATTACAGGTGGCTCGCTCTACCCTGAGGATTCTCTCTATTTAACAATTGTTCCAGGGCTAACATTGAGGTTTTAATTAATTCACCAAAAACGCGGCAAGACAATGATTCCTCACCGGCTCTGTGTCATGTAGCTGTGGAGACTGATGCTGTGTTTGAGGTGTGGTGCTGTGTTTGAGGTGTGGTGCTGTGTTTGAGGTGTGGTGCTGTGTTTGAGGGGCGGTGCTGTGTTTGAGGGGCGGTGCTGTGTTTGAGGGGCGGTGCTGTGTTTGAGGTGTGGTGCTGTGTTTGATGGGCGGTGCTGTGTTTGAGGTGTGGTGCTGTGTTTGAGGTGTGGTGCTGTGTTTGAGGTGTGGTGCTGTGTTTGAGGGGCGGTGCTGTGTTTGAGGGGCGGTGCTGTGTTTGAGGTGTGGTGCTGTGTTTGATGGGCGGTGCTGTGTTTGAGGTGTGGTGCTGTGTTTGAGGGGCGGTGCTGTGTTTGAGGGGCGGTGCTGTGTTTGAGGGGCGGTGCTGTGTTTGAGGGGCGGTGCTGTGTTTGAGGGGCGGTGCTGTGTTTGAGGTGTGGTGCTGTGTTTGATGGGCGGTGCTGTGTTTGATGGGCGGTGCTGTGTTTGAGGTGTGGTGCTGTGTTTGAGGTGTGGTGCTGTGTTTGAGGTGTGGTGCTGTGTTTGAGGGGCGGTGCTGTGTTTGAGGGGCGGTGCTGTGTTTGAGGTGTGGTGCTGTGTTTGATGGGCGGTGCTGTGTTTGAGGTGTAGTGCTGTGTTTGAGGAGTGTCAACACACATACACACACACACACACACACACACACACGTTGTACACCATTATGAAAACTTGTGTACATAGGATCGGTCTAATTAAAAGTAGAGAAAATCAGATCACTAATGAAAAGTATAACATTATTAATTACACCAGACATTAAGACAGTATTAATGATGGTAAACAGTGGTGTGTAATATATCATCCGTAATAATGTATTTATAAGCCGTTCGAATGATTGCAAGAATGATAAACAAAAAAATATCAATACGTGGTAATAGTAAAATGATGAGGAAGGACGATGAAAATACTACTACTAATAATAATAAGTTCAAGACATAACACATAACTCCATTTAGGCCAAACCTCAAATTGTATCATTTTTTATATTCAAACCACCTCAAACTGTTTTCAATTTCAACTCCAAATGCAATTTCAGTTGCTCTCTTCATGTACAGTTCCGCACTAAAACCCAATTTTATATCGTTTTTCATTTGCTATCCGGAACTCAGACTGGACCTGCCCCTCTTATAGTATATGTTATATTAAACTAGACCTGAAACCCTTCACAATAAAGCAACACTCCGCCACTCACCAGGGAAGAAACTTTCAACAAAATCTTACGTGCTGACGACAGCGTTATTGCTCAACAGAGGTAAAAGAAAAACAGTGGTTTACAAAACATTATATATATGTATGTGTGTGTGTGTGTGTGTGTGCGTGTTTGGGGGGGTGCAGGTTCCTCCTTTAGTTATCTCTTCGCCTCTCTCATCACGTTTGTTTACGTTGGTTCTTTATCAGCTGAGATTAAGCCCCCTGGATATTTTGCGCCTAATTTTTTTCGGCGTCTCTTGATAGCGGATTCATCTGGTAGTCTTAAAAACCAAACAGTTAATGGGGACGTGTATATGTTATTCGTTTGAGTTGCTAGAATAGCCTCCTGAAATAGTGAGGTCCTTTTACCGACCATTTTCGTCGGAAATAAAATCTTTGCTTAGTTTTCCCCTCCTCTCCTCCGGGTGTCTTTTCTCCCTGATGGCTCTAATATTCCCTCTGTCTCTTTATTCGTTCCTATTTCTCTCTTCTCTCTCTCATCTTCCTTTGATCCCATTTTGTATTTAATCCGGCGGGTAACACAGTACTGCCCCCAGGACTTCAGAATCTCATAAGAGGCTCTGCTGCTCTTTGATGTCTAGAAGATAGTAATATAAGTAGATATGGTATGGCACAAGACCCCATCTTACATCCTTCACCGTCCTCACATTACGAGGCTGGATTATTACTCTACTGAACCACATCACCATAAACAATTCACGATTTAATGGATGACATCTGGATAGGTCAGTGGCCTTTGCCATTCCGTGTGAGGCCAAACTGACCTCATTCTCACCACACAACCCCTCTACCTCATCAGACTAATTAGATCTGCCTCATTACACGTCTCTGGATTCTTTATATAGTAATGAAATGCCAACCATATCACAGGTACTCCTCACTGAAATAACCAAGAATTTTGATAGCGGGAATGAAAAGCTTACACCACTGTTAATACGTAGACGTCAGGGAGGATGGTGAAGCACAAGACTGAGAGATACTTATGATTATATGATTAATTAAAATACTGAAACGAACACCTATAATAATAATACCTGTCTAACTCAGATCATAATCACTCCTCTGATTCACGTATCCATCTAAGCTCATTTTCTTCTGACTACTTCTACTTTACATTATTTATTTACTTGTTTATGTAATATTTTTTATGGTAGTTTCAGCACCATAGCCACCACCCCTGACCCCCCCCCCCCCCCGGGACTCGTGAAAACAAATACATGGTCCCCCTCCCCCTCTCCACAGTACACACTCAGGACCACACGGGTTTATACTCCACAGTTTGATATGAAAATATACGTGAACTTAATGCACCGTAACATAAGGCTGTATGCAAGAATTGCCTTCACGCTCCGTAGAACATGGGCCTACGATCCAATATTTGTTTTTAGGCTCTGGAGTACATGATGGCCGAGTAGATATAGCACTCAGCTACCTAACTGGGTCGCCGGTTCGAATCCTGCGGTCGACAACAGGATGAGGACCCCCCCCCCCCCCCCCATCAGTCGACCAAACAGCAGAATGGGCACCTCACTCCAGTCATGATGTAAGACGAAAAAAAAATACATAACCTGCACCACTTGTCAAGATCCAGGAACAAATTAGAACTTAGCGAAACTCAACTACAACTTCGGGACAAGTCGGTAATTCTCAGTTAAGCGGCCGTTCATATTCTCCTCAAGTCAATACAAAAAATGTATTAGTTATCCCTCGCTGTACTATACTGTGGTTAGCGAGCACCCTAGAGTTATCACGACTTGGGAAGGTAACTACAGTGCACACGGGAGCTACTGTAGGCAATGATTATGTCATGGCTACAGCTTTTCTTTCCTTTTTTCATTTCTGTTTTCCGTGCTCTCATACACACAACCTCTCATACACACAAAAAGTTCGTCTATTTACACACAATCTGTATTCGAACTTGTTTGTCAATTCACATTCATACATAAATATGCACATATAAACGTATGTCTGTAATACAATCAAGCAGAGGTTGTTTCACAAAACACGAGTCTGACATTCACTGATTTCTTGCCAAGTGCTAAAAATTTCAGTGACATGGCTCGACCAATCACAGCGCTTGTCTCTGGCAGGAGCTCGTGGCTGGGGTTAAAAGCGTCTCGTCTCGCGATTGGTCAGCTCAGGGCTTTGCTATGGCTGAAATATGGTAAATCTCTTGTCGGTACTGGCCTGGAGAGGGGAGCAAATACGAGGTTTATTGCAAGAAGGGAATTCAACACTCACGCTGTACCAGACTACGATGTGGGAAAGGAGGGAGGAATAGGAGAAGAAGGAGAAGAGGAAGAATAGCAGGAGAAGAAGAAGAAGGAGAAGAGGAAGAATAGCAGGAGAAGAAGAAGAGGAGGAGAGGATTTGTGGAGGTAAGGGTATTTTATGTAGGATGTGACGAGAAGAAGTTTTGTGGGGAAGAGGAGAGGGGTAGTGAGGGGGTGAAGAGGAGAGGGGTAGTGAGGGGAGGTGGGGAAGAGTGATGATGTGGTGGAAATGGGTGGGGAAAGGGGGTTAGGAGGAGGGACGGGCTGGGAGAGTGTGGCGAGTGGAGGGGTGGAGAGGGGATAGGAAGGGTGGAGAGGGGAAGGGGTTGGGAGAGTGTAGAGCAAGGGAGGAGGAGAAAGGGGAGGCTAAAGAAGGAAGAGGAGGAAAAGGAGAAGGAGGGGAGACAAACTAGTAGGGGGGAGAAAGGGGAGTAATAGGAAAAGAAGGAGAAGGAGGAAGAAGAAAGAAGGAGGAGGAGGAGATGGCGTAAAACTAGGAAGAGGAGGAGCAGGAGAAAGAAGAAAGGGGGAGAGGAGAAGGAATAAGAGGATAGAAATTAGGAACAGAAGGAAGAAGACGAAGGAAAGGAGGTGTAGAGGATGAAAGGGGAAACAGAATTAGGAATAAATGAAGAGAAGGAGGAGAAGGAGGAGATTGAATACGAGAATGATCTGGAGCAATAGGAAGAGGAAGAAGAGAAAGAGGAAGAGGGGGAAGAAGAGGAGGAAGAGGGGAAAGAAGAGGAGGAAGAGGGGAAAGAAGAGGAGGGAAGAGAAATCAAGATTTGAGAAAAAAGATTGAAGTACGACCAGGAACAGGAAGAGGAGGAAGTGGAAAAAGGAAATGAATAAATGAGGAGGAGAAAGGGAATAGAACAGGAGATGGAGAAAGAAGTAAAAAGTAAAGAAGGAAAGAAGTAAAGTAGTAGAGAAAGAAAGAAAGAAAGAAAGAAAGACGATAAAGCCTTAAAACGAGTAGAAAAAGAAGATGGAATAACGAAAATGGAAATTAGAAAAATTGGAGAAATAATAAATAAAATGGACAAGAGAAATAAGAATGACGTAGTAATGTAAACATGGAAACGAGAATCAGGAGACTATGTAAAGACTACAATAAGAAGGTGAAAAGCAATAGTGATAATGGTGTAGATAAATAAAACACCAATAAACAGGAAAAACAAGAAACTTTTCAACACGTTATCATTGTAAAAAAAAAAAAAAAACGTCCCACATACGGATTAATATTTTTCAGTCTTGTCAGAAAAGGCATACATAGAGCTGCCTTACGCATCCTTAACCCCAATAAGAGAACGACATAGGCCTAAAAACGACGTCACCAAACATTAATAGAATGACCGCACGTACTAGACCTAGATGATATTGAACGGCTGGGTTAATGTAAATAATTCAAAATAAATAAATAAATAGTAAATAAAATAAAAAATAAAACATGAAGAATCGTGTTTGAGATCATAAACAGACTGGCTAAGAAATAACCTCACTTAACAGCTGCTTGATGGAGATCTACACCAACCACCCGGCATTATTTTTAAGACGCCATCTGTTCCCCTCACTGCCGCGTACATTACAACATTCGCGGCAGGTCTTATTGGTGTGGTGGTGGTGGTGACCGGTCTCTTCACTCCCGGCAACAGATCAGCTCAGCTCACCTCACCTCTTCATTTTACACAACGCAGACCGGAAAACCCAGGAACAATGGAACCGTAAACCACAAAGGTAATAATTAGTGAGGACCTAATTTTGTCGTCCTTGTCGTGTTTTAGCCACGCAGTCGTCCATTGTGGAGAGCACTTGAAGCCTCCTCGTTTTTCAAGCTGGGTTAAGCTCTCTCGGTGTTGTCGTGTACGTGGGCAGCCTTGATGACGTGGTCGGGTTTCTCTCAGCAATAACCTGTTTAGTTTTTCTTTGTGGTCAGGTATTTTCACTGTTTATTTTTTCTCCCGCTTTTATGTTCATAACGAAAGTATTAAAGGAGATGGGTTACTCTGAGTGGCCGGGATGTCTCACAGTACTGTTGTTTCATAGTCTGGGTTTCTCAAGAGTACTGCCACTTTATGGTCTGATATCACGCTCCGCAGTTCTTCTGGGGATCATGTGTGATATCCCAAAATGGTGCCTTAAAATTTCAATATGTGCCTATTATTATTATTACGTTCTAGCAGGAAACACACACACACACACACACACACACACACACACACACACACACACACACACACACACACACACACACACGGATCTTTTACAACTGTTTCCTTGCTTCGTGTATTTTCTTTTCCTTATCATTATATAATTGTTTACTTCCATTATCTAATTTGTTCTCTATCATTACACACATATATAAACCATATACCTTAATAGGTTATATGTATTGTTTTTATTTAGTTAGAAGCCAAAACAAAATAGCATTCAACCTTCACAGATTTCTTGGTTAAATTCCTGCGACAATATTGCATTAAGACTTAACACAAAACTTCTCATTGTGAAACGAGAACAAAACTTAAAGCTGCCAACATGAAGAACAGCAGGTGGTGATTATGCTAAGGTTCTCTACATATTGGTTGGGATTATACATTATATAATTATACACCGTTTGATCTATCTTTATGTATGCCTATCTTAACTGACTGACTGACCCACTGAGAGAATATTTTCCCCCGCACCCTGATATGAACACAACTCTGCCCATTAGTCACCAACACCCAATCACGAGTTGAGATGGTTGCTGAAGACGCCTGGGAGTGACTTAGTCCACGGGTGAATTATTCTTAAACCGTATTCAGTAAAACCTCCATACAACGGACTTCTCTCTCCATGCAATCCGTTAGCTGGAAGTTTCACATCTAAGGGATCCTTGATATAACAGATTTTTCATATCTCTATAGTTCGCTATATGAAGGTTTCACATCTAACGGACCCTCAGTATAAAAGACTTTCCTCTCCAAATGGTCCGTTAAATAGAGATGTTTCCCTGTAGCTGAAGAGTTCATATAAAAGAGCATTAATCGCCAATGGATCAATTAACCGCAACCAAGGAGGAAGGTAGTCGCTATTACCACAGGATAACGAGTTAATATCGTAAGTATTGGCACAGCGCCCCCCGAGAGAGAGAGAGAGAGAGAGAGAGAGAGAGAGAGAGAGAGAGAGAGAGAGAGAGAGAGAGGGTTGGTGAGGGAGAAACTGGATCGACAAAAACAGACAAAAGAAACGTACCAACAGGACACATTCTGAAAGTCGTGAGAATCTCCCGAGGGCGTGAATGAGAAATGAGGGAATAAAGGAAAAATAAAATAAAAGGAAAACTGATGACAGTGGACGAAAGGAGTGACAAACTTGTGATATATGTCAGAGTGAAACGAAATAAAGAACAACGATTTCCCTTCAGCAGAGTTCAGGTAACGGGGTATAAGTAATGAAGTTAAAAGTAAACTAATTTTAATTATTGAAATCCAAGAAGCGAACTGTAAGTAACAATATCAGGGTAAATAATTATAAGTATCAAAATTATAAGTAACAAAATCTAACGACAGAAGTTTAAGTAACGAAGTCTGAGTAACGATATCTAGGTAACGAAATCTAAGTTGTGATATTTACAGTCAAGTAACGAAACCTTACCATCGTAGGGAGTGAAATCAAATTAACGAATAAAATTTATGAAACTCACATAACGAAACCTGAACGAGAAATTCAATTAATGAAAGACGATTAAAATAGAATCAGAATAAGGGGGACCTGAATAACGAACAATAATAAATAACGAAATGAAATCAGCATAAGAGGCTCGAGTAACACACTACAAAAAAACGAAGACTTTTTACACCAAAATTAGTTAACGAGATCCTAACTAGAGAGAACGTACAGGAAACATAAGAGCGAATTCGAAACTTTTAATAACGTTTATTCAATCTCCTGCCATACGCTAATATTTTATCCTATTACATTTTTCTTCCTGTTTAATAGTTAATCTAATTATATATCTTTCAGAGGACGAGGGGAAAAATATCCAGGTAAATTTGACTTGTTAATAAAGCGCAAACACTCACCTGGACCGACTCTCACATCAACCGCTCCGTTCACCTTGATAAAAATACTTCTTTGTGATGTAAGGACCAGCGAGTGACAGTAATAATAATAATAATAATAATAATAAAATCTAACTTGGATGACATTAATTCTTCTCTTGAATGGAGCAAAATGAATATAGCATCTCTTTTGAGTAACGTAAATGAGGGTATTTCATTGTTTCATCTGGCTATTTTAACTAACCTTAAGCTGATGTTGTGTATGGACTGTCAGGATAATATACACAGTGAGGGATTTGATATATATTACAAGCGAGTATAAAGATTCATCTATTTATGTCCAGGATATGTATCACACTATGGTACTTTGGGAGTGAAGTAGGAGGAGGAGGAAAGGGAGTAGAAGAATGTGGAGTTGCTGTTGATGGGTGTGTGTGTGGAGTAAGTGGAGTAAATAGTGGTATAATGTATAACTTTATGATGTAAATGGATGTACAGGAAAGGTTAACTTATGTACAGTCACTCAAAAATTATCTATACGAAATTGTGTTGAAAAAATATGACACGAAGGATTTGGACAACCCTACTGAGACAACAGGAGTCACAGTGTTCTTGAGTGATTATACAGCAGGGATACACAACACAAAGGAGAGAATCTTAATATAAAATAAATCGGTGTTTATAAAGTGTCAAAACACACCTTACAGGAACCTCGATTATCTCTCTCTCTCTCTCTCTCTCTCTCTCTCTCTCTCTCTCTCTCTCAATAGTAATATAATCCTATAAAGAGTAGCTTGTAACAGTACCAATCCTCCTTAACAAGACGACACACATAAATCCTCTTAAATCGTCTACTACACCAACATCCTTCAGGACCATGACGACCGACCATGTGTGGGGGAACGACACCTCGTCCTCCCATCACTATTCCTGTATAAAACATTCATATCGTCAGGCGTGTTCGTGTGATATAAAAACACTGATATGCGGGCGAGTTTTATTTAGGACTTTTTTGTGTTTCCTTCACCAGGGATCATAAAATAACTCTTTTCTGGACTTTTGGTGGAATTTCTGAAATCATGTCGGCATTGAAGAAAATTATTCTCGACTGACTTTAAGTAATTCTCGGTTCACAGGAAATCCGGGTTGGGTATTTTTGTTAGCAACTTTAGGGACTTGGTGAAGCCCAAGGCTGTCAATGAGACCTCAGGCAGGAACCTTAGTCGGGGAGTTTTCTTAGAAGTTGGAAACCGCCGACGGTAAATGTTCCCGCCGTCAAAGCCTGGCCTCTTTCTTCACTGTGTGTGTGTGTGTGTGTGTGTGGGTTGATCATTTTCTCCCCATTATCTTATCTTCTCTGGTCTTTCTTCCTCTATTTCTTTCAAGTTGAATATAATATATTTTTGTTTACTTTTCTCTCCTTTGTCATTTCTAAATCCCTCTATCTCTCTCCATCTCTTTTTAACTCTATGACGCGGTTTGCTTCTCTTTCTGTTAAATTTAAAAACAAACACCGAGGCAAAATAGCTTTCCTGGTGACCCTGTGATCAATTCATGACCTCGTTCGTGCTTCTCTTCGTCTACTGGATCAGTGTTTTTGTCTGAGCACAGGGAGTCTCGTGTACGTCTGCAGGCATTAACTCTTCTTACTGCACATCCATAATACCTTAAGTGCCCCAAGTTTCTAAGCTAATCCCTAACTTCTTTCCATCAATTACATTTTTACTTCTAATAATAACAATAGATAGAAACTTAGTTGAAATGTGAAGACAAGAATAATGGAGGTTTAAATCGTTTCCGTATCTCAATATTTTCACTCCTTAATTTAATTCCTTACAATAAATACAGAAAAAAAACTATATTTCATGAATCAAAATACAAGATCGTTACTACACAACTCTCTATTAACCACTAATTACTATATCAAAACAGGTTATATTAATCACCGAGTCGTTCCGAATTTTCCTCTTAATAAGTTCAAATACTCACTCAGATAAGTTGACGATTCCTACATTTATTAGAAATATATACGGGTTTATATGTGACAGTTGAACCAAGTGTAATACTGAATTCGTGTGTGTGTGTGTGTGTGTGTGTGTGTGTGTGTGTGTGTGTGTACAGGTCAGTTGTCTTCGTGGTGTCAGTGTCTAGTAGTGTGTGAGTATTGACCAGACTGTGAGCTGCTGCATCAGTGTCCGTGGCAGCTGTCATACCCAACTGTCTTTCCAAGTTACTCAACAACTAAAACACTGAAATATTATTTTCTGGTGCGACAGGTCAACGATTTTAAAATAACATTAATAACAACAGTAGTAATAGAGGAATAATTAGAATAATAATGACATTATTCATCCCTATCAGGGTCTCTGTAAACATAAGAACATAAGAAAATAAGGAGTCTGCAATAGGCCGGTTGGCCTGTGCATGGCAGCTCCTGTCGAGAGTTACTACCACTCTCTATCATCCATGAATCTATCTAGCCTCCTTTTAAATCTTTCCAGGGTTCCCGCACTTACTACAAAGTTGCTAAGCTTGTTCCACTCGTCCACCACCCTATTTGTGAACCAGTTTCTTCCTATCTCCCTCCTAAACCTAAACTTATCCAACTTGAATCCGTTGCTCCGAGTCCTATCCTGCTCGGATATTATAAGAACTTTATCTATATCCCCTTTATTGATTCCTTTCACCCACTTAAATACTTCTATCATATCTCCCCGCACTCTTCGTCTTTCTAGGGAATGCAAGTTAAGTTTCTTTAATCTATCCTGATTTGGAAGGTTTCTAAGTCCCGGAATCATTTTTGTCATTCTTCGCTGCACCGACTCTAGTGAATTTATATCCATTCTATAATAGGGGCACCAGAACTGAACCGCATAATCGAGATGCGGCCTGACTAGCGCAAGATATAGTTGCAATAAGACCACTGCACTCTTGTTACTTACACTTCTAGATATAAAACCCAATACTCTGTTTGCCTTATTTCGAACATTCACACACTGTTTTCAAGGCCGTAGGTCCGGGCTTACAAGTACCCCTAGGTCTCTTTCACAAGTCGACTTCTCTAGGTTGATGTTGTTAAGGCTGTATACAGTGTCAGTATTTGTTCTTCCAATATTAAGTACGCTGCACTTGCTGGTGTTGAATTTCATTTGCCATTTTTCAGACCACCCCTGCAGTTTATTTAGATCCTCCTATAATGCATTTGCACCCTGCCCTGAATTAATCTGCCGCCCTATTTTGGTGTCATCCGCAAACTTGCTTATGTCACTGTTGATCCCAGTATCTAGATCGTTTATGTAGATTATGAACATGAGTGGTCCTAGTACTGACCCCTGGGGAACCCCACTGGTTACACGGCCCCACTCAGATTTAACACCATCTACACTGACCCTCTGCGTTCTATCGGTAAGCCATGATTTTATCCAATTTAAAACTTTCCCCTCAATACCATGAGCCTTAATTTTTCTCAGAAGCCTCTGATGCGGTACTCTGTCAAATGCTTTGCTAAAGTCTAAGTAAATAACATCGTAATTTTCGTCATTATCTACTACCTCGAAGACTTTCCTAAAAAACGTCAGCAGATTTGTTAGACAAGATTTTCCCTTTGTAAACCCATGTTGAGAGTCGTAGATTAATTTGCTTTTCTCTAGATGCGATCGGATGCTTTCTGCTATAATTGATTCAGGAAATTTCCCCACTACTGACGTTAAACTGATCGGCCGGAAATTTGACGCTGATGCTCTGTCTCCCTTTTTGAATATGGGTACTACATTTGCCTGTTTCCACAAGTCTGGCACAACTCCGGTGTCTAATGATTTTGTAAATAAAGATCATTATATATATATGTAATATTCAGAAATTCAGAGTATTTTCAAACGCCGCGCCTTGGGTGATGCTGAGTTCAAGGTCGTCTGAGGGAAGACCGCGCTCTCGCACGTAGAGAGAGTTTGTGGAACTAGGCCTATGTGATTTTAAATGTAATATGCCGAATTAATAATGATGCGATTCATGAAGTAAGGGACTATTATTGAATTTGAAATTATTATAGATCGCTTATCAGTCTGAGTAATGTTACGGGTGTCCCAAGAAAGTTATTAGTTAGGCGGAAAATATGTCACGTAGGCCCAAGCAAAACGCCTTGAGAGGACACGAGGCTGGCTGTTTCTCAGTCACGTGAAAGCGATCGGACCAACAAGACGTCCCTGCGCGTCCGTCACAGAAATAGTCACGTGGTCTAGTCACCTGTGTTGCACTATTGCAGTATAACAAGTAAGTCTCATTCAATCTCAGACAGGGTTAGATAGGGCAGTGGTAAGGTAAACTAGAGCTAACAGTGAGTTCATTTCAGGGTTTCCGTCAGAACCCACTTGACTGCGAGAGTGATGACTGCCAGAGATTGACTGCCGTTGATGATTGAGGATTGGCGATTGTCGCCGTTGGAACGATCAGTGTAGGCTTGTCACTGGTTAGTGGGGTAGCAAAGGATCTCTTGAGTGAACGAGTGCTCCCGACAACTAAAACGACACGGGACCAGCATCAGCATTGGGTGATCAGTTCTTACCACGTGGGTGCACAACACCACGTGTCCTCGGTCAGCTAGAAGTATTATCTACTGGCCATAGTCACCTGCTGGCGTTCTCTCTTCCCGCCCATGGACGCACTGAGAGTACACTGAGGCTATCTGAGTAAATAAATGGTCACACACTGAGACCAGGAGTCTAGGGGATACCTAGAGGAACATTTTATCTCCCTTATTGCGGGTGTATGTTGAGTTGGGTGGAGCATGGTTCACGGGTATTGGTGGACCCAGTAACATCTCAATAATAGTGACAATATTTTTGTGTGTAGTTAATACCATTTTTCAGTTACTGATATTATCTTGACGTGTGTAGTAATAGTTCCTAAATGATTTTGATAGTATTGTTTTTTGAATGTTTGTGTCACTAAGTGGAACCAGAGTGATACTGTGATTTAATTCCTTTAATGCATCTAATTTTTCTTTATAATTCCCAGACTAGTGGTTAAGTTAGGTTAGGAAGTGTGCATCTGTTGGGGTGATATAATTTTGTTGAGTGCCCTTAAGGCCTATCCATTGTAGAGTTATTAATTTCTTATTTTTTAATACCATTTTCTCAGTGCTGGATATTATTTTGTTGAAAGCCCTTAAGGCCTGTTTCATGTGTGCAAGCAACATTTCTTAATACTTTAAACTTATTGTTGTCTAATGAGGCATTGTCTGAGCTTTTAATAATTTCTATATCATGTATAACTTTTATTCCCCAGAGTAGTGTTTTAAGTTCAGGTTAAGAGGTGCGCATATTGGTGCACCATTATTGATTGTGCTTGTAGTGTTGGAGGGAATATAAGTGTAAATTTTACAGTGTGTCTCATTCATCCCAGTCACAGACGCTATCCTTCCACGGGTCACGGACAATTCATTTTGTTTAGTAGATTTAAGTGTTCTTGTGCTGGTTCGGAATTTCTCTCAAAGGGGCGCTTCCACTGCAATTACCATCTAATAATCTTTAATAAACCCCAAGTCAAGTGAGAAATTAAAGGTCCAGTAAATTCCGACCGGTTACACACACACATATATATATATATACACACACAAGACAATATTTGGAGACAGTGTATATAATAACATAAGTATTGTCATATACAACTATGCAACACAAAAACATCTTAATATTACACAAACCTTCGTGTTAGGCGGAAAATCGCAATAGCATGAAACAATATCAGTTCTATGTTACTCTGAACTAAAATTTCTCGTAGCCTAAAAGTTCCATTATCTTACAGGACGATAAAAAAAACATAGGCATGTCAGAGGGAAAAAAAATGAAGAATCACAAAATTATCACAGAATTATAGATCCCAAACCAACAACACAGGAAATTAAATCAACTAATTGTCTTATAATCATCGAAAGAAGAGGAAAACAACAAGACCCGACAGGAAGTAATATTGTTTGAACGCCGATGATTTAGAGCGGCGTAGATCACCTTATCAGTAATCATGACGTGACCCCATTTATGCCGACGTGTACAATAATTCTAACTAAGAGGCCGTGTGAGGGGGGAGGGGGGGGGGGGGGGTGATGGAGGGGTGATTGCGGGATCCCTTGTCATTATAAGTAAGTGTTAAATTTGTCATTGATAATTAGGATAATCAGCTATAATGACAGATTATAAATAACGTCAATCCAATTATCACCCAGAAATACTGTAGGATAATGTAATTTGTTTGTTCTTGAGTAACTTGAAGAATGTTTTGCTTTGTTTACTAAGGTATTTATTGGACTACTTGAGTTAACATCGAGAAAATGGATAGGTGAGGGGGAAGGGGGGGGAGGGGGGAGGGAAGGGGGGGGGAGGGAGGAGAGGGAGGGGGGGGGAGGGAGGAGGGAAGGGGGGGGAGGGGGGAGGGAAGGGGGCAGGGGGGGGAGGAGGGGGGAGGGAACTCATTAATTGCCGAACTCATCGAAAAAATCTAACATAACCTGACCAGATCTAACCTAACCTACCCCTAATATAGCCTAATTTATGCTAACTTAATCCGATCTTCACCTCCACTTAACATGACCAAAATTATCTCAGCCTGTCCTCCCCTAACCAAACGAAACCTGATCAAATTTAACCTGACCTATACCCTGACTTAACCTAATCCCATCATAACCTCACTTAATATGAACAAAACTAACTTAACCTACCTCTTTCTAATCAAACCTAACCCTATCAAATCTAACTTAACCTATACTAGACGCAACCTAACCTAACCTAACCTAACCTAACCTAAACTAACCTAAACCACACCACCTCTGAGTCATATTAATTGTCCTTAAGAACATTATATCATGCACCTGTGTTTAAATGCCCCGCCACTTAAGGAAAGATGATACACATATTCACCACCAGATGGCTACTGACGAAGTAGAGGTAGGGAGATGCAGCTTGTCAGTCATTGTGTGAATTTCTCTCTGGGATCTATCAACCTGACCTCACGTCGCGACAGCCGATGCACGCGTAAGTGTGATGGACTTGTGAGTAAAGGTTTTATAAAAATAGTCGGGTTTTTCCTTTGGATTTTTTTTCTTTATTTTTTTCTTTTTAAATGCAATGATAAAGAGATTCTGATTAAGGCTTGGAAATTTTAAGAAAAAAATATCTTGCCTAAAATTAGAATGAAAACTTTTTATAGCGCCTAGCCTAGCCTAGCTTAAACTAACCAAACCTAACCTAACGTAAACTTAACCTAATCTAGCGCCACCAAACCAGAACTAACTAACCCTATCACCTAACCTAATCATACCCAGTAAAAAACAATAATTAATAAAACAAATAGAATTAATTGGTTAAAAACGGAGCTAAATCGAAAATTGTTTATAAACTTGATGGTATTATTATTAATTTGAATATTCATTAATTTTGCCGATTCATTTAGTTGGAAATTGTCGTGCAATCAGAAAGAGAGTGTGTGTGTGTGTGTGTGTGTGTGTGTGTGTGTGTGTGTGTGTGTGTGTGTGTGTGTGTGTGTGAAGGTCAAGTGTGTATAGCCGTCAGGTGTGTGAGTTGTAGGTGCACCTAACTGGCAAGTGCTTATGGGACAGGATAGAATGTATTTCCTTGCTTAAAATCTTAATAATCTTTTAGTTAATTAAGTGTGAGAAAAATTACGCACTTAATGAAAAAAAAATTATGGAAAAAACTGAAAAGAAATGACGTTGAAGAGATCTTACTAATCTTGAAGGCTTCAGGGAATAACAATAATAATAATAATAATAATAATAATAATTCTATCCGATATTCAGAAATACATCACCATACAAGCGCAGGATACACACATACACACAGTATACACAAATATACAAATGTAAATAAGTATATATACTGAAGTAGTTGTATATGTTAATAACTAGTTAAAGTTCTAATGATGAAAAATATAAAGAGAGAGAGAGAGAGAGAGAGAGAGAGAGAGAGAGAGAGAGAGAGAGAGAGAGAGAGAGAGAGAGAGTTGTTAGTAGTCATGACTGGCTCACCTGCTCTGGTCACCACACCTGGGCAGACATCCTCACCGACCCCGATATTTACAACACTTCCCGATTCTCACCTAACGCAGCAGCTCTCCCTCAACACACCTACCCCAACACACCTACCCCATCACACACACTCACCACACTTACCAAATCACACTCATCCCATCATATTCACACTAAAATCTCCCCCCCCCCTCACCACCACCACTAAGAAAAAGGTCAGGCTTAATACTCTCTTTTAATATGAGAAGCTATAATTAAATACTAAAGGGACCAGGTGTGTAGTGTTATCTCTCTCTCTCTCTCTCTCTCTCTCTCTCTCTCGCCATATCCAAACAGAGACGTGAAAATTTTGAGAACGATGATTTCAATTTCAACCCCTTGTGTACAGTGATAACCCTTTGAGTACAACTGTTACATCCCTGAGTACAATATTTACCTTTGAGTACAACTGTTACATCCCTGAGTACAATATTTACCTTTGAGTACGATGGTTTAATTCCTTGAGCACAATAACAACCCCCATGAGTACGATTATTTAACCAGTAGAATTCATCGTCACTCAAGGTGTTAAGTCATGGTACTCAAATGGGTTAAACTATGGTACACAAAAATTGAAGTCATTGTACTCATGAGGTGAAGTCATCGTCTTCAGGGTTCAATACTTAAAGGTAACTATCGAACTAGAGAAATGGCATAAATCACCATGCTCAGAGGATTTATACCATCATAGGGAAAAGATTTAAACCATCATAGGGAAAAGATTTAAGCCATCGTAATCAAGGATTTAACCCACAGTACTCAAGGATTTAAACCACCGTACTCAAGGATTTAAACCATCGTACTCAAGGATTTAAACCACCGTACTGAAGGATTTAAACCATAGTACTCAAGGATTTAACCCACAGTGCTCAAGGATTTAAACCACCGTACTCAAGGATTTAAACCATCGTACTCAAGGATTTAACCCACAGTGCTCAAGGATTTAACCCACAGTGCTCAAGATATTTAAACCACCGTAGTCGAGGGGTTAAGGCGTACGGGTATTGATTTCATCTTGCTGGTAAACTGGTCTCTCATTTTAGCCATAAGAGCTACGATCACGACACCGAGGCGGGGATATTGCTCTGTTGGACGAGTGTAATTCTCAGGGGTGTAATGTAATTATCAGGGGTGTAATGTAATTATCAGGGGTGTAGTGTTATTTTGAAGGTGTAATGTAATTCTCAGGGGGTGTAGTGTAATTCTCAGGGTCTGTAGTGTAATTCTCAGGGGGTGTAGTGTAATTCTCAGGGGATGTAATGTAATTATCAGGGGTGTAGTGTAATTCTCAGGGTCTGTAGTGTAATTCTCAGGGGTGTAATGTAATTCTCAGGGGTGTAATGTAATTATCAGGGGTGTAGTGTTATTCTGAAAGTGTAATGTAATTCTCCGGGGTGTAGTGTAATTCTCAGGGTCTGTAGTGTAATTCTCGGGGGTGTAGTGTAATTCTCAGGGGGTGTAGTGTAATTCTCAGGGTCTGTAGTGTAATTCTTAGATAGTGGAGTGTAATCCTTCCATGGTGGGGTGTAATCCTTCCATGGTGGGGTGTAATCCTTCCATGGTGGGGTGTAATCCTTCCATGGTGGGGAGTAATCCTTCCATGGTGGGGAGTAATCCTTCCATGGTGGGGTGTAATCCTTCCATGGTGGGGTGTAATCCTTCCATGGTGGGGTGTACTCCTCCCATGGTGGGGAGTAATCCTTCCATGGTGGGGAGTAATCCTTCCATGGTGGGGAGTAATCCTTCCATGGTGGGGAGTAATCCTTCCATGGTGGGGTGTAATCCTTCCATGGTGGGGTGTAATCCTTCCATGGTGGGGAGTAATCCTTCCATGGTGGGGTGTAATCCTTCCATGGTGGGGAGTAATCCTTCCATGGTGGGGTGTAATCCTTCCATGGTGGGGTGTAATCCTTCCGGGGTGGAGATTAAATGGAGAAGGAAGTCATCTGCCAGGATTTCCAACCACAGCAACGGCAGGAGGAGGAGAGGAACAGGGGGAGAAGGTGAGGGGTAGAAGGAGAGAAGAGGAGGAAGGAAAAGAGAAAGAAGTGACAGAGAGGGAGGAGGAAAGGGGGGGGAGGAGAAGGGTAGGAGGAGGAGAGAGAGGAAGAGGGAGAAAAAGGAGGTGGGAGGAAGAGAGGGAGGAGAAGAAGGTGGAAAAGAAGGGAGAGGAAGGAGGAAAAGTGAGAGAAGGGAGGTAGGAGGAATAGAGGGAGGAAGGAGGAGGAAAATGAGGAAGAGGGGGAGAAGGAGGAAACGGAGGAGAAAGAAAAGAAGAAGGAGAGGGAGAGAAAGAGAGGAGGCAAGCAGGAAGAGAAGAAGAAATAGAGAAAGAGGGGGGGTAGAAGGAGGAGAGGGAGGAAGAAGGAGGTGACATCGTTCGTGTGCAGAATGTGAAGAAGATATTCCTCTTCCAATCACACGGGATAAATCCTCAATTCATTCCAGCCAACACCACACACCTCTTTCCGCTCCCTTAATCCCTTCTCCTCCTTCACCTCACTCCCACCTCATCTCCAGACTAATCTCTTTCTACTACATCTTTCTTCTCCCTCTATTCCTTTCTCTCACTCCCTCCCTAACCTCCCCCCCCCCCCATCACCCTCTCTCTCTCTCTCTCTCTGCTGGTAGGAAGGACTGATACATATCCCTCCGTCTTCCTCGACCACCGTGTTAGAGCCGGAAAGATGGGGTAGGATTTCATTTCAGAATATCTCCCCACTGGATGTTTTGAATGGACACACACACACACACACACACACACTGTCGCTATTTCTCGCCCACTCTACACTATTTTTAAGGTGTTACAAGTTGATGTAAAATTTTATAGACATTTACTTATATTTTTATTTTTTTTATTTTTTTATTTATTTTTTTTATTATTTCCTGAGACGAGTGATAATACCTTGATGCGTTCAGGGGGGTGGGTGGGTGGGTACGGAGGTGGGTGGGTACGGAGGTGGGAGGGTGGGGGATGTGGGAGGGTGGGGGATGTGGGTGAGGGGGATGTGGGTGAGGGGGGGGGGGGGGAATGGATGTATTTTTATTCGTTCGTTTATTTTAATCGATAGAAACTTGCGTTAATCTTTATGACTATTTTTTTTTCGTTGTCAATTAATAGGATTTATGTTAAGGGTAAATTATTGTAATTAAGTCCTAGAACCCTAATTACAGGTAGACGTAACAGATTGTGACAGGTAGATTTTCAGATTTGCCCCCGAGGGGGCTAGTTTATTGGGCACCCCCTTACATCCTATGCAAGGTGAAGCGCAGAAGCGTTTACAGCGCCCAACAGGGAAGTATGAAAAGTTCATACTTGCATTTTATGACTCGTACATTAAGGGCGTAAAAGCCTGAAGGGTCATAGGTTTTGTCAAGTTACATAAAGTGAGAGAATGATGAGTGTGTGATTGTGACAGGTAGAAGGACGCTCTATACCTGTACAAAAGTTTAGGCACAAAGGTGTAAATTCGGTTGAATAATTTTAGCGTTATTTCATGTAATCTGTTATTATGTTTTCATGTGATTAGTTTATTAACAAAAAATAAATTAGTTATTAAACTTGCCTTGATAGTATTAAAGAATCTGTTATTACCAATTTACGTCATATGACTTTATAAGGAAAATACTGATTGATATCTGTGTGTGTGTGTGTGTGTGTGTGTGTGTGTGTTTCTTGATATATGTCTCTACATACATATGGATGTGTGACTACCTCAGCAGAGAGGTATACTCGCACTACCAGTGAACGTCCACAGGTGTGTAAGTCATATAATTAACTGTCATCTGCAGCAGTAAGGCAGGTGTGGGTGACACCTGCACTACACCTTCACCTGAAAAAGAGGTGTGTGTGTGTGTGTGTGTGTGTGTGTGTGTGTGTGTGTGTGTGTGTGTTTCCTAAGTCATAGTAAACATGTTTATCATCATTTCTGAAAAATTATCGTTTTATTCTCTATCAATCCGTAAAATTTCAGACATTCCACTGTTAAACTTTAATAATTACATTGAGTGTAATAACCCACTCCCACTCCCCTCAATATTTTAACTAACTCCCAAAAACCAATGGAGTCTCTCACTGTACTCTAGGAATGACATATATATAGAGATGGACTAATAATTTTTTGAACCAACGGCCTGAAGAAGTTGCCATATCTTAATCATTGGTTTTAACGTTCTGTACTTGTTTGGGCTGTACGTGTACTAAGGTATTACAGACACTCAGGTAAAGCTTAATTAGAAATCACAAACCCCAAACATTCTCGTTTTAAGATTTTTTCCGTCCCGTAAATATTTGTATATCTGTTTGTCAATCCTAAACATGTCATCACTAGGTAATATCACTACCAATTCCCCGTGTATTTGTTAATTTGAATATGCATGTATTTTTATTTATTCAATAGGTATCGTTATTTGATTTGTGTAAATTTCCAGCCCGATATGATTTTGGTGAAACTAAAATTCACTTTTATTGCAATTTCAGCAAAAACTAGATTTGAGAATGTATGCATGTCATTAGGCCATGATTTGTTTCTGATAACTACTGATTCCATGTTTTTCACGCTTGTCCACACACACACACACACACACACACACACACACACACACACACACACACAATCATTGTATCTCTCTCAGAAACCAAAAACACTTCATACCTCGTTCTTTGTCAGCGTAAACCGAGCCAATTTTTCATCATACTTTATTCTTTCTAACAAACCATCCAATATATCTGAAGCAACTTGTCATGTACCAGTCATTTGTAAAGTTTATTCTTGTTGGAGTCACCGCACTAACATGTGAAAATTAAATGAACGCAAACAGCAATTTCCAGACAGTTTACACTCCAATTTGAAGACTAGTTTATTCCGAGCTGTTCCAGAGTCATTGTGTAACACAGTTTTGAGCCCCAAGAAGTTTTATCCAGGCCACCAGGAGCTAGAGGTAACAAAAGGACGACTTGGCTGGGGCTTAGGCAGGGGGAGACTGTGAGGTCATTCACCTCTGCCGGAAGCTTAATAGTCGTGCTTGCTAGTTCACCATTAAGGAGACTCTCCACATCATTGTATATTTCCTCCAACCTGCGTTCTTCTTTTGTATACATATATAAATAACCTCTCCTTTATCCTTCGCCCCCTGAGTTTCATATCTTCCTTCCCTGACGTCTGGTCTTCTCGCTGTTATCACCTCACCCGATATACTGCCTATCTTCCCGCAGCTAAAACACAAACACATGGCCACAAATCACACTCTTGTTTATTACCCCAGTGACACACGGGACCTTTACCTCAGATAAAACCCTCAGTAACAGCTCAAACTTCCAAACATTATAAATAACTAAGAATAACCTTTCATAACATCTTGACCTTATTGAAGAACTTTTAAGATTGGTGAGAAAACGGGAGAGATACTGAAGATATATTGAGAGAATAGAGAAATTTGAGACATTTTGGTCATAAAAATAGTGAGAGTACTGATGGATAAACCTGATCAGAGGAGAAGTAGGTGAAGATATTAGACATGCATAGATTATTGTAAGTAAAAGCTGTGGGCCCGAGATCAGTACACCCCGTAAACATTTGGACTGGAAGATGACAAATGAATTATCTTCTGAATAACATAATACAACCAATATTTCATTATCTCCTATATTTATTTATCTTTTTGTTATCAGATAAACTTAATGGTCTCTGACAATGATAACACGTAAACACACAAGAGTCTACTATCTAAACCCAGACGAAAGTGAAGAATTGGCGTCAGAAAAGCCAGACCATTACTCAACACAGCCCCTGAACACTCCAGTGGCATCAGTAACGTAGCAAAGCGGATCACCGCATAGGTACAAGCCTGCTTCCCTCAAATGGTTCTTTCTGTATTTCAAAAGAATAATATATTTCCCTAATAGTATTTGAATCGTACCAGGACTGGAGAGAGAGAGAGAGAGAGAGAGAGAGAGAGAGAGAGAGAGAGAGAGAGAGAGGCACAAAGCTCTTGTTACTTCACGTCTAGAAGCTTCTGTCTTTACTGGATTATTGCTATTGTCGACTTCGTGCCCACACTTTCGCCTGACAGATATACAATATATAACATAAAGTAATAGATGTTTTTTTTTTTAAGCTTTCTATCTACAACTGCGGGGACAGGGTATTGCATTTGTCTCTGTCTGTCTGTCAGTCTTCAAGATAATTCTAGAACAGGTTCGCTGATTTACACCAAACTTGACAGGTCTGATATACACATGATAATATTTACACGATAAAACTATTGGTACAAATCACAACACTATTGTCCAAGTGTTGCCATGGTAGTACAATTTCTCGGGTGTTAAGGAAAATGGAGGAGCTTTTTCGATAGGTTAAAGAAAACATTGACCCGGCCACTTGAAACACTGAACAATGTCTAACTACCACCCGGCCACTTGAAACACTGAACAATGTCTAACCACCACCCGGCCACTTGAAACACTGAACAATGTCTAACCACCACCCGGCCACTTGAAACACTGAACAATGTCTAACCACCACCCGGCCACTTGAAACACTGAACAATGTCTAACCACCACCCGGCCACTTGAAACACTGAACAATGTCTAACCACCACCCGGCCACTTGAAACACTGAACAATGTCTAACCACCACCCGGCCACTTGAAACACTGAACAATGTCTAACCACCACCCGGCCACTTGAAACACTGAACAATGTCTAACCACCACCCGGCCACTTGAAACACTGAACAATGTCTAACTACCACCCGGCCACTTGAAACACTGAACAATGTCTAACCACCACCCGGCCACTTGAAACACTGAACAATGTCTAACCACCACCCGGCCACTTGAAACACTGAACAATGTCTAACCACCACCCGGCCACTTGAAACACTGAACAATGTCTAACCACCACCCGGCCACTTGAAACACTGAACAATGTCTAACCACCACCCGGCCACTTGAAACACTGAACAATGTCTAACCACCACCCGGCCACTTGAAACACTGAACAATGTCTAACTACCACCCGGCCACTTGAAACACTGAACAATGTCTAACCACCACCCGGCCACTTGAAACACTGAACAATGTCTAACCACCACCCGGCCACTTGAAACACTGAACAATGTCTAACCACCACCCGGCCACTTGAAACACTGAACAATGTCTAACCACCACCCGGCCACTTGAAACACTGAACAATGTCTAACCACCACCCGGCCACTTGAAACATTGAACAATGTCTAACCACCACCCGGCCACTTGAAACACTGAACAATGTCTAACCACCACCCGGCCACTTGAAACACTGAACAATGTCTAACCACCACCTTTATAAATAAATATCTGGTGTTTGAGGATTAATTCATGTCAAGATGGAAGTACACTGTTACACTGTTGTTGAAGGAGCGTAAACTATATGATATACAGCTAAAACATAAAATATACTGTAATGACTATACTGTAATGACTATATTGCATGGAAATTTATGTTATTTTATGAATCATTTAAAAATTTGTTGAGAAAATCCATATTCAGAATGTGAAATAATTGAGGAACTATGCAACACGCAAGAAATACTGAGAAACATGAATCTAAAGTGAGGAATTCTTCTTAACGCAACGATTTGTGTATAAACTCCATTACTTAACCAGGTAAGTATTGGCAAGTAGCTTAGTAGGAAAAACAACAATAAAACAAATAAAACAAGAAGAAGAGGAAGAATATTAGCAACAAAAACAACAAATAGATCAATAAGTTAAACACAAACAAGGAAAACTAAGAAAATAAGAAATAACGAACGAACAAGACTGAAAAAGCGACAAACAGTGAGCCAGGTTTCCTTCCTTCCTATAGGGGGGAGCCATAATAAAGAACTAATGAGAGGAAGACCCATTCATCCACGTACAGTAGAGCGCCTCCCCACTCAGGTACTACTAATGTTATTATGGAGGCTGATAAAATACACCATTACCATTTCCCTTTGTCTCCATAACTGAATCGTAAATGGGCAGTCATTAAGGTAATTACTTAACCCTCACTGATGCGGCCATTGTCAGGTGAAACTCTCATTTTAGCTGTACTACTGATGTTGCAAAGTGATCCTGCTCTTGCAACGTTATGGTGTGTTTTAGTAATCGTCATTATTACAAGTGATATTAATAAAATTATATGGGTTATAAGAGGAAGGAATTATTGATGTTGTACACTGAAGAATAATTGACATGTTTTTCCTTTCAATTTTGATGTTACAACTCGAAAGATTGTGATTGTGATACCGATGTTGCAAAGAAAATTAAGCTCGTTCAAAGTGATGATATGCATTTTCCTATGAATCACCCATTAATTTTGTAAGTGGAGATGGCAGTGATGATGGCATAGTAAAGAGATGCATATGCTTGACCAAGGGCGGGGAATTTTTTTATTGCAAACTGTAGAAAATGAGCGAGGTTTATTTTGTCCCCATAATGGATGATGGTAATATGGAGGCGGGTGCTGACTGTGTTTTAACTGTGAAGGTGATAGACTAATGCAGCTTATATAACGTGACAACACTATTAGCTCTAACATCACATCGCTAGTGGTGTTGAACGAGTCCGCTAGTGGTGTTGAACGGGTTTGCTAGTGGTATTGAACGGGTCCGCTAGTGGTATTGAACGGGTCCAATTAAAGTGATGTCATTAAGGTTTGGAAGTCTGATAAAGTAAAGGTCGCTGATGCAGACATTAAAATGACGACACTAGCATTTCTGTAATGGATATTGCAATTTGGAAGTGGTGCTACGATAACAAAATGATATCGCTCAGTAGCTGGATGCTTGGACGAGGTAATATTGCCTTTGCAGTTTGAGATGACTAGTATTGACTTCCTGATATGGCAAAGAAGAGGCCTGTTACATCATCAGAACTAGTTGCTGTACTGTATATTACCTTTTTCCTATTGTAATACGATGCACCGGTTTGCCTCATAAAGTTTTGTTATTTTGTCAACTTAATATACAACAAACAGACTCTACAACAAACAGACTCTACAACAAACAGACTCTACAACAAACATTGATAAAAACAAGACGATTGGATACCATTTCTTGACGTTAGAATTACACACAGATCTTAATCAAATTACTATTCCACACGCTGGCAAGTAAAAAAAAAAAAAAAACATTACATTTTTTAGCCAGTTTGACACACACACACTGCGACAGCTTCCCGAAATTAACAGTTACAACGAGACGGTAAGTTCACGTCACCTGGTAGCGGCAGTAGCAAGAGCAACAAACTCGTGATGATTTAGAGATTATTACTGAAGCGGAAGCGACAAATTTCCCTAAATGAGACAGATATGAATTTGTTTTTTCTTTCAATCAATAAATATCTCCAACACCATCTTGTGCTGTGTGAGTGTGTGCGTGTGTGCGTGTGTGTGTGTGTGTGTGTGAGAGAGACGCGAGTAAATACGTTCATGTATCTACACATATGAGTATACGTGAGGCGTGTATAGCTCGTATATGTGTAATTGCATGCCTCAACCCAACATGTCAGCCTCCCAGACATCAAGACCTGGCCCTGATTCCTGGCGTGTGAGAGTCAGGTCAGAACATGACAGACCTGGCGGCCGTGAAACTCGCGTGAGAATGGTGACGGCTTGGCCAGCGTCCTCACGACTCCCTGGCCGCCCAATGTGTGTGTGTGTGTGTGTGTGCAACAGCCCGTGAGCCATTAACATAAAACACATATCAGGTCCCCCCAGTTTTCTCCATAACTCTGGTGCTGAGACGAAACACCTCACATTTCCCAAAATAATCCGCGTATCATATCCGAAACCGGTGAAGGTAAAAAAAGGAACCCGTGAAAAACAGCGGGCCAGTGTTCCTGCCGCCTGACATGTGCCGCAAGTTTTACCTCCCCGCAGACAAATCATAACTTTTGGAGCCCCCCCCACCACACACACACACACACACACACACACAGATAGACACACACACACACACACACAGAGTATACCCCAAAGATTTCTGACATAAGCTACTCGACCCAATCACTTCCCAGCTGCTCACTCCCTTACTTCTCTCCGTCATTCCATTAATGGTCTGACTCCTTGATGAAAAGTCAAACCAGCATCATCCACCGCCTCTGTGATCCCAGACCTTCCACCTCTTCGTCTCTTACCTTTTGTCAATACACCGTGATAACGCCACCCATAGAGACGTCTCCCCTCCCTCTCAACCTTTGTTCCTCACGCCTCGACCCACAGGAACTCTTTCCCCGTTTATAAAAGTTTCCTCCTTTATATAGGCTACAGGAGGCACATATGGACACCTTTTACATTTACACATCAATATTCACCTCCTCCACAAGGTGTAAGGTAAGTTCAGCTTGAATATAGGGCAGTGTGTAGGTAACGTCAATACCTGGGCCATTGTTGTCATATGTAGCTCTTCCTGTCATCTTTAAGTGACAAAATATGAATTAATTAAAAGATATATGAATTATGTAGATAATAGACAAATAGATTAACAAACACACAAGATTAAAGTACTCTGGGTTGGAAAACTCAAAAAATATTTTAAAATTTGGGAGCAAGTTTGTTTTACGTCACAGAAGAAGTAAAGTCTGTGAGGGCAATGTTTATGAGAACTCGCTCCAGAGCAGGTGGGCTGACAGCTGATACGATGTCGTTATGAATGGCAGAGAAAATCGATGAACATCACAGTAGAAAGGTAAACTTTTTAAATGTAATATTCACGAAAAGAACACTTCATTGACTTTGGTGTGTGTGTAGACGTATACGATTATATTGCGTTGCACTCGAGGAAGCTGTCAACTCTTGCATTCATGAGGGTTACTCCCTCTGTCGTCGAATCGTGTTACATATATAGGTAGCAGCACTGACCGCCCTACTCACCTGACCACATCATGCAGAGTAATAAGAGAAAAACGAGATCTGAGAATACACACAAATCATTCAAGAACGCCAGGATATATACTGAAATGTATCATAAATTGGCCCACATATTATTTCCTTTGCCATAGAGTATTTTTGCTCCTTTAAAAGACGCCGTGAGCGGAGATATATTATAATGTAAGGGGTCAAATTAAACGTGCCTTTATATATAGTGTTGGGTGCTCGCCCTCCAGCCACCCTCCATCGACCAAACTGTGAATGTGTTGAGAGAGTGAAGGCACTCTGGAACAGGGTCGGTCTTCCTTGAGTGCCTAAGGTTTAGTGTGCTGTAACAGTACTCAACCTAACGAGACGTCATGGTTTTGCCAACTGTTTTCAGTATAAAGAAAATATAAATCTAAAGTCAGCGTGAATTATTAGAAAGAGATGAAGTGAACAACTTTATTAACTCTCAACTCACAAATACCTTCAACCTCAATAATATTATTAATAAAGTTAACAGAGCAGAAGAAAGTACCTCCCTCCCCTACTGCCTGGCCCATATATATCGTTTTATCGGGGTTTATATTGAAATGCCAGCGACAAGCCCAGCGGAATGTACCTGACCAAATGCAGGTACTACCTGTAGGTACAGATTGTAATGCGTAAATACTCCAGGCAGTTGCTGTCTACTGCACAAACAATAACAACAACTCGGGTTGTTCCCGGCAAATTATTATATATATATATATATATATATATATATATATATATATATATATATATATATATATATATATATATATATATATATATATAACAACAACTGTTACGACTAACACATCATTACACCTCAAGAAATATTCTCGTATAAACACAGAGGACGAGCCCACTTATATTACAATGGTGTGAAGTGAGAGGGGGGGGGGCGGTGTGGGGGGGGGGGGGCGGTGTGGGGGTGGGCGGTGTGGTGTGGGGGTGGGCGGTGTGGTGTAAGGGTGGGCGGTGTGGTGTAAGGGTGGGCGGTGTGGTGTGGGGGTGGGCGGTGTGGTGTAAGGGTGGGCGGTGTGGTGTGGGGGTGGGCGGTGTGGTGTGAGTGTGGGGGTGGGCGGTGTGGTGTAAGGGTGGGCGGTGTGGTGTGAGGGTGGGCGGTGTGGTGTAAGGGTGGGCGGTGTGGTGTGGGGGTGGGCGGTGTGGTGCGGGGGCGGGCGTGGGATTAAGCATGTCCTAAAGCATTTTGGGTAAGCGTTCTGAAATTGCTTTGGTTGAATATTTTACGGTGCATAAAGTCATACATTGGGAGGTAGTTTGCATACTAAGGATGAGTGTGGCTTAACAATGTGTATACCAGGTAGTTTAATTGTTATTATTGTTAATGTTGTTATTGTTATTATTGTTAATGTTGTTGTTGTTCACTAAGGTCATATAGATGCTTCAGTTGACCAAACACTTAACACACTAAAACAAAAAAAAAAGGAAAAATCATGAAATTCATCCAAACTCATTCTCTTTTACACAATCTAAACACACACACACACACACACACACACACACAGTACATAAGACAAGAGAGGCAGGCCACTAACCAACATATAATTGAACGCATAAGTAAAATAACAAACTGACATAACTACGAGTAAGTGTAAAAGAGAGAGAGAGAGAGAGAGAGAGAGAGAGAGTGTGTGTGTGTAATTACAGCGTTCTTTTTTCCTAAGCAACGAGGAGGAAAAACAGACAAAAATTGCAGTGCTGTTTTTATTTCGACTCATAAAACCCTATAAAAATATTAGACCACCCCTCCACCCCCCCCACCCCTGCCCCCCCCCCCCTTTAAAACTTCATGCTACTTCCCCCAGTCAACAAATTAAATAATGTAAACGTAATTAAAAACCTCGAGTATGCGTGTTTAAAGGACTGAATATTACGTATGAATTATGTTATGAAGTGTGCCCGGGGGAAAATGAGGAGAGGAGGGAAGGGGTAGGGGGAGTGAGAGTGAGGGAGGAAGGGGAGAAGGTGGAAATGAGAAGACTGGTGTGAGAGAGAGAGAGAGAGAGAGAGAGAGAGAGAGAGAGAGAGAGAGAGAGAGAGAGAGAGAGAGAGAGTTCACGTATAAGTTAATGGCGCAGGAGATCAGATTCCACACACACACACACACACACACGGTCACGCCTTTACCTTCATTACCTATTACTCATAAAACACACATTTATTGCATATATACAAACACATTATGGTAATGGCTCGGCGCAATATAATACTATATTCATGGAGTTATTTCCCCTGGCATGAAATACTGCTGTTTGGAATTAAAAAAAAAAAAGGAGGGGGTTTGCAAATCCAAGCTGAATAATAGTCAAAATATTGGGGCTTTAATGTTAGCGACACACTTGTGTACTGAATGATTAAATAGTGCAGATTACTATACTCTCTCTCTGACCTTGTTTATGTATATGTATGTATGTATGTATGTATATGTATGTATGTATGTATGTATGTATGTGTGTATATATGTATGTATGTATGTATGTATGTGTATGTATGTATGTATGTATGTATGTATGTATGTATGTATGTATGTATGTATGTATGTATGTATATGTATCCTCTCTCCCTCTCCCTCTCCAGTATTACACATATTAATGAATGCTAAAAGTTACTGTATCAGAGAGAGACGTGTGTGTGTGTGTGTGTGTGTGAAGGGTTTGGGTGAAGTGTTGGCCCTTGTCAGATCTGTTGCTCTTATCCCTTCACCCTAGAGAGTAAAAATTCACCCCTTCTCCCCACCCTGTCTCTCTCTCGCGCACACACACACGGACAGTAATTTTATATCGACAGAAGGTGAAAATTAACAATATTACAGCAACTGGGAACAGCACGGGAGTAAATTAAAAGTTACAGCAGTAGTGTTTTACGAGTGAGAATCGTAGACGCCAATAAGTATCAACAGTAGAAGTAACACTATGGGAACACAACAATGGGAACAGCACGAATACTCTAAGTAACAACAGCGAGAGCAAAAAAAAAATAATGATGATAATAAAAATAATCAATATCACCAGTGGAGAACCAAGTGTGTGTGTGTCAGTGTGTGTGTGTGTGTGTGTGTGTATGTGTATGAGACTCTGAAGACAAAACTAAGAGCCGCACACCAACACCAACCAACCATCGATTGTACGACTTAAGAAAAAAATAAGAAACGCAGACTTGGATATCGAGGAAGGAGGAAGGAAGGAAGGAAGGAGCTCCAGTAAACATATTCCTCTCCTTAGCTCCTCCTCCTCCTCCTACTCCTCTTCTTCCACGCTTCTCCCCCTTATTTTTCTACATTTATCTTCTCCTAACTCTTCTTTCTGATTCATTCATCCATTTGACACTTCCTCCATCTCTCTCTTTCCTCCCTCTTTCCCTCCCTCCTTCTCTCCCTCCCTCCCGCCTTCCGTCCCCCCCCCTTCCTTCCTTCCTTCCTTTTTTCTTCCTCGTTTTTATTCTTTCTGCAATACATCTCCATCTTCCTTACATATCCTCCTTACGCTATCATTCCCTCCTCTTCTTCCTCCTCCTCTTCTTCTCCTTCTCCTCCTCCTCCTCTTCCCCGCACATCACGTCAGACCCCGCGGTGAGGGGCACACAATGCCGGCCGATTTCGCAATTTCAGGACAAAATGGTGTAGCTGCTGGTGGTGATCGAGATGGGGTGTGTGTGTGTGTGTGTGTGTGTGGTGAGGAGAGGGGAAGGTAAAAAAAAAAGATAAAGGAGAATAAGTGACAGACGGTAGAAAAGGGGAGAGTTGGGGAGACAAACGGAGGTGGGGGGAAGGTAAGGAATGGAAGGGAAGAGGTGGGGAGAGAAGGGGGTGATGAGGAGACCTAATAGGAGAAGGACGGAGTAGGTAGGGACACGATAAGGGAGGGAAAGGAAGGAAATAAATGGGGCCTGGATGATAATAATGATGATGATGATGATGATGAATGATGATGATGATGGGAGAGGGAAGGAACGACGCTGTAGAGATCAAGAGACACTGTGAATGGGGAAGGGAGATAAAAATAGGGAATGAGTCTAGGGAGAAATGATGAGCAAGAGAGAAGGAGGAAGGAGGAGGCTAGAGGATTGGCATAAAATGATGATGGATGGGAAAAGAGAGAGAGAGAGAGAGAGTGAGGGGTGGGGACAGTAGCAGAAGGAAAACCAGAGGATGGAGGAAGAGAGGTGATACGGTAAGAATAGGAAAAAGAAGAGAGAGAGGAGGAAGGAAATAACAGAAAATCAAAGGAAGAAAGAAAATGAAGGGAATGAAGTAAGGTACGAGGCGACAACACCCAAAAAAAGAAGAGTTTTAGTTGTTTCTTATGGAAATCTCACGTCATTAAAAAGTCACTGCTGGGTGAAATCTAAGGCGTACTGGAAGCTGGAAATATATATTTTTTTTCCGGAAGATTTTACCAATCAAAATAATATATTTGGAGAGGAAACCTAATTTACTGTAGCGCCAAGAGGATCTGGCCACATAACGAGGTCAACTAAAAGTAAAAATTCATCTCACTAAACAACGCTTAACCTAACGTAAACAATTGAGGAAATATGAATGAAATAACCTCATATTTTCTAAGTATTTCGCAAGTGCTAGAATAGGTCAGGTTAGGTTAGGTTAGGTTAGGTTAGGTTAGAGTTGCCATTACATTTGTAGGTTATAGCTCAAAGTCTGTCTTCCTATAGATAACTGGGATGTGTTGTGGTCTTCATCAGTCCTGGTATGAGATTAACTTGCCCGTATCAGAATGAGAACTGGACACACTGTTCTGAACTTCAAAGCAAAACGAAAAAATAGACAATATACTTTTACACTCCTTGCAATGTGTGATGGACTCAATTAATGAAATACACAGTAATAGGTGTTTTACGAGGTCACATTAGGGGGGGGTGGGGGGTCAAGGTTTGCATGACACTGTTTCTAGGACCTTTTACACCATGTCTTTGGGCCTAATAATTAATGTCAGGTCAACACTAAAATCCTGACTTTAAATATAGAAAAAAGTACAAGTGTCTTGGGAGACTAACACCTGCCCAATACACTTGAATTTCTGTTTATGCTTCCTGTGGTATGACAATTGATTTGCACACCAGACGGACGCACACACACACACACACACCACACACACACACACACACACACACACACACACACACACACGTTCTAATAATAGTATACTACTAACTTCAAACCGACACGATTCCTTCAGTACAGACTCTACATAGCACAACGATGGAGCCATAAAGGTGGCTGGTGTGTGGCGCGGCTGGCAGTTATTGTGAATGAACTTTTATGTTTAGGAAAGAAAATTATCGTGTTTTGGAGCAGTTTCGAAATCACAAGTGTTCATTACGCGAATTTGTTGCAATATCATATTACAACGATACGGGAATCATTCTCTCGTGAATATGGAATGAATGAGAATATTTTGTACAGGTGTGCCAAATTTATGTTACGATTTTAAACTGTTATTACAACTAACCCAACACGGTAAAATTATGTAGTTCTTTGTATCTTTGTGTTTAAATGATGATTTTTTTCTTGACTTTGTTTGTAATTTGAGTTGCTAACGACAGAAGCTTAACTGAAGATGGTGTCTACACAGGAGAAAGCCCAATGTGACATCTGGCTTGCTAAGTCGAGATCAGTGACAACTGTTCAACGGAATTACCGCCGTCAATATGGAAAGGATCCTCCCTCTTAACCAACCATTAGGAGATGGTTCACACGCTTCGGGAGACAGGAAGTGTGATTGACTTGCCTCCCAGTGGACGTTCAGGTGTTTCTGAAGAAACCGTCGCTAATGTCCAAGATACAATCCATCTCAGTTCTAGAGAGTCTATTCATCATGCTTCAAGATAACTGCAGCTACCAAGATCAACAGTATACAAAAGACATCCACAAGAGTTTGCATCTTTACGTGTATAAAGTGCAAATAATTCAAGCTTTATAACCTAATGACAAGTACAGACAACAGGAGTTTGCATGTTCCAGTTAAACTCGATTGGTGAAGACAAGGAGTACCTCAATTGGGTGTTCTCAGGTGAAGCCACATTTCACGTGTGTAGACGACTTAAACCCACAATAGTGTCGTGACCACATTCATGTTAGGCCCATTGTTCTGAGGTGAGCAGAATATCACAAGAGGTGTGTATCTTGACATGCTAGGCAACAGCGTGGTCCCTCAGTTGGAAGAGTTGCAACCATCAGATATTTTTCAGCGTCCACACTGGAGTTTGATGGTGCGTTAACTTCCTTGACGAGGACTTCCCTGGCAGATGGACTGGACATGATGGGTCTGTGTCCAGGTCCTCGCGGTCTCCCAATATTACGCCCCAACACCACTTCTTAAAAGGATAACCGATGGCACCAGAAGGATACGTTAGCCAACACGAGGACTGAAGTGGGTGTCCTGCGGTACAGTACTTGTTCAGGTGCACTGATGAATAAATAAAACTTGATCTATTAAACAACTAAAATGCAAAAAAAAAAAAAAAATCATTCTATCTCTTCTGGTTTTGTGATAAAAATAAAAAATGGAAAAAAAATCTTAAATTGCCAAAGGCTGGGGGAAACTTAAACGTTATGTTGTGTATATTAACAAAAACATAAAAATGATAGTTTACAACGATTCAACTTTTTCCTGCCATCTACAAAAACCCAAACAACACACATGAGCACGAACACCAGTTTAACGCACCATTTACTTAAAAAAAAAATTTAAAACGAGGAAACGAAATGAATTTAGAACCCCTGTAAATATAGCAGCTGTATGATACTACCTGAAATACTACACAGAAATACTACAATAGGCTTCTACCGCTTCCTGTCACAGTCAACGAACACCATTTATCACTTGTGCATTAATTTACACACACAAAAATTTAATACACCATTTCATAGAACATTTTCCCAATTAGGTGTTCCCAAAAGCTTACATTGAGAGTTTAATATCACTTGTGAGGGAAAAATTGGTGATTGCCTTCACGACGTGTCTCTCTTTTATAACTGCAAACCTGAAATGTTATTGGAAACGAATCAGAATTTCGCGCGACACAAATTGCACTTGATGATTCTTTTCTCTCGCTCGTTGGGCAGCCGTGTGTATCAAACTCGTTAGTTCTCGTGTCTGTGTGTATCACTAAGTCACAGGCAACTGGATAATGAATTCTCCTAATAGAACAGTACAGTGTATAGAGACCTGGGGGATATGTTGTGGAGCTGTAGCAATAATAATAATAATAATAATAATAATAATAATAATAATAATAATAATAATAATACAAATAATAGTAATAATAATAATAATAATAATAATAATAATAATAATAATAATAATAATAATAATAATAATACAAATAATAATAATAATAATAATAATAATAATAATAATAATAATAATAATAATAATAATAATAATAATACACACAATACAAATGAAACCTAGAAAAAATATAAACACAAACACACTATTAGAAAAAAAAAACTCGTATGCACGTTCAATGAAATTACAAAATCACATATTCAAATACTCGGGTAAATTTTTCACTTAGAGTTTTGGGTATTATCTGGATGACTGCACCATTCAAAATTCCATTCATAGTAATTAAACTCAACGAGGCCCTAATTTTAGCATGTTCAATGGGACTGACGTGACATATTGTCATTTAATAAGCAATGAGTCACAGGGGGAGTTTGTTTTCCCCCTGTGTTTTATTGTTGGGTCGTAATATTTAGGTTTATCGGAGTGAACTACTGTACGTGTACGATCAGCGCAACAGGTGGGTAAAACTAAGTGAACTTGTGATACATAGTGGATGATGATGATGATGATGATGATGATTGATGATGATGACCATGATGATGACGATGATTGATGATGATGATTGATGATGATGATGGCTATGGTGAAGTATCATGATGTTCTCTTCGTCATGTCTACACCCCCCCTATGTCCCCCTCCCTATCATGTCTACCCCCTCCCGGCCACTCCTTATCATGTCTACACCCCTCCTGACGCCCCCCTATCATGTCTCCTCCCACCCTTCTGACCTTCCTAGAAAAACTGCCGTCCCGATATCCAAATCAAAACAAACTAATGATTTAAAATTATAGAACAACCTTCTGCTAAATGGCTTCATTTATATAACTGAAATATCAAGTTATGGCAAGAAATTAATTATATTTTTACCTTTTCCTTTTACCTGATACATTAAGGTATACCCGACACGTGGTACCTGGCCTAAATAACCACGAGTACTAATAACGAGGTAAATAAAATTGAGTTATTCCTCCAAATCTATTACGTATCAATCACAACAACACCCCCCCCCCCAACCCACCCTCCTGTAAACTGTCCTCAAAAGTGGTTAAATTAATGATACTGGGGGAAGGAGGGAGGTCAACTATCTGATGGCATCGTTTGCATTCTAAAATTCTTTCTTTAGACCTAAATATTTAACCTTAGGAAATCGTAAGTGATGATTCAGACTTTTCACCTAGCTTAACTCAACCTGTTGCATCCAGAAGTAATCTACCGTCTTTGACCTGTCCTATCACCCATAATCCCACCCCTGACCTGCCTATCACCCATTACCCAACCCCTGACCTTCCCCATCAGCCATAGCTCCACCCCTGACCTTTCCCATCAATACTAAATTATACACAACAACTTCATGTAATACTCTCTCTCTCTCTCTCTCTCTCTCTCTCTCTCTCTCTCTCTCTCTCTCTCTCCTGGGCGTAAGTTAATTAATCCCCCGTTTGTCAAATTATGTTGACTTAAACAAATTGTATCAAGGTTTCCACAAAAACCCTGGAAGCTTCACTCACTCCAGTTCATGTCACTCCTATAACCAAATTAACTCCACTGTACACTGTGTATTAAATATTCCTTAGGTTATCTTACATATTGTCAGTAACTCACTAAATCTATCCATTCCCTATTCAATCTTTTTTATTTTTTTTGCCCTATCTTCATCTTCACTACCGTAAAAATCCTTCAATTATCTAATACTCTTTACACTCTTCATCATTCAATCTCCGTATAATTATGAACCATCTCATTTTGTAAGGATTGTTTAATCTCTTCTTATGTATTCTCCTCTTTCATCTATTTCTATATTTTAACGTTACTTAGTGTCTCAGTGAATCTACCCGTTCTGCTTATGTTGTCCAATGAATACATTACCTTCCACCCCTCTTGACCCGCCATCGTAAAGAGTTGTGTGTTAAGGTTAGGTTAGGTTAGGTGAGGTTGGGTTAGGTAATTTACGCTAGGGTGTGTCCAAAATTCCTCACAGGTAATATGTTTTAGGCGCCTATAAAGTGAGTTATTGAAAGACAAAAGTTAAAAAAAAAAAGGATTTCCACCTGAAGATTTAACATTTATTGCTTTTAATGTTGAATGTTATTAATTTCTACAACAAAAATGTACTTTATGTTTAGATAAGATGTATTATAAGTCAGAAATCTTAACTAGAGGTTTGTATACACTATTATTCACCCATAGATAAGGTGCAAGTATATTATCTACATTGACTCGTGTAATTATTTGGACTCGAGACATTTTGCATTTGTTTCCCACTTCTTACTGACGAGGGTGGTTGGTGAGGGTGGGTGTGTGGGTGGTGAGGGTGAGGTGGGTGGTGAGGGTGGCCGTGTGGTTGGTGAGGGTGGCCGTGTGGGTGGTGAGGGTGAGGTGGGTGGTGAGGGTGGTGGGTGGGTGGTGAGGGTGAGGTGGGTGGTGAGGGTGAGGTGGGTGGTGAGGTGGGTGGGTGGGTGGTGAGGGTGAGGTGGGTGGGTAGGTGGGTGGTGAGGGTGAGGTGGGTGGGTAGGTGGGTGGTGAGGTGGGTGGGTGGGTGGTAGGTGGTGAGGTGGGTGGGTAGGTGGGTGGTGAGGTGGGTGGTGAGGGTGGTGGGTGGGTGGTGAGGTGGGTGGGTGGTAGGTGGTTGGGTGGGTGGGTAGTAGGTGGATGATATCAACAGTGGGTGAAATGAGTGTCAGGATGTGGGCGATGGTATCAATACTAAGGAAGATATTGTGTGGGCGATACCAAGAGTGGGCGGGGCGGACAAGGCGTGGGCAGTGGGGGCGTGGCTGGGAGTGAGCATACAGTGAGTTTAGCAGCCATAACCCCCCCCCCCCCCCCCTCGAGGGCTGCCTGCGACACGCCTTTGATCCAAAACTTCCGCATCAAACTTCGATTTCCGTCTGGCACCCGAACTTGTGAAAGCTTTGGGTAAATCGCGTTAGTCAACCCCGATGCTGCAAATTGTTGTAAATACCAATTTGCCTTCAAGAAACGTCCCCTGAGCTTTTGCGAACAAGCTTGAGTTTCTTGGGAGTTCAGTTCTCAGTGAAAAGAGAAGGTCAATATTCCTTTAATTCTCTCGTGTCTGTGTTTCTGGCTTTCGTCTCCCACATCATATGTTGCATCACCTGAACAACGGCAGGTACTGTAGGTGTATATTAAGGAGTCAACGAGGAAATTATAAATAATTATCGAGCCAAAGTGCTGTAATATCTGGATCCCGACACGATATTGTTTACGCATGAGACAACGGGTTGGTGGTTAGGTTAGGTTAGGTTAGGTTAGGTTAGGTTCACTTAGACTGCTGCCCGTGTGAGGACGTCAGTGCCCCCCCCCCCCCCTTCCCACATATATGGACCATGTCTTCCCAGGGTGAACTGTTAACTACTCCGGTTGTTCCCCCCAGGAGGAAGGGGAGACAGTGAAGAGGGGAAGAGGGGGAGAAAAGGGAGTGGGACACTGAAGGGGAAAAGAAATGAAGGAACAGGAGATAGAAGAGAAAAGGAAATAAGAGGGGGAGGAGATAAAACAGAAGGGGAAATGGGAGAAATGGGAGGGGGAAAGAAAGGGGAGAAGGGAAGAATAACGGAGGGGGAAGAAACGGGAGGGGGAAGACTGGGGAGGGGGAAGAAAGGGAGAAGAGAAGAAAGGGGAGAAGGGAAGAATAAGGGAGGGGGAAGAGGGGGAGAAAATTAGAAAAGGGAGAAGGGAAGAAAGGAGAGGGAGAAGAAAGGGGAGGAAGAAGAAAGGGGAGGGGGAAGAAAGAGGAGAAAGGAAGAAAGGGGAGAAGGGAAGAAAGGGGAGAAGGGAAGAAAGGGGAGAAGGGAAGAAATGGGAGGGGGAAGACAGGGGAAGGGGGGGAAAGGGGAGAAGGGAAGAATAAGGGAGGGGGAAGAAATGGGTGGGAGAAGACAGGGGAGTGGGAGAAGGGAAGGAAGGGGAGAGAAAGGGGGGGAGAGAAAGGGGAGGGGAGAAAGTGGAGAAGGGAAGAAAGAGAAGGGAAGAAGGGGAGAAGGGAAGAAAAGGGAGAAAGTAAGAAAGGGGAGAAGGGGAGGGGGAGGAAAGGGAAGGGAGAAGAAAGGGGAGGGGGAGGAAATGGGAGGGGAAGTCAAGGGAGGGAGAAGAAAGGGGAGAAGGGAAGAAAGGGGAGGCGGAAAGGAAGGAGAGGAAGGAAAAATAAGGGAGGGGTTAGAAATAGGAGGGGAAAGGAAGGGGACCCATAATTCTAACCCAACATACGTACAATGACCCCCCCCCCCCTCCTGGTCCACCCTGCTCTACCTAATTAACATGAAACGTAATGCCGGCTATATCTGTCACACTGCCATGGAGAGAGAGAGAGAGAGAGAGAGAGAGAGAGAGAGAGAGAGAGAGAGAGAGAGAGAGAGAGAGAGAGAGAGAGAGAGAGAGTCGCCAAAGATAACATTGTACGGTAATAAAACACACTAGTTTCGTCACTGGTTTAATTAACAACTAACACCACACAGAAACACTAGAGCTTAAACCAACAGATTTAATTCGTGGACACTAGCAATTGAGGCAGTGTTTTAATAATACTGGAATAATAATAATAACAATAATAATAATAATAATGAACAGGCAAAATATAATGTATGGTTGTATGGTTGTTTTTCTTCTTCCTGAGTGATCGTGATGGGAATTGTATAAACGAGGTTGAATAAGGGAGGTTGTGTTGATGTGATGAGGTTAGGCACAGGAGGTTGGGCATGGTAAGGTTGTATTTAATGTGCTGAGGTTGAGCATGAGAGGTTGTGTTTGATGTGGTGAAGTTGGGGATAGGCATTAATTACCCCCTCCCCCCCCCCTTTCACACCTCTCTCTCACTAACTCTCTCTTTCACACCTCGCCTCTCTCACTATCTTTCACACCTCTCTCTCACTAACTCTCTCTTTCACACCTCGCCTCTCTCACTATCTTTCTCACTCTTCCCTCTCACTATCTTTCACACCTCGCCTCTCTCACTATCATTCACACCTCCCTCTCTCACTATCTTTCACACCTCGCCTCTCTCACTATCTTTCACACCTCCCTCTCTCACTATCTTTCACACCTCGCCTCTCTCACTATCTTTCACACCTCGCCCCTCTCACTATCTTTCACACCTCGCCTCTCTCACTATCTTTCTCACTCTTCCCTCCAGTTCCTATTTATATCCTTCACTGGTTCTCTCATCCCTCTCCATGTCCTTCCCATTTTTGTTCAATATTTCCTCTTCCATTTCTCCCTCCCATAGCGTCACGCAACCTCTCTCTCTCTCTCTCTCTCTCTCTCTCTCTCTCTCTCTCTCTCTTCCGGTATATTCTTATTTTCATTTATATTTTTGCTTTACACTCTTAATCATTCCTCATCTTAACAGGAAATCGCTCTAGTTACCAAATTTCTCAACATCCATGCACAGTCTCATTCCCATTCAGTTAGTTAGAAAACATCTCATATCAGACCAAATGTGAAGCCTTATCCATTATACTGTACGTCCACGCATTATATTATACCCATTATGAAGTTCGATTGATTGATAATACTCGATCATTATACTTCACGTTACTCCACCACACCTCAACACTTATAAGAAAGGTGGTAAATTAACCTACCTATTCAACTTTATCAATCTCAACCTACAGCTTCATTATTATTATTTTTTTTTTCAGAAATATATATTGTCAGTAAGATGAGCTGCTGTCGAAACATGTTGAAGGAGATGGGAGGAGATGAGAGGAGGCGGACGAAGGTGGGAAGTGAGAGGAGGACGAGGGAGAGGAAGAGGAGGAAGAGGAGTAGGTGGAGGAGGAGGGGGAGAGGGGAGTCTGAAGAGTGAGTAAAAACAAATAGTTTGTGGTGGAGTTTCGGGAACCACTTACGAAGGATTTAGACGGAGGATTTGAAACTGTTGCTGTTGAAAGCCAGTTGGGGAGGAGTGGATGAGGCACCGTTGGAATATATTCAAAGAATTCCAGGAAAATGTGACAGATAGTTAAGATGGGGACCCCGGGAGATCTGGCACATTGCTGAGTGACGAGTTTTGATCAACAAATGTGGAAGGAAAACCCGACTAAAATAATTAAATCAAAGAATGGCCACTCCACCTGACCTGACCTGACCTAACCTAACATAACCCCCAAAATAGCACAGCTCCCTCGTTAATGATCCTATCACCTCTTAAAATCGTCAGTCCATATAACAACTCTATCCTTCCCAAGGCTGACTACAGAAACACTCGAGACAGATGGACGAGTAACATCTTGAAATAAACTTAACACTAACCGAACACCAGGGTCAAGAGACTCTCAAAGTGTCATACCATAAATTTTCCTCCTAACTGGAGATGTAAGAACGACACTAACGGTTTGACTTGAAACTAAACACAAAAAAAAATACCATCCAATTAAAAAGTTACGCTGCGACTCTGCTTTAACTGGAAACATTCACATGACACTTGTTAGCAGAGAAAGTTGCGTGTTCGTACCTCGGTGTCTTAGTCACCTTTTGCTGCCTGTCACCACTGAACACAATATTAAAATTCTGAGAGTTGATGGTTGTTTTCAATACTTCTCACCCTCATGTAGGTCTCATACTTATCCTTATTTCCTTCGTTTCTCCTCAGTTCTTGTCTAAAATCGTTCTTCAACACCAATATTCCTCAGTGATCTGGCTTACATGATAAACAGTCTTCCTCTCTCGTGACATCTTCCTCTTCCCTCTTTATCTCCTTCTTCTTCCTCCTCCACCTTTCACAGGTTGGAGAGGTCTTTGGTTAGAGTCCTGCCTCTCCTGGAGACGCCAGAGAGAAGTAAATTACGACAAACTTTTCTTGTTTGTGAACAATTATCAAAAGTTATTCATGGTGGATTAAAGGCGGGTTCCTCTTCCTTTAGAAATGTCCTCTATTTTTTCTCTGCCTTTGGTTCATTCAATTTTTCTACAAAGCCTTATTTTTTTTTTTTTTTTGCTCTCAGCGAACAACTTAATTTCATTTCACTTTTCGACAACTTTTATTTTTTCTTCTTATAATACAACTTTTTTTTTTAAATGTAAATGTCACAACCTTTTTTTATTTTCATAAGCACATCAGGTATTTTACTGCGAAAAAAAAGAAAAGCATGATTTTTTGTTTTAACAGCGCACACTGAAAAACAGGAGGTTTCTGTAAACCATTTGCCTACACGCTCATTAATCAGGATGACTCGCCTGCCGTTTAATAAGGAATAGCTTATGTTTTTATTATAACGTAGTTACATATTTAAAAACCGCATTTCCAAGCCCTTTGATTTCACGGTTAATAATTAAGGTATAGCTTGTAAAATATAATAAGAATAATCATATATGTTTTTTTGCGCACAGCTCATATTCCCAACCCACTCATGACGAGGACAGTAATATATAGTTCCCTAACATATATAAAGGTGCAGTATATGATCTTATAAGCCAATCAAGGTGTATATGTAAGGGATTTTGTAGTGAAATAGATATACATTTCTAACATCATATTTTGAGACACTGATATACTTCCTGAGTTATACCTTCCTTAACGCAAGAGAATGAAACTCCTGCTTCACTGTTTCCTTACCACCACAATTAAGTTTTTTTCACCTTTGTTATTGAAGATTATGCCACACATTTTATAATAGTAAAAGTAATTAATGCTTGTATATATATTTATAAATTATGTAATGTCAAGGTCATTCATTAAAATAAATAAAAATTTCTAACCATCATAAATCAAGAAATCAAATCAGTTTTATAAGAAAGGAAATATTTGAGAAAAAACAATAAATTTAAAAGATCCTAAAATTTTTTCCCCTTCACATCACGTATTGAGAAATAAAATCAAGTTTTCCATTGAGAAATAAAATCAAGTTTTCCAAGCCATATGTTCTCACATTCGTTAGTCGGGATAAAAAATACAAATAAAATTTATTCAGAAGCCGATACGACACTCGCCATGCCATCTTCACTGAGTTATGTGGCGCACGGAATACATTTGGCTACGAAAGATTACATCTACCCGATCACGTCATTATTGATAGGAATTTGCATTTTATTTTGACTCGGGCTTTGAAAATTGCTGATATGGAGGGAGGGAGGGAGGGAGGGAGGGAGGGTAGGGCAGGGAGGCAGTAAAGGGGAAGGAAGATAAAAAAAGTGGTTGATAAGGGAAGGGTGGAGAACAGAAGAGACTGGTGATAATGAACGATAAAGAGGGAAGACTCGATAATGATGAAGTGAAGAGCGTAGTTGTAATGATGTTGGAGGGATAGAGGGCGAGAAACAGGTTCAAAGGAGAGGGCAAATGGAGGACAGGAAAGGAGTGAAGGGTAACAGTGGAATAAAGAAGGAGTGAAGGATAGGTACGGGGTGAGTGGACGGAGGGAGGATGTAAGTACCAACGGATATAAGGATAGGAGGGAGGAAGAAATGGAAGGGCAGGTTGAGGATCGAGTAGGGAGCAAGGGAGGGAAGCAGAGGGTCATAAGTGGAGCATTAGGAGTGTAGGGGGGGGGGGGATGGCGGGAGGGCAGAATAGGCAGGGGGGAGGGTGGGAAGGATAGGCGGGGAGGAAAGGAGAGAGGGAGGGAAGGAGAGAGGAAAGCAGAGGGTAATAAATGGAGCATTAAGACAAGGTTTGGCTTTTATCCCCTCTGGTAAGGCCGGCGGGAGGGCGGCGCCTGGAGAGTGAGGTCACCAGCCCACTTGTCACAATGTCATAATAAACAAAATTCCTCAGTAAGTTAAATAACCTATTAATAGTCAAATAATTGAAGGTGTCTCAGTAATTGTTAATTAAATAGGTCTCATTAATAGTTCACCCTTAAAGTATCCCTTCAGAGATTATTTTTATATTTATTTCCCCATTATTATTTTTACTCTTACAACAATCAATAAAATATATCCCATTAATAACTTCATCTTCCATAATACCCCCCATTAACCTAGTTTACTCTACTATTTAGTTACCCATTAATACCTCATGCTTCAATAACTCTGTAACGCTTCAATAGATCATACTTTAAAAGGGTCCCATTTATACCTTAACCTTATGTTATACCTATTAACTATAAACTCATCTAAACTCGTGCCCAAATTAAGAGCTCAGTCGTATTTAATTATCCATTATTATCAATATTTTATAAAGTAACTCTACAATTAAGGGCAATTTGATAACAACATATGTGTATCACCCCTACGTGTGTGTGTGTGTGTGTGTGTACAGGCATTAGACCCTAGTAATTTAATTTCACCGAGTTGGAAACACATTTTTGCTACGTACTTCACCGTCATGTTGTGGATGGATATCTAAATTGAATTTCAGAGATTCTACACGATTAGGTGCGTAAAAAGTGTCATACCAGACATAACTCCCAACGAGATTTAAAAAAAAAACGATAAAAAAATGTTAATATTTCATCACATGTGGGGGGGGGGGGAGGTGGTCAGTGTATGTGAGTGAGCAGCTATTTCATGGCGACTAACCCATTGTGATACTGTGGGTTCGCTCACCCCAGTTCGCCGTGCTATCCCAGCGTTACGTATACCCTCGTTGTGACGGGCAATAATATCACCTGTCAGGTCTTGCTATGTCTCCCCGATAATTCTTAGCAAGGAAAGCCTCGAATCACATCGCCCCCCAACGGCTAACAATACTTTTGAGGGGAACTGTACACCCAGCATCACTCTCAACAAGACCAGGCAGGGGCGAGTTGGCCTCCACCCCAAGAATAACTGTACAGTAGACGTGTGTTTGACTTGGCTTACAAGACGCTGCCGATTGTTATACGAGAGAAGGGAAAAAAATCGTTATACGGGGTCATCAAAAAGAAAAAAATACCTAAATTTGAATATGCAAAACCCTTTAAAAATGTGGACTTCTTTTTTGATGACTGTATATGCGGAAACTCTGTGGTGCTAAAGTGATAGAATAAACAATATCGTGATGGAAATATTTTTTTGTTGATTGTAGAAAGTGAATTACTTTGTGAGGAATACTGACTGATTTTATTTTAGATTATTATTATTATTATTATTATTATTTTCTTTGGGGGGTGAGGAGGTGTTTCAGGGGGATTAATTTTATCCATGCTTAAGATATTAGACTGTATAAGGGTTTCTGTTATATAACCTGTAGATATACATATATACCGTACATACACATATACATTTTCATATTAAGTACCGTTATAGCTATAAAAAAACGAATCAATTATATCATAAAAGAAAAATAAAAAATGAAAAATTAACAAAATCTCTCTAAATGGCTATTTGTGTGTGTGTGTGTGTGTGTGTGTGTGTGTGTGTGTGTGTGTATCAGATGTTTATAGTGTGTCTAAAAAACCATAAAATCAATGTCCTGTCAATTCTCGACCCCCCTGAGTGAACATTTAAGCAACATTTACTGGTCAGTTCGGGGGAATTCAAGTTTATATGATATTGATTTGAAGGGTCGACAGACACGCTATAAACGTCTGCTTCGCTCTCGTATTGACTCGGGAGAATAAAAATAATATCACGCCGACATTGAATTCATGAACTGGCACCGTCGGAAAATATGACAATCTAGGTGTTTACCAACTTCATCTTCTTCTACAGAGACGTAAACGAGGACACGTATATAGGAATAAATATGAACTAAATCATTTTAACATCGTGAGTGATAAAGAATAAGGCTTCAGGCAGTGCTTTAAGTCTCAGGTATTTGTTCAGTTTTCGTATTGGTTCGGTTTACCTGCCATATTAATATATTTATTGAGAGGTCAGTCTGTGCGTGTGATCATTCGTGACCCCGATGGAACACAACACCATCATCATCTCACCCAAGACCCCCACTCTTATCCCTCACCTCACCCACCCCTCCACTCTTGCCCTCACCTCACCCACCCTCACCCAAGACCCCCACTCTTATCCCTCACCTCACCCACCCCTCCACTCTTGCCCTCACCTCACCCACCCTCACCCAAGACCCCCACTCTTATCCCTCACCTCACCCACCCCTCCACTCTTGCCCTCACCTCACCCACCCTCACCCAAGACCCCCACTCTTACCCCTCACCTCACCTACCCTCACCCAAGACCCCCACTCTTACCCCTCACCTCACCCCCTCACTCCCCCTCATCCCTCACCAGGTACCCTCAAATGCACTATCGTAAATCATCTTGGCCGACCCATAATTCATCATTCGTTCCACATCTCCCAGTCATCTTAATGTACTCTCAATCACGCATATTTCTCCAGACTTCTTCTTCACCAAAACATATTTCCTCGTATCAATTTGTATTTCATTATAACTTCTTTCAATTCTCCAAAATATATTATATGACATTATTTATTCCACGGTATGATCAGATTTATGACTATAGATATATTTTAATTAAAGTGGAAGTTAAGAAAATACGGAAAGGTTGTGTAGTGGTGTGGAGGAGGTGTGGATGGATGCCTCGGGTCAAAAGCTCGGAAAATTCAACCACTGTTATGTTTTAGGGCGATCAGGGGCCTCAGGTTTCAAGTGACGTAACCACACACATGCGACAGCTTAGCATCCAGTTTCACACACAGGTAAGAATTCAGGTGTCTTATAATTACTCTTTTATGTTATTATGTGATGTATTATAACATTATGGATATGCTTACGAGACAATGTCGTAGTTACGTTGCTGTCATCATCTCACACGTAAAACTTAATATAGAAGTAAATAGACGAATTGAAATATATATATCCTTCATGCCGCCACTTACTCCTTACTCTCTCTCCCTCCTACCACATCCTCCTCATCGCCAATGCCCTCTCTTCCACCCACATCCTCCTTAATATCCACACCAGCCCTTCCACCCACATCCTCTTCCCACCCTCTCCTCCCCGCCCCGCCCTCAATCCATATTCTGTTGGTAAATAATTATCACATTTAAGAAATACTTACTAGAAAACGTAAATATAAATACCAATAGTCATTTACTGTAGACAATCAACATGTAATTTAAATATCAAATCAATAACACTCGCATAAATTTCTGAAACGGGTACATTACACCATCAAACCTGTTCTCAAACTTTATACGTAAAAACTCGTATATTCTTTTGAGACTTTGACATTGTAGGGGCCGAAATTCCGCAAATGTCAAATGTCCTAAATTTGGTAAGAGTGCTCGCCTTGTAAGTGAATGAGTCCGGGTTCGACTCCCATTCTGACTGTCGAGTGCATTTGGCGACGGTAGGACAGCTTTGAGTGAACTTACATCTTTTCAAGGGGATGGTGTAACCCACTAAATGTTGTACTGCGGTAAATTCTGGGAATCAATGCTTGTCTTGCCACCCTGTGTGATAGCGGGAAGAATTAAGAGTAATACCAGTAATACTACTACTAATAATGATAATACTAATAATAACAGCAACAATAATAATGGTAATAACAATAAGTAATCATCACAATGCTATCCTTCATTTAAACAATACAATTATTTTTATATTCATAGATATAAGGAAAAATACTACAAGTAGATCACTTCATTGTACAATAATCTAGTCATCATGTGAGAGCAGAAAGGCTACCGACGACCTGCCCAGCACTTGGGTGGCCGCCGGAGACGATGATGATCACGAGGCTAAGATAATCCCATTTTTCAACACCAGAGCCCTACAGGGAGCCACATACCAATGATTACAGAAGTGGGCGGCAGGCTGGAGTAGTGGCCGCTTACTATATAATAAATACTGGCGGGGCCCCTAGCAGGATATAATTGTCAAGTAACGGTGTAGGGTAGAAGGTCAGCTCCCATACATAATATATCTCCCCAGGAGGCCGCCACACCCCATGTTCACTGTTCAAATAGTACCATGAACACTAACACTAAACCAATTTTTTGGAAAGTAGATATAATACGAGCCATCTATGTTTAACCTAACCTAAGCTACATTATCTTAAGTGTATCAGTTTAACTTAAAAGTATAAGTGTATAAGTTTAACTTTAAAGTATATATATTAAGTTGGTTCGTATCTCCTCAAAAAAATAATGGCGTTGCTCTCGTGTTCGAAGGAATTTTTGAGCATAATAAGTCTCGCCTCGCACTACAGCCAGACAGCTGCCGGCAGTAAATAATCTGGTAAGGCTGAGCAGTTTTGTATGACTATTGTTTATCCTGATGACAGATGTGGATTATGGAACGTCGGGGAGACAATTCCCAGTAAGGGAGAGACGACGATCACACTGCATTTCTGCTGTTAATTCATCAACAACAGTCATGCATGGGTACAGTGTGTGTGGAGAGGATATTGCTATGCCTAAGACAGTAATACCTCTGCATCTCGTTAACAAATATCTTTCTGGCTCATAATCTTAGATCATAAAGTAGACGTCAACAGTTACTAATAAAGAGATCGTCCTTGTGGTCTGTTCTCTCACTGAACACACCTAGAAACTGTTTACCTACAGATGACAAGCAAATTAGTCTCCATTATCCACCACACAAATATATGTTATATCAGAGAAAAAATAAATTAGTAATAATTGTGTGTTATCCTTCCTGTGTGTATTAAACATATCAATGGAGTAATTACATTTTGAATTCTACCTGTGTGGGGCTTCCTAATTACCAGATATTTTCAATTACATAATATCCTCAGGTATCTTCGTATTCTTATTCATATACTGTTGCTTGAGCGTGTGGCTGTGAGCTAGTTCATTAAACGTACTAATGTAACAAATACCTTTTATGTTCTACCTGTACTGCTTGGTTTACTAATTACCAGGTATTGTTAATAGTCTCAGTTCCTGTAATTGCGACGGGTTGTTTGACCTAATGTATACAGTTAATTTATCGGTATTATTGTTTATTTTTCAAAGCCAGGACGTATCTTTTTAACTCTTGCTTCCATTCTAGCAGTTTTTTTTCCTTGAGGTTTCGTTAAAGCTTATTTTAATCTCTCTTTTTATCTATCTGTCTTTCTCCTTTGGCCTTCTGTTTCCCTAATTCATCTTATTCATCTGTGCATCGATCTATTAATGTTTCTCTCTCTCTCTCTCTCTCTCTCTCGCAACACTTCCAGCACCCCGACATTGGTACACCTCTTAACCCAGCCATTTACTTCAGGTCGTAGCTCCTGCACCTCTCAAAGAACTCCTCATTCAGGCCATTCACCACATCCTGGGTATAGCCCTTTGCCCTCCTACTAGTTCCTTCCCTCCCTCCCTCCAGTTTCCATTCTTTCATCCCTCCTTCCGTCCTCTCTCCCTTTCCCCATCTTCGTTACCGCCCCCTTTCCTCTCTCCTTCCATCCTTCCCTCCTCCTCTCTCCTCTCCTCCCACTTTCCTTCCATCCTTCCCTCCCTCCCTCCATCCCTCTCTCCGCCATATATTTTCCCGTTCCTCTATACACAGTTGTCCTGATGTTGTTTCAACGCGGCCTCACAACCCAACAAGACGTATTCAGTCCACCCTTCTGTAAACAAAAGGCCCCACTGAGCTCTCAAAGTGTCTCGCCCATTAATCAAATTTTGCTACACTTAGTTGGACAGAGAAAGTAATGTAAGTCTACCCTCTCGACAGTAATTATAAATAACAATAGAGTTAACTAGTTCCTCAAAGTGTATACCGCGTTCTACTATACCATTTATTTTTTGTTCAGGTATTTCCTTTTTTTTTTTCGCAATTCTTTCATTCTTCCTTCATGGCAGAGTCCCAAAGTGACCATAAAACGCCTTCCTGCTGCAGATGTTCGTGTGTGTGTGTGTGTGTGTGTGTGTGTGTGTGTGTGTGTGTGTCCCGAATATATCAAGGTCGACTCAAATTTATAAAACGTATTTTTCTTCTACCTTGAATTACTCTCTCTCTCTCTCTCTCTCTCTCTCTCTCTCTCTCTCTCTCTCTCTATTTCTCCCCCTTTATATTTTTACCTTTTTTTACCACACTCACTCACTCACTCACTACACAACACCTCCCTCTTTGTTCTTCTCTTCTCTCCTTTATTGTGATGAACCACCTACCACCGAGCCCATGTATACATCGCTCCCTCTTTCCCTATCTCCCTTTCTCCTTCCCTATCTCCCTATCTCCTTCCCTATCTCCTTTCCTCCATCCCTATCTCCTTTCCTTCTTTCCTGTGCCTTTTCCTCCCTCTCCCCTTCCTTTCCTTCCTTCCCTCCCTCTCTGCTCCTGACCTCAGCCTCTCTTTCGTTACTACAGTTATATCCCTCCGGGGAAAAATGTCCTCACACTGCCTTGTTATTCCTCACACTCATCCACTTCACACACGCACACACACGCACGCACACACGCACGCACACGCACACACGCAGTATTTATATATACTTATGACGAATTTTTTTTTTTTTTTTTTTTTAAGGAATTCTTCTCTGCGTAAAAACCGGTTTGGGGAGAAAAAATTGTGAGCCATGTAAAGAACCTTAACACACAAACACAGAACAGAAATTATTCAGCTGAAACCGAATATTTTCCAAATCTCTCGGAGCTTCCACGCCACAACCTCCACCTCATTATCATCTGCCACCACACCACAACCACCTCCTCTCCCGCCACACCACAACCACCTCCTTCTCCTCCACCACCACACCACAACCACCTCCTTTTCTCCTTCTCCTCTTCATCTCCCACCACACCACAACCACCACCACCACCTCATCTACTACCACACCACAACCACCACCTCTTCCTCATCACCTACCGCCACACCACAACCTCCACCACCTCATCATCATCATCATCGACCACCACACCACACCACACCACACCACACCACACCAGTCTACTCTTTCTCCTCTTCATTCGACTTCATTTCTCCCAACTTTTTTTTTTAGATAGTTAGTGATTACCGAACATGACTGATTTAATTAAAGGACTTAATTAAAGCCTTCTATTAACATTTCAGATATTAATATATAAATACTTTTTTACGTACAACATGAGATAAATTTATTATATTGGGATAAAAAAAGTCAAACTATGTTCATGAAAAATCGTGTTTTTTTTTTTTTTTTGTGAGCAGATTTTCCCAAATTTAGTCTTTAAAGATGAAGGGCACACAGGGGAATGATGGGAGGGAGGGAGGGGGGTGAAAAACCAAGCAGAGGCAGTGTGCGTGAATGAGCGGATAGCATGGCGTCCAGTGAATTTGGGGGGGGGGGGGGGGGGGGAGGAAATGCTGTGTGTGTGTGTGTGTGTGTGTGTGTGTGTGTGTATCTATGACTAAACATGCATGATTGATGAAACAATAAACCCCATCAATGTGTATTTTGTATGAGAATAAATAAAACCACACAGACGTACAGTAAATGGTGAGCCAAACCTTTGAACCGAACATCACTCACCGACTCACACATCGTCAGGACGTCGGCGCGGCCCAACACTCATGAATAGTGACTAACACACACACAGGCCAGGACGCTAGAGACTTTGCGTGACGGTGCGCTTTCATGCAATCACGTACGCACACAGCAATCACGGAATGTAAATAAACAAAATGCATCAGCCCGCAAACAGTGATACGTATTCATCATTGCTAGTGAACGTACACACACACACACACACACACACACACACACACACACACACACACACACACACGCGCGCACGCACACACACACACACACACACACACACACACACACACAGTACAGTACAGTGGCACCCTCTCAGGCACAGGGAGAATGTTCATATCATCCCTGAGAGTGCCACTCGCATATTAATAGACTCGCTTCTCCCCCTCTCAATTGTGGAATGTAAAATGCATAATATTGGCAACCGAGTAGATTTTTTTTTCTCAAACTAAACCAACGAATACTTCATTTTTCTACCCCCCTCATACAAAAAAAGGGGGGTGGGTGTTAATGCATATACGCCATTGAAGGCTTTTGTACTATTTACTCTGATACTGGGATAACAAGTTTAGTAATGTATGGATAAATTTTTAATATAGGAAAGACCCTCTACTCTTTCATCTACACCTAACAAACTCCGTTATGATATATGAACCACCATCAGCTGATATATAAACCTGATAGGAGTAGCATTATGATGTATATGTACTGTATGTGAAAAGCAATAAGGGCGTCCACTGTTCTCATACACACGCACACCTCACAAGCCTGGCCTTATCATTATATATGCAAAGAAGATTATACCTTCCGCCCCCGTGCTCACCTACCAAGCTTAACATAACGTATATACATATATGCACTGTATAAGGCTGAAATTTACCTTCAAGTAGCCTCTATCTATTCTACGTGACTGAAACAATTACTACTATAAAACCAATTAAATGTATAAGCTCTCTCATCTATCAACCACCACGGAGTTTAATCATTCCCTCAATAACATACAGGATACAACATTCCTTCAATGCCCGACAGGAAACTTCAATACCCAGGCGATACTAAGACAGACTGTGTGTGTGTGTGTGTGTGTGTGTGTGTGTGTAGGGGGAACTGGGGAAATATGACGCAAGATGAACAGTACCTGAAACACTACCATACTACCACTACCAAGACCTGCAACACTACCATACTACCATGACCTGAAACACTACCATACTACCACTACCATGACCTGAAACACTACCATACTACCACTACCATGACCTGAAACACTACCATGACCTGAAACACCTGAAACACTACCATGACCTGAAGCACTACCATACTACCACTACCATGACCTGAAACACTACCATGACCTGAAACACTACCATACTACCACTACCATGACCTGAAACACGACCATACTACAACTACCATGACCTGAAACACTACCATGACCTGAAACACTACCATACTACCACTACCATGACCTGAAACACTACCATACTACCACTACCATCACCTGAAACACTACCATGACCTGAAACACTACCATACTACAACTACCATGACCTGAAACACTACCATGACCTGAAACACTACCATACTACCACTACCATGACCTGAAACACGACCATACTACAACTACCATGACCTGAAACACTACCATGACCTGACACACTACCATACTACCACTACCATGACCTGAAACACTACCATACTACCACTACCATCACCTGAAACACTACCATGACCTGAAACACTACCATACTACCACTACCATCACCTGAAACACTACCATGACCTGAAACACTACCATATTACCACTACCATGACCTGAAGCACTACCATACTACCACTACCATGACCTGAAACACTACCATGACCTGAAGCACTACCATACTACCACTACCATGACCTGAAACACTACGATGACCTGAAACACTACCATGACCTGAAACACTACCATACTACCACTACCATGACCTGAAACACTACGATGACCTGAAACACTACCATGACCTGAAACACTACCATGACCTGAAGCACTACCATACTACCACTACCATGACCTGAAACACTACCATGACCTGAAACACTACCATGACCTGAAACACTACCATACTACCACTACCATCACCTGAAACACTACCATGACCTGAAACACTACCATACTACCACTACCATGACCTGAAACACTACCATGACCTGAAACACTACCATACTACCACTACCATCACCTGAAACACTACCATACTACCACTACCATGACCTGAAACACTACCATGACCTGAAACACTACCATACTACAACTACCATGACCTGAAACACTACCATACTACAACTGAACCATTAACATCCCCGTCAGACACATTTCTCATAAACACTAAGCTCTATGAATCCCCAAACACAATGAAACCAGATATGAAGGTCGGTCCATCAGGGCTTATGAACCATGAAATGACGCTTACGGCCAACAGCTGAAGCCGCTAGTCCTAGGGAGGAGGGGGGGGGGGAGGGGTGAGGGGCTTTCCCAGATTACCAATGGTTGGGGACATATATGCTACCAGACGAACAAGAGGGAAAAGGAATGAAGGAAGACAGTTAGAAGATGAGAGAGAGAGAGAGAGAGAGAGAGAGAGAGAGAGAGAGAGAGAGAGAGAGAGAGAGAGAGAGAGAGAGAGAGAGAGAGAGAGAGAGTCACCTCACACAAACATCAAACCCAGATTAATTAACACAAACTTATAAACACTGACCTGACCTGACCTGACCTGACCTGACCTTTCTATCAGTATAAGCAGGAGAAGAAATCCCCCACATACTTATAAAGTTATCAATAGTTCTAAGTAGCTCCAGTAACTCATTCATCAACGGGGAAAGTTATGACAAGGGAAAAAAATAGAAGGAAATTTAAGTCAAACAAAAAAATAATAACGTTTAGAATATTACAATGACGAAATGGGAAGGTTTAGGCCCAGGCGAATATTGAACCAGTGACAATTGTTTTATTTTCTAGAGCTTAATGTTGGGGCCTTTAGAGTCAAGGTCCCAACACCCAGAGCCCTGTATTGGTAGCCCTGTGTTGGTAGCCCTGTATTGGTAGCCCTGTGTTGGTAGTCCTGTGTTGGTAGCCCTGTGTTAGTAGCCCTGTATTGGTAGCCCTGTGTTGGTAGCCCTGACTAAGATGAACTAGAGTACAGTGTCACTAAGCATTTAAACACCTAAAATATGAACAATATCCGTAACACTCAATACCATGATATTCAAATTTTATCCGAAATCTTTAAGTGAGAAAAATTTCAGCACAGTTGTTGGGATCTAGAGGATTCCAGTTCGACTTCACACGATCTTCTACCAGTGGAATCCGTTGCCTCCAGCCACACACTCCCTTCCTGTCTCGTGTTTCATGGCAGGATACACAAAAGTCTCCCTTTCTGAGTTATTATATATCTACTGAAGAGGGAGGGTTAATTTTTTTATCAGATATAACATTGTACCTTCTTTCATTCTCTATATCTTTGTTTAATTTTTAATCTCCCATTCATCTTTTCTCTTCAATATTATCTGATTTCTTATCTTATCCATTCCTTCCTTATTCTATCTTCTTTCTCTTTCTCACTACTAATCCCGTTTCTTCTTCAGTATTTTGTCTTTTTCTCTTCATTTATATTGTCATTACTCTCTCTCTCTCTCTCTCTCTCTCTTCACATCTACCTCTTTACGCTCTTCCTGTCCGCTCTTTATTGTCCATTTCTTACTCCAGCTGTCACTTGTTTCTCCCCATCCATCTCCTCCTTCTTTATCTCCTTTATTTCCCCTCCAATCTACTCTTCCCCTCCCTATATACACCCGCTTTCCCTTCTCGACTTTCCCCTCCTCCTCATCTTTCCTCTTATTCCATTCTCTATTGTATACCTCCCTCCCACTTCCTCTCTTTATAAGCACCTGTATTTTTCCCCTCACTGCCTCGCCCCTCCCCATAAACACCTCCCCCCCGAACCCTTCCCCATATACACCTCCCCCCTAACCCTTCCCCATATACACGTCTTTTTCCCCCTTTACCGCCTCGCCGCTCGTCATCTCCCCTCGTCTTTTCCCACTCGCCAAGGTGGAGGAGGAGGTAAGGCCTAGGGAGCAGCAGGAAACAGTAGAGTAATAAGAAGACACTAGAGCGAAATGATGTTCTGGACGGCCTCAACACGAGCTGCTCTGTTACACAACGTCGCGTGACCACAAGCGTGTCCTGCCCCTGAGGATCTACACGGAAGAAATTATTTATCTCTTGCTACTGTAGCCATGTTAGGCCATCTGTGTTGTTTTACTGCCCGATAACATATTTCCTTGTACCGTACCTTTTTATATACTATGTGTGTGTGTGTGTGTGTGTTGTGTGTGTGTGTGTGTGTGTGTGTGTGTGTGTGTGTGACAAATAATCCTTCAGAAAGCGTGGACGACAGACGGCGGTGACATTTCAACTAACATAAATACACCGCCTGCGGCAGCGCTGAGGAAGATTTTTTCTCCCACAACGAACTGAGTAAATCCGCGGCAAGATGTAAGCGGCAGACGGCGGTGACATCTTAACTTAAGTAAATACACCGCCGGGTGCTGGACCTGGGAGAGAGTTTCTTTCAGAACGAACCGACTCATATCTTCTAAAATATCACTTCATATACATATGCTCTAGACCAGGGACTTGGAATCAGAAAATAGATTAAACCGTCCAGGATCTCATCTCCACGCCTCGCTGTAGCCACGAGAAGGAGAGAAAGTCCGTCGCATCATTAATCAACAAGGATTCTGATGAGTCCTCGAGATACAGAAACTGCCTGAGACCTTCATCATCACTCTCAGAATACCTGCCAGGTCATCGAACACTTAATGAAAGGTGTCCAGGATCTCCACGCTAAAGCTCAGGTAAAAAAAGAACATCAGTGTCAGACTAATCAAATTAATTACTAACAACAATGACTTTACTCTCACAGAGGGTGATAACACACCTAATGCCCCTCAACACAACCTCTCACTTAGAACATACAGCCAGAGTTCCCTCACAAGTTAATCATTGACTGTCCGTAAATCAAAAGTAACCAAAAGATTCATATTGGTCTTATCTGCCTCTTACAATATATCCACAGGGACAGAATTGGTTTACTCAGAAGTCGTTGTTGTTGAGAGCTCCCTGATCCAGCTCACCACATTTGTTTGACAATATTCTAGAACCAGTTAGGTCTCTCCTCTTATTGTTTCGGGCGGCTCTCTGTGCCCAGAAAAACATCAGGTGAATGAGTTAGATCCAACCCAGTGGCAATATCCTCTCGTAACTTGTTGCCTCAGCGGCGGCCCCGAGAACCAGCTGAAAAGTTGCTGCTGTACAAATATCAAAACAGCCCAAATATGTGGCTCTTTAAGCTGCAAAATGACAGCACATTCATCAACGTTTCTATATTGCCAATCTAGCCCACACAAAAATTAGGTCGAGTCAGATTAAATTTTAAGAACGCTTTCATCCAAAGGTTAAAAAAAAATGGAGAGAAAGAGAGAGACAGTTATCAAAGCCGTTCATCATTTCCCCTGCCTCCCTCTTCCCTCTCACCCTTCTAGTTTCAGCAGAGACTTTGTGATACTCTTTTGGGAACTCGCAATTAAATCACGTCTAGCCCCCGCCCCCACCCCTAATCCCTCCCTGACCCCTGACCCCTCCTATTCCTGCCCTTCTGTTTTTCTCCTGTGATCAAGAAGGTCCTGAAGGGTTTGATTTATGAGCTCAACACTTGGGTCCCAAAAGATAGCACCATACCTGTGTTGGAGCTGTTTTACCTTGTAGCCCAAACCATTAATCACACGAGCAGCTTCCTACCACATGTTCCCTTGGATTCATTGACGCCGATGTTGGGCCTCGATAAAAAAAAAAAATCTGAAATTGATGGATGACAGAATAGGTAATTTCCTCACTAGACCTCTACTGTACACCTAAGATCTACAGGTAATTACACTCAGGCTAATCAACGTAATTTCCGTAATGTCAGTTTAAATATGACGATCTACTGGAGGCTGTTTTAAAGAGAACTCTATACAGTACGTTCTTATGTAGCGTTTCGTCAGACTCTTCATTATCTTAAGAAAATATTCATATTAAAGTTAATTCAATGAACAATATACCATCAATAACTATATCGGTTACATGATCGTGATGCAAAAGTGAGAGCAGCAGTTGTTACCATCATCAACATGTTCACTGTCATCTTCTCTTAACATTACCAAATAATATTTCTTCCTTTTCCTCCTCCAAAATATTCTTCTGACTCTTGTATCTCTCATTTTGTTTACAGTAACACAGGTCTAGGGTCATTATTCAGGCCATATATCACCATTAATTTCCTTTTTATTTCCTTTAAAGGGAGAGGCGCTGTCATGTCTTTGTGGGGACTAATAATATCACCATTGGTCCAGTCCTTCTCTGACGTTGGGACGAGTTTAGTTATTCCAGACGAGGAAGCTGAACAACTGTACTGGATGATACATACATTGTTCTCACACCTACAGATATAAGTTATGACGACGACAGAAGTAGCGAGTCGTAGGAAATAGTTGTGTGGACGTAACTATAAAATGGGAGTCTTGATATACAGTAATCAAGAGCCTGAATTACATAACCACAAGTGAGTAAGTAATCCCAAGTGTATCGCGCGGTAGCTATGCATCACCACCTTCGTCGTCGCCTTCGTCATCAACTCCCCCTGGAAATGTCCCCCGCCTGGCTTCCTAAATCCCTGGAATAACGTCTGCACTTCAGCAAGTTTATATTGGTTAATTCCAGAGCCGGGATGAGAGTTATGATTGAAAGTTATTTTAATGGCTGCAGCAACGCGTGTCAGGAATCTGAGGCTCAAGCAAAAATGGGTAATATAAGTTTTGAAGTTTAGATCTGGACTTTAGACAACTTAGATTATTGAGTTTAATAGTATTCATGTGTGTGTATTAAAATACTGAAGAGATTTAGAAGTTCTGTTAAAAAACGACCACTTTAATAACTCCGCCTTAACTTTATTCAAGGATTAGAGAAACTTTAATTGTTAACGGAGGAATTGAGAAAAAATTTAACTTATATTGATTATTATTGGTCCAATTATAAGTCTTAAACTAATTGATAGATAAAAGAGTGTGGCGTAAAGCGACGAAGGACATTTATCAAGTAGGTCTAGATAAATAGATAGATAGATCGATAGATAGACAGCCAAAACTTAAAAAAAAATGGCGGTTCACATTCCTTCAAAAATATATATCAAGCACTTTCGTTAATTTGTCTTCTATTTATGCATTTTGAGTCAAAGTAATTCACAGTGACGAACTAGGCAAGCTTTGTCTTATGTGAAATATATTCACGTTTACTCAAAACTTCTGCTACATTTTCTCTCTCGGGATAACGCTTTCTATTTTGCAAACCCAGGAGTGCAAAGTTTCCAAGGATGCAGAAATACATGGCACTCTCTCCAATTCAGTGCCACTTGAGAATTTTGTCCCCGTGTTGGCCTTATTTCCCCTTCGTAAAGGTATTGAGAAGGTTGTTTATTCACCGGCCGCTGTTACTGAATATATTGAATCTCAGTTCTATTGTTATTAATGTATTACAAGTGTTATTACTGAATTACAAGTGTTATTACTGTTACAATTGTATTTTACTACAAGTGTTATTTCTGTATTATAAGTATTACTGTTATTATTGTATTATAAGTGTTACTACTGTACTACAAGTTATGTAACTGTTATTACTGTTTTATAAGTGTTACTACTGTACTACAAGTGTTATTACTGTTACTATATTACTACTATTAATGCTTTACTTCTGATCATCTATATACTATTATTACTGTCATTACTCCTTCTACAAAGACTAGTTCTATTACTATTTCACTAACTACTAATACGACTAGTACACAGTTCCATCCTTCAATTAGAATGTTAGTACTACTCTCCTTGCCACTACTACGACTATCATCGCTACAGCTACTCTCCTACTGCTCTGACACATAGGAACTCCTTACTAATAACGCAGGTAATAATAATGAACAAGTAATGAGGAGTATCTGCGTGTGGACCAGTAGCCCCAGCAAGTCACACACAGATCTTCAACGTTACGAGCATCATGGACCTCAAAACTCCTTTAAGTATCGATAAGACTTTTTCCTCCTGAATAGATAAAGAAAAAAAGTTCAACTATTTGTGTGATACGGACTAGTGAGCGTGACACAATTATATAGATAATGTTAAGAGTAATCGAGAGATAATTCAGAGGTAGTCATTCATACGTCTAGAACCACACTACAATAACACCATTCTGTCATAACAAGAGTAATAACAATAACAAGGGGGTGGTGGGGAGGGAGGGAGGGAGAGACATGTCTAAGGCAGTTACTGTACATCACACGAGACTAACAATAGCCTTATGATTACAACGAAATTACGCCGCTAATAACATTGCTAATTTAGTGTCGGTGAAAAGTAACAAGAAACACGGCAGTTATATTTTTTTCGCTGTTGATGATGAAGGTCGTTGTTCATGGACAAAAGACGAGGCCAGGACTTACTGCAGCTGGACCCAAGTTCTCCGTCTCACAGGGAGCCAGGCAGGACAATGCTATCCCTCAGTGACACCCAGAAAGTCGGTAGCCTTGAGATATTTCAGGAAAATCATGACCTTCTCGATTGTAGAGGCAATAACTGTCTTGGGGTGACAAACACTGCGTGAGGTCCTATCTCCTGCTGAGTGATGGGGCGGACATGAATACTACCCGAAGTGGGGAGCCGCGAATTATGGCCCAGTTATGAGCCAGGGTGAGGGAGATGTGTGTGTGAGTTAGTGAGAGAGAGAGAGAGTTGCAGGATGTTGTGGTGGTAGTGTTCACCCTAAGAAGGAAGTGGTTGGACCGAACCTTTACAGGCGGCCATACACACCGCTCACAAACTAGGCTGCAACCTCTCACCCGGAAGGCCCATCCCCGTCCTGTTCTGTCACCTTTTCACAACAAAATGGGACTGGAAGGATTTTCTTATTTACAATAATGTGGTCGGTAGGAAGATAACAAACAGCCTCTTTCTCTGGCTCAGTCTCTCTTTCTCTGGCTCAGTCTCTCTCTCTCTCGATGGCTCACAATATATATAACTTTAAATTATTATACATGCAGAAATATAATATGAATGTGATAATAAACATTTATCTACAGCACCCCGTCAGCTTTATGCCTGGTAATAAAGTTTTTAAAATATTACGAGTGATATAATGACATTACTCAAACTCATATAATAGCACTACCAAATTATCTTTCAGCAACTATTTATTCAAAGCCAATAATCCTCTCAACTCCAGAATTAACTCAACTTAACGTAACACGTAAGAAGATTTAGTTAATCCTTAAATCATTCAGACAAAGAAGGACCTGAGACCGCTGACACTCCCTGGGCATAAAAATATCCACAAGACGACCAGATCCTTCCTGTGGGTAAGGGTTCAGTTGAACTAACACGTGCTCCATTAGTCAATGAACCTCTTTAAGTAAGGGTAAGGGTTTCGTTGTACCAACACGAGTTCAACGAAGCATTGAACCCCTGCAATACGTCATAGCTCCAGGACAAACTCCGTGTGATAAAATCTAAGTGTTTAAGAGAAGCCGAGAACAGAAAGCAAACAATAAAACAAATTTCTCTCCCACTTTAGTCTGGGTACGAAGGATCATGACGGCCAGCAGCACTCGGTGGTAAACAAGCCGAAAATACCTCTACCACAGCCTGTAATTTCCGTCTCTCGATAGCAGCTGTAAACGTTCTAGTACTCATTGTTATGGCATTTGGACTATGCCAGTGAGGTTCAGCTCCAACCACAAAGACGGGTTATAAATTCTTCTTAAACCCCGAGAAATCGTCCAGTATCAGAAATAGCCAGAAAAGTGAATTAGTTGAATCGGAATTACAGTATATTTGGTGAATAATTTGCTTCTATTTCATTTGTCACACACACACACACACACACACACACACACACACACACAGGACCCCCCATAGAGACTGGGTATCATCTCACTCGCCCCAACGAATAACATAGATTACCTTAGGTGATAACCCATCGTCCAACACCTGATTCCCACATTTACTATTTATCCTATAACCTGTCATTCCTTTATTCATTATCCTCTCCCTTTAAAACATTCATCTCCTCGTATACACACCCTCGTTCACCCCATCTGCCATTACATAATCTTATTCATTAGCACCCTGTTTATGTCTTTATATACAGCGTTATCCTGATATACGGCTCTTATTCCTTATAGTCTCCTGTTAACGTGTATATTACCCCCTGCCCGTTTACCTACACCATCATCACCCCTATACAACATACACAAAACCCCTTAGTGTGAACACCATAATACGTCTTGTTCTGTACCTTCATTTTACTCCCACGATGGCACATATGCAAGTCCCTTCTCTACACACACACATATATATAATAATCATTAATACACGACATTATCTTATTACTGTAAGGACGCATTTACACAAATCCTGTTCGATTCCCATCACCTGCCCAGCCTTCAGAAATCCCCTTCTTCATAACACAGGGAAAACAAAGTCAATTGTCAATATTTTTCTCTATAAGCTTGTACTGATCCTCTCTCCCCTCCCTTACTGTATTGACCAACCACCTGGAGAGAGAGAGAGAGAGAGAGAGAGAGAGAGAGAGAGAGAGAGAGAGAGAGAGAGAGAGAGAGAGAGAGAGAGAGAGAGAGAGAGAGAGAGAGAGGTGGGCAAGATAGTATCAGTCCAAAAAATCTTAAAAACAAAAGCCTTCGGAAAGGGTCATATCCCCATCACTGTTCTCCTCTCGGGGAAAATGGAACTTATATCTTTTATAACAAAAATAAAATAGTTTAGGAAAAAATGTGGAAGATTGAATTGCTGACATTTCTATTAAAACTGGCGGCACACATATTATAATCTAGTGAAATATGGCCATGGCATGAATGATTTATATAAAAAAAGGAATTAGATGTGTAATTACAACCTGCAGACATATTTATTACGTGTAATTACTCGTTCTGAAATATTGTAATTAACATAATGACATTACTCACTGACAACATAGCAGTATTGAGAAAGATTTAATTCATATATTTTTTTCCAGTCACTAATCCTCTAAGGTCTCGTGACTTAACTTAAACGTTACGTAACATGTAAGAAGATTTAGTTAATCCTCAAAACACCTCAGAAGAATATCCCGAGACTCACTGGGCGAAAACTAGAAGCAAATATCCACCAAACGGCAACAATTCTTCATAAGTTTACTGTCCCAGGTACCACACAGAGAGAGAATGAAGGTGTTTTAGTGGGGTCATCTTTTGGGTTTCCCTCACTCGTCTCTTGACCTAAGGACGGGAAAGGTTAAGTTCAACAGATAGGAGTCAGTTTTTATCCTCATACACCTTGTGTTTTTTTTTAATTAAAACTCTACACCCTTCCACACTCTTTTATACACCGCTAATAATTCTATATACAGTACTACTAGATTCTTTATATAATATATCCTTTCTTAATCATAACACCTCTGTCTACTGATTGTTGTCCCCCAAAGTAATACCAAAAGTAATCGAGCTGAGCTTCCCTTACGTTCAATACGGTGTAAACTAAAGCTGTTGTTTGTACAGTACAGTTGCCTCAGATAGTTCCTTTACCCCCTGTGGTGCCGTTTACGTACAGTATCACAATACTACACTTATGAATGAATCGCCAGTAGTCTAGTAACGATGGCGCTGATTGGTGGAGAAGTTCGGGTGCTGGGAGGGGGTCCCTGTCCCAGAGCTAAGGTAAACACTTTACACTCGCTCTCCATCCTCTGGTTACTGAAGTAACCTGGAAGTTTCTGTGTCAGATGTAGTTACCTTTAAACTCTTCCCAAGTCACTTTTCCTCTTTTGACACTGAAGTAACAATGAATGAGTCATGACCTTCATCGTATATAAATATCACCACCAAATTATAATGATTAAGACTAGTGGACGGCAGAGAGAGACTCGTGCCTTGGTGAGTGACGTTTGGCTGTGATAACAGGGCACCTTGTGTGTGTCCCTCCCTGGGATCACTTCTTCACCTAATATGGTATAATGACACTTGTGATGCTACTTCACAAAGGAGTGGTGTTACCATAGAGTTAAGTTCCTCTCAGAGGAGATGTCGTGTTTGGGGTTCACGATTCCCAACGTCCCCTGCCTGTGTAGCACCCAACATACACGCCACCAGTGAACAGTCCAACACTCATTCATCATTCACAAACAAATTGGGTTTTTCATCATCATCATCATTATTATTATTCATATTATTATTATTATCCTCATCATTTTCTTCAATTGCCATAATTATCGTTTTCTTCCAAGACTTCTCCGCAAACGTCACCACCGGGAGTAAAGGAACTCTTTGAGGCAACTGTATGTATGCACTGAATTAAAGCATCATCGAATACTGTACGGACTTGCTCCCTAAGAAAATTGCGTCGAGTAGTTTGAAGTCTTAAGCACGTCTCTGCCTCCCTGCCCTCTCTACCCCTTCAGTACTTCTAGCCCTCTCTACCACAGCCCTTTCCAGCCCTCCCTGTCTTGCCTACCCTGTCCGCCCTACCTCTCACAACCCTCTCCAAGTGCTCTCACGGCCCTCTCTCCCCCTTTCTAGTCCTCTCCAAACCCTCTCCTGAATTTAAAACATTATATTACAGTCAGTTCAAAACTACGATAGGACTTTCCCCACTCAAAGTTCTCGGCTGATCCTCGCACCTACGCCCCTTGACCTGGTGAAACAGGGGGAGAGAGAGAGAGAGAGAGAGAGAGAGAGAGAGAGAGAGAGAGAGAGAGAGAGAGAGAGAGAGAGAGAGAGAGAGAGAGGAACCCCTTTTGTGTGTGTGTGTGTGTTCCGATTATACATACATCAGTTCCATCAACTTCATGCTTTAAAATAAAATAAGGCTAATGCCCCACAATACACGCCTAAAAAAAAACAATCATTTGTAATATCATATTTCAATTTCACTCTCAATTACTAAAACTCTCGTAAATTCATGGATTCGTGATTCAATTTTCAATTATATAATAATCTATTGGGAACTATTACGCAATACTGGGATTGTCGGGTAAGTGAACAGTGAAAGGTCGCTTGGGGGGGAGGGAGGGAGGGATATCTGTTTATATAATTAACAATATTGTCGTTTCTTTCTTCCAATATTTTTTTTCGTGTTCTATGTTATTTATGTTTCCTACTTTTCCGTTTCTCTTTTTTATAGTTATCTTTCTCTGTTCTTCTTCTACTCTGTTATCGCGATTTTCTTCTTTCCTGTTGACGCCAAGGCAGTAATAACGAGGTGCTTGACGAAATGGTTGAAAGCACTTAGCCTAGCGACCTACACTGATGGCAGGTGTTCCAGGGTGTTGTGTCAACGGTGTGTTGCGCTAGACATAAGATATTGCCCCTTGCTACAACCTGTCTGGCTCATGTGTTGCTGTCTGCGTTAGGAGTGTTTTTCACGCGTGTGTGTGGAGAGAGAGAGAGAGAGAGAGAGAGAGAGAGAGAGAGAGAGAGAGAGAGAGAGAGAGAGAGAGAGAGAGAGAGAGACCTTACCCCAGACACACAGAGTTATAACACTGCTCACCAATTCGCCACATATATTGACCTCACATTACGGTCGATACGGCAGGTAAAGGCAACATTTTTCACACTTAACTCTGCCGCTGAAACATATCTTCTGTTAACAAACTTCCCAGCACAGAAACGACCCCAATACACATACGACCCCAGTACACATACGACCCCAGTACACATACGACCCCAGTACACATAATACGACCGCAGTACACATAATACGACCGCAGTACACATAATACGACCCAGTACACATACGACCCCAGTACACATACGACCCCAGTACACATAATACGACCCCAGTACACATAATACGACCGCAGTACACATAAAACGACCCCAATACACATACGACCCCAGTACACATACGACCCCAGTACACATACGACCCCAATACACATACGACCCCAGTACACATAATACGACCGCAGTACACATAATACGACCCCAGTACACATACGACCCCAGTACACATACGACCCCAGTACACATAATACGACTCGATCATTCTATTTGTTGCCACTCTTACCTAAACCTCCATCGTTCTATAATACCATTCTTCCTCCTCCTTCTCCTCTCCCTCCTCCTCCTCCTCCTCCTCCCTCTCATACCCTCCCTCCGTTATATAAATTTGCATTTAATTCGCATGCACATCCAATCTTCCTCTTCTAATTCATTGCTGTTATTGCATATAAATGCCCCTTGCAATCTAAGTTACAGACATTTGCATAATCACGTGAGACGTTTTCCCACACCTTACAGCCGGGAATGAGCTCGCTGGTGTGCTTCTGAGGTACACGTTCTGGTGGTGTGTGTGTGTGTGTGTGTGTGTGTCTAGTTTACATACCACTCTATCAGCACTGGAGGCCATAAAGGTAGAGGGAGGGAGAGAAATATCCAATTAGTCACAAGGATGAAGAATTTTTCCGAGATCTTGTTTTCATGATATCCACACACCCACACACACACACACACACACACACATTGATACCATACCCCAAGCCACAAGTGATAGGGGGGGGGGGAGAGGGGGGTGGAGACAACAAGAGACAAAATCATAAAAACAAAATTTCAAGACAGGGTTAAGCACCTCCCGTAATAATGGTTCCCTTGCATGTCTGTAGCGACTATTATGGCTATATATCCTCTTAAAGGTTTTATATGTCCTTGAAGAAAAAAAATCATCTTGTAAACTAATTTTCCTATCGGTAAAAAATATACGTAAGGAGATTATTAATAGTAGGTGTAATACGGTCTTTATTATTATTATTATTATTATTATTATTATTATTATTACTATTATTATTATTATTATTACTATTATTATTATTATTATTATTATTACTATTATTATTATTATTATTATTACTGTTATTATTATTATTTGTATTATTATTGTCATTATTATTTTTATTATTATTATTATAGTAATATTAATTCGTTGATTGTTAGAATGGCCTCCACGTAGACCAGATTTACTCACGCGTAGTCCAGATTTACTCTCAAAAACCAGACTTCCACGTACACCAGATTACCTTCCACATAACCCACACTTGACATCACTCGACTTTTTGCTCAGGGAATGAAGGGTTACATCTGGAAACAGTGGTTCATAACTTAAACTACTGATAACCCGATGAATGCAATTACAGAAGAATGTGTCAATGTCGACGTGTGTATGTTAGGAAACGTTCACCAAAACTTACATTCAAGGACTGATAGGGAGTTGTGCTTGGCAGAGGCTCGTAGTCGGAATAAATATTAGAATAAATCTGTAAAAAGAATCTGTTCTTTTAATTCACGACTGCTGAACTAGCCCGTACATTAGGATTTATTTTTCATGGCATGTGTAATATTTATGTGCTGTATATATCAATTATTCTGTATCGCAGAAGTCAAATATATGAGTGATATTTAGTGTACTCTTGTCCTTCAGCTGTTGATATACGCCCTGCTGTTTCATTAAATTTTAAAACTCAGATTGAAAATTTATAAGAAAAAAGCATAGAAAAAGCAATTCTCATAGAGTAAGAACGACCCCACAGTGAGCGGCATGAGTGTGTGACTCTTCCCTCACTTAATGTCTCTAAATTTGCTCATGAAAATAACAGCAACTGTGTCGGATCCATTAAGACTCCAGGTTGGAGCTGGACACGCTCAGCCTGACTCGAGAATATTTCCGATACACGTTCACGCCTTTACTCCTCTTGAGCATAATATACAGAGAATATCTTTACATATAAGAGAAGATTGTAACTACTAATGTGGAACAATATGAAATGCTAATGAGTTCATAATAGTAATCTTGCATAAATTTAGTACTTTCATGTTAAGGTCATTAAGGCGCTAGAAAGTAACTTTGATGTTCACTTTTATCTTTAGCAAGAAATGATTACCATGGCAGTGTCTTAAAGTGTGGTGAATGTCCCGGGGAAGGTCTCACTCTACTGTGGCTTTACAATATTCTATAAACCCTTACTGTAAGTTCCCTTTACTTGACGTGAAATCAAAACAGCTTTTAACACTCGAACACGTGTAGAAAAAACACGGCAAGGTTCTCCAGTGATCACACACGTCTAGGTGAAGTACTCCATCACCTCTCTCACACTCGCCTTTCTTCAGTACTACATTATGCTTATAGAGTAAAATATTGACCTAAGAAGTATGTCTAACTGTGAAAGATTTTGTTTTTTATTATAAATATCTTTCGTGAGAAGAACCAGGAGAAATAATGTGTATAAAAATAATTCACTGCTGCAGAAAGATACTTACAGAACCCCTGGTCGTTGAAGCCCCTAAATACGCTGAGTAGACAAGGACAACCGAGTCCCCACTTAGGGAGCCGCCACCCCACAAGAACCTAACTCACGGTTCTGGCAAATCTAAAGGTGAAAAAAAAAATGGACTAACGGTGTGTATATGTTTGACGACAACTCTGATGAATTATCAAACTAGAAATATACACCGCGAACATTTTTCTTTTACCCTGTGGCATTAAGTATTGACAGGGTATGGATCACACTGGCGACTTCTGTGAGGGACACCTCTTGGTCGATACCCTCCCCAAGCGACACGATAACACGCCAACAAAAAAGGTGACTCCTCTATTATGTACTTTCTCGTGCACACTTCTAGGGAGGAGGAGGAGGAGGAGGAGGAGGAGGAGGAAAAATATCATGCACTCCCTCACACACGTTCGTTAAGGAGAGAATGGCAATTAGCGATGAAATAATAATTACAGAAAGCCATTGTCTATCTGAGTCATAACAATGAAATGCACGAGGGGAAGCAAATACAACCCAGAGTCTCGTAATCGGTGTGTAAGACTTCCGACCTGTTGGTGGCTCGTTGGATAGCACCCTCTCACCACCGATCGATTGAATACAGCTTAGGGCTTCCGTGAGCTGAAAGGAAATAACAATTACGACTTATCACGAAATATATGTCCACGGGGAGTGTCACGTCTGTCCATCCATTTTTAAACGGTTAATTAGTGTAGGGAAGAGCCGAGGGTGGTGCCGGGAAGGCGAGGAAGAAGAAGGGTACTTTGTCCACGTTAACGAGGTGATACTCCCCTATACTGCTGGTGTCGTGACTCTCTATAGCGGATGATTATTGGTTGCGAGAGGTTCCCTTTGTCCTCAATTCTAATAGATCTTAGTTCTAATAGGCCCTAGTTCTAATAGGCTCTAGATCTAATAGGCTCCAAATCAAATATGTCCTTGATTTAATAACTCCACTTCTAACTTATTATCAGGATTAAGGACTAAATAGGACCGGTGTGTATGACGACTGGACCTCGTTTACCAGGCCGCTGAAGAGTGTCTCAGTATCAGGTATAATAGTGAACTCTGTCGCTAGACGAAAAATAACACAATAGTCTCTTTAAGCTTCTATCCCGTCGCGTGAGTCGTGCATTTCAGTGACCAAATTACCTCTCTTGCTGGCCGAAAGAAGACGTCGGCATCTGTTTGTTGTTGGTGCGTGTCACAGAGAAAGCTTAACCTAATACTAATGTTTGCGAGGTTGAAGCTTAAATCTTTCTCTTTGTATTTCAGGTTTACGGTGTGAAGCTCTAAAGAATCCCTCTGTCATGCGCCGTCCTCATATGAATAGCAGCCATTTATCGGGGGCGGGGAAACACTGTGCCACAAAGGTATTATTTGAATAGTGGTCTTATCAAAACACTCAATGTAGTCAATTTACGGGAAAGTAACGTGTATAAAAATCCACATCCGTCTGTTAAATGTCTTTCGCGAGGATGAGTAAGATGAGTCTTGTAAACAAGTAAGAGTTACCGATAACAGAGAATATGTCTCCAGCACAAATAAAAAATATCCCTCAGATCAAACCTGGCTGAGAGGTGAAATAATATACATATAAAAAGCTTAACTTATATCTCTCTGGACAAAATTGGTTGTGGGAAGAGACAACACACACACACACACACACAAGTCTTATACTTAGGCTCATGGACTTCCTTAGTGACCGACACCAAGCTGTACGCTTCCGAGGGGCTGTCTCCACTTTTCAGTAACTCACCTGTGGCGTCCTGCAAGGCACCAAGATGGGACCACTATGCTTCCTTATGTTTATCAATGATGCCCTAAGAGAAACCCCTGCTCGCTGGAAAATGTCGACAACTCCACCATTGGGATCAGTGCCAACAACTCGGCTCCCGACTATACCGCCCTCCATGATTTATTGAACCGTCTCCAAAATTTGGCCACTAACAACCACGTCACCATCAACCATACCAAGACCATGGCTATGCACATCAACCTCTCCTTCGACGTTGTCCCACCCCCTTCCATTACTATAGGCCCCAACACACTCCAGGTTGTTGACTCCAATAAGCTCCTCGGCGTCACTATAGATAACAAACTAAATTGGAAACCACACGTCAGTGAAGTTGTCAAATCCTCCAGTTTCCGTCTCCACCTCCTCCGCCGACTCAAGTCCCTCGGAGTTCCTGCCCCCGAGCTCCTCAGCGTTTACACAACATTCATACTTCCCAAGCTCACCTATGCCTCCCCTACCTGGTCTTCCTCCCTAAATGACACACAACGGAAAAACCTAAAAAGGTGCAAAAGAGGGCATGCAAGATTATTCTCTCCCCTTCCTACTCCACACATCAAGAAGCGCTCAACACACTGACCCTTTCGACTCTCACTGACCATCACCACGACCTCATCTCCAAATTTGGTGAGAAGCTTACACACCATCCCCGACACCGGCTCCTACTACCACCTGAGATCCCTTGTCCGCGAAATGCTGTTCGACACCACAACCGCAACCAGCCCATACGTGCACGTACTGATCGTTATAAGAACAGCCCAGTCCCAACCATTGTAAAAATTATCAATAACTTGTAATCAACCTGTGTATTTATTCCCAGTCAATCTTATCTGTTTGCACTGTCACTATGTTGAAATGACCTTCTCCCCACCTAGTCATTATATATCATATTTGTATCACTTATGTTACTCGTATATTATTTGTGACTCAAAAAACCCATTCCCCAATTATGTAACTGTATATTTTCAGCCTTCTGGCTACCATGCTCTTTCAATAAACCGTTAATTATTACTATTATTATTATTATTATTATTATTATTATTATTACACACACACATACATAAATACACCAAAAACCTTAGATCAAAACTGTCAAAATATCACATTGAAAGGTTAAATATTATTCCTAAGACCAAGAAACTGTTTAAAGAAGAGAAACTTAAAAAAAAAAATAAATAAATAAATAAAAAGTTCCTCTACACCGAAACTTGTTGAAGGGGTAGACACCATATATACAAAAGGTTACACAAAAATGGCCGAGGGGTAAGACTATAAGAGAACAAAACACCTTAAAGTACGCCTCACAAGGCCTAAATTGGCTGAAGAGGAGAAACTATGTCCATCAAAGAAGAAAAGTTCGATGCAAAATTCACACTTCGGAGAAAGTTACGTGTGGAAAGTTGTCAAAAGTGCATGATACATTATAACGCATGCGAGATCTAATTATGATTATACATTCTCGGTATCCCCAGCTGAGGTAGGCTCTCTCAGGTGGGTTAAACTCTTGCATATCATTATACACAGAGAGAGAAGCAAGAAGCTGTGAGACGCACACTTTGGAATTCTTATTATATCTTCCACAATACAACACAGAAATACAAATTCAAGTGGGCCCCAACTCTTGAGAGGTTCACTAGTTTTCTTGGGGCCTAAATAACCTAATGATATACCTGTATCTGACCTAACCATTAGTACTGGGATCCTATTAAGATTAGGACACATCAGGAACAGAAATTATACCTATTGACAAGTCACCTTTACCATCACCTTATCGAAAACGAAAAAACTAAACTAAATATTCGACAAAAAATATATAAATACGGATGAACATAAGTAAAGGAATAACTACAAAATTCCTACCGATAAAAACAAAAGCATAAAATATTTAAAAAAATTCAAACAGGTAATTTTACAAAAGCTATCCATCTAAACAATTACAGGTGTAGAAATAGTGTTACTAATTCCAAATTATTTTTCAGCGGACAATTTTCTTCAAGTGGAGAGAGAGAGAGACTGATGAAGGTAAACGCATTTAAGTCAAGAGGAGGTAATGCATGTCCAATGATTAAGTTTAAGACACGAGAGTAAACTTTCGTGTGTGTGTGTGTGTGTGTGTGTGTGTGTCAAAGCCATATGAGGTGAACGACATGTAGAGAATAATTAAAAAAAAATTGATAAGAAAAGTGTATAAAAAGTGGTCATTTATTATTACGTTTTACTGAGAAGTATTTACTAATTTGTTTTAGCCACTTTACCACGAACACCCCCCTCTACTCCCACACACCCACACGTACACACTCACAAAGACACGTACACACCCGTACACACAACATTACACCCACACTACACCTCCACCACTACAGACACCCGCACGCACTGCACACACCCACGCACTACACACACACCCACACGCAGCGTTCATTACTCCATCACAACCCCAATACTGTAGCAATTCACCGGCCCACACACAAAACCCACACGTGTAATTCTTACCAAACACGACAATTACGCCCCCTCGAGTTTCATTACACCCCTGCTGTCTATCCACTGTACCCACCACCCAACTACACCGCCCACGGACGTCACCACCCACCTACACCACCCACGGACGTCACCACCCACCTACACCACCCACGGACGTCACCACCCACCTACACCACCCACGGACGTCACCACCCACCTACACCACCCACGGACGTCACCACTCACCTACACCACCCACGGACGTCACCACCCACCTACACCGCCCACGGACGTCACCACCCACCTACACCACCCACGGACGTCACCACCCACCTACACCACCCACGGACGTCACCACCCACCTACACCACCCACGGACGTCACCACCCACCTACACCACCCACGGACGTCACCACTCACCTACACCACCCACGGACGTCACCACCCACCTACACCGCCCACGGACGTCACCACCCACCTACACCACCCACGGACGTCACCACCCACCTACACCACCCACGGACGTCACCACTCACCTACACCACCCACGGACGTCACCACCCACCTACACCACCCACGGACGTCACCACTCACCTACACCACCCACGGACGTCACCACCCACCTACACCACCCACGGACGTCACCACTCACCTACACCACCCACGGACGTCACCACCCACCTACACCACCCACGGACGTCACCACCCACCTACACCACCCACGGACGTCACCACCCACCTACACCACCCACGGACGTCACCACCCACCTACACCACCCACGGACGTCACCACCCACGGACGTCACCACCCACCTACACCACCCACGGACGTCACCACCCACCTACACCACCCACGGACATCACCACCCACCTACACCACCCACGGACATCACCACCCACCTACACCACCCACGGACGTCACCACCCACCTACACCACCCACGGACGTCACCACCCACCTACACCACCCACGGACATCACCACCCACGGACATCACCACCCACGGACATCACCACCCACGGACGTCACCACCCACCTACACCACCCACGGACATCACCACCCACCTACACCACCCACGGACATCACCACCCACCTACACCACCCACGGACGTCACCACCCACCTACACCACCCACGGACGTCACCACTCACCTACACCACCCACGGACGTCACCACCCACCTACACCACCCACGGACGTCACCACCCACCTACACCACCCACGGACATCACCACCCACGGACGTCACCACCCACCTACACCACCCACGGACGTCACCACCCACGGACATCACCCTCCTGAACACCAAGAATCACATGACGCTTGATACAGGTGAGAACTATGATGAGGTGTATGAGAGTAGCCAGATAATATTGTTTTTAACTTTACCTGGATAGTGTGGCAGGTGAAAGGTTAATTAGCGTAAAGAAGAGGTACTTGAACACCTAACCTCTGTGAACTCGTGGAAATACTCGCTAACATTGACCCAAACTACAGCAAATTGGTATACATATTTCTTCCAATTGTGTGTGCATCCGAGTACACATGTCCTATTATCTGTAATTTGTCGTGTTATATTTTTCTTCTATAACTGTTATTGTTTCTCTTCCTTTACTCTAGTCTAATAATTAGAGTCACACGTCACTGCTTCTTGGTATGAATAATTGGCCTGTGTTCTGACGTGTAAGTTCAATATCCCTTCTGGGTGTGGTGTGGTGTTGTGGTGGGTGTGGTGTGGTGTGGTGTGGTTGTGGTGTGATGTGGTCTGGGTGTGGTGTGGTGTTTATGGATGTGTGGGTGTGGTCTCGATGTAGGTGTGATATTTATGAATGTGGTGTGGGTGTTGTGGGTGTAATGTGTACATTTTTAAGGGGTCAGAGTTCAAACACTATAAACACTGGTATTTTGCCCTCTACACCCTAATGCAATCCCAATTAATACGGATGAAATATGGTAAGAAAATACTACTTATCACAACCTATAACATGACAGCAAAAATATATGTAATCTGTCCATTTTGTTAACGTGTTAGGTGTTGTTGGCTAAATATTATCACAAAGTTTAGGATTAGGTTAGGTAACAACGACCTCTCAGATAAAACAAAGGTCACTAACTACCATAACTACCTATTTCACCTGTCACAAGGTCCAATAACCCAGACAAACACCCGGACAGATTTAGAATTTGTGTTATTTTCTTGAAGTTGTAGGGGTCAAAGGTCACAGATAATTGGGTCTGGAAGGTCACATATGCTCGAGACTGAGAGAATATTTAATGTGTGTTGTGTTGTTAAGTCTCAACGGGTAGATTATATAAAAAAGGAAAATTATCTATATATCTATACAAAAACAGGTAATCGCGTCTGTGTATAATAATAATAATAATAATAATAATAATAATAATAATAATAATAATAATAATGGATGAGACTAGTGTGTGTGTGTGTGTGTGTGAAGCTCTCAAGAAAGTTGCTAACAATTTCCACTTCTGAGGTATCTTCTGTTAGCTCGACGACTTGTCTTACCCAATCACCACAAAGAACACCTCTCCATCGATCTCGCTAAATGTTGACATCACCACCGTCTGTTTGCTCACCAACTCTATTTCAGGCAGTCGGTGATCGGACAGTTTGTTTACAACTCTCGAGTCCTCTCTGGCGGGGTCCTCTAGTGTTGACGACCTGAACTACTGGAGCAGATGAACATTTCTCCACTAATAGATGGCGTTATTTGTGTGACAGATTAATAATAATAATAATATGTGTGTGGCGGCCGAAAACGAAATATTGTATTAAAAATTTTCTTCATTTTTATTCTTTATTTATTATTACATTAAAAGAAGAAAAAATAGATAAAATCATCTTTAAAACCCGGTTATTGGAATTATATATTTCATGAATAAAAAAAAGGAACAAAACAAAAAGAAAACGCTGATAAACTTTACTTATGAAATATGTGGTGGAGTAAAATGTGACAGGAAGATGAGTGCGGGGCTTGACACAGGTGACCGCCTCGCCTCACCATTAGCCCAGAAAATTGCCGCCGTTAAAACCCTGAACTAAACCATTTTTCGCCTGGGACGTGACTCCCTCGCTCTGAGCTGCCAGGATGTACCCTCAAGACCTTACTGTAACAACCGCTTTATACTCCAACCTAAAATAAACTATTTCAATTTGCCGGTAATATAACGCCTTTGGGTTTTTTAATTAATAATTCCTGTAGAGTTTTAATAATAAAAACTGTTATTTTTATATATGTTACGCTAAATAGGGATAATCACCAATTAAGCTTTACAAAGCAATTGACGTTTTTGCTGAATAAGGATAATATTTTTATTGCTACAGCTTCTTAGAGATTATTTCGTAGGTGATAAAATATGTTCTGTTATATTTCAAACGTCGATTACCATCATAAGGTAAGGTAAGGTCAGGTCAGGTCAGGTCAGGTCAGGTCAGGTCAGGTCAGGTCAGGTAAGGTAAGGTAAGGTAAGGTACGACACTATTCACTTTCATGTATTGTGATCATTTACATGATCGTCTATGGTCATATATATACAATAAGGAAAGGTTGATAAATAACCACTGCAAACTACTTCGCTAACGAGTATCATTTCTCTCTTTATTTATCGATAACAACGACATAATCTAACATAAGCAGCAAAAATAACAAAAATTCACAACTAACCAGAAATAAAATATACAACATCCACAATACCTTCACCTCTAGCACTTCAGTCATCTCACTTATCACCAACACTTTAGAACACACACTTATCACCTACACCTTAGAACACACACTTATTACCTACACTTTAGAACACACATTGATGTCAGCCAGCAGTAAACACAAACATCAACTCTGGCCACACTGTAACGTTAATGGACTGGCAGGCCAACGCAGGTGAACTCTCTATGACAAGCAGAGGACACCTGAATATTTACTTCATAGACACAGGCAGAGAAAAACGTTGATAAAATGGAAAGTGGTAAAAGAGACAGATAAATATGAGAACAAGACGAAGATATAATTACAAAACAGGAGGAGCCGCATGGAAGGGTAGGTAGGATGGGGAGGGGGGTAGTTTGAAAGAGGGGGAATGGAAGAAGGGGAAGTGGTAGGGGGGGGGGAAGTGGAAAGGGGGGTTGGAGGAGAAAAGAGGTAGTGGAAGGAAAGAGAGAGAGAGAGAGAGAGAGAGAGAGAGAGTCCTTGAGTGGATTAGGTAACCAGAGTGAATTGGGTGCCCCGAAGTGATGCTCAGGGAGTGGAGGACGAGGTGGTACTTGCCGCCTTCCAAGCAATAGCTGAGAGAGAGAGAGAGAGAGAGTGTGTGTGTGTGTGTGTGTGAAGTGGGTGAGTGAGGAGGGTGAATAAGCTGATTTCATTCTGTTACGGTGTGGGAAAAAATGTTAAGGGTTAGTATATTGTATTAAGCATTGGATGAGTGTATCTAAGGGTGAGGATTAAAACACTGGATTGATAAATTAGAGATTGGAAGATTTAGAAGAAACAGGAGAAAGAGAAGAGGATAATGGTGTCACCTGGAGGAGGAGGTAAAGGTAATGAGGAAAGGTAAAGGTAATGAGGAAAGGTAAAGGTAATGAGGAAAGGTAAAGGTAATGTGTTATAGTTTTCTTCATATATGGCAGGAATAATTTAACACCTTGAGTACAAAGTATTATTTCCTTGACTAAGACAACCCTTTGAGTACAATGGGGTAATCAGCAAAGTGTAGTTCTAGGGATTAAGTTATCGTACTCAGGGTGTTAATGGAGAAATGTGAGATGGATTATATGGTACTGTTAAGTGAATGAGATGAGGGGACAGACTGATGATGATGATGATGTGTGTGTGTGGGAGAGGGAGGCAAGTGTGGGTGTGGGAGAGAGGGTGTGAGTGGGAGAGGGAGGCAAGTGTGTGTGTGGGAGAGGGAGGTGGGAGGACAGAATTTAATAAGCGGAACTGAACGTACATGGCAAGAAATAGACAAGACTTACTGCATAGACTTCTTAATACATACATCCATACATACATACATACATACATACATACATACATACATACATACATACACCACACAATGAAACAACAAATACATACAAACATTCGTACACTACCACCACTCCCTCTGTACCATCAACCAACTACGGGAACGCCCCATCAATTAAGAATTGATTACGCTACTAACATTAATTACACTATCATCATTATAACCTTTATTATCCCGAGATAGAGAGAGGGGGAGAGGGGAAAGGGTGAGAGAGGCCGAGAGGAGAAAGGATAGGGAGAGGGGAGAGAGAGGGAGAGAAACGTTCCATTAAACCTATACGGTATTTAATTATACACCTCAGAGTGAAAAAAAAGCAACTTCCGGTGGCTTTTACGAGTACATCCGCACGGGCCAGGAAACATCAGCTGAAGGCCGACTGACGTTAGCTTTGTGGAGCATTGCAATATGTTGGTGGTGTAGTGTACGGCACAGGGGGGCGACATATGCTCTGAAGTGCACAAACTGTTGATGCATGGATAATTAGGAGTAACATTGAGGTCAAGTTGGAAGGTGTGTGTGTGTGTGTGTGGGTGTGTGTGTGTGTGTGTGTGTGTGTGTGTTAGGATTCCTTTATACGATACACAGAAACATTTACCAAACGCTCTCCGTCACGTCTCTTAACCGTCAACCGATATCCACTTCTGTTATTCCTGCTACAGTGGGATTCGAACCCAGTGTCCTGCCACAATCTAGTCGTCCTCAGTAACGTGCGGAGAAATCATTAACTGTGCGTGTGATCAAGTAGTTTGGGACACCGGAAGTTAATGGTGCAGGAGGCGACAGGTTGAAAGAAAACACTGACACCTGTAATATAGAGAGGATGGTGGTAGTGATGGTAGTGATGATGGTGGTGGTGGTGGTGGTGGTTGTTGTAGTAGTGGTGGTTGTTGTTGTAGTAGTGGTGGTTGTTGTAGTAGTAGTGGTTGTTGTTGTAGTGGTTGTAGTAGTGGTGGTAGTTATAGTGGTGGTGGTGTGGTACCATTATTGGAAGGAGTAATACTCGTGCTGGATTAAGACTTGGTATACTGGCGCAAGAGAGAGAGAGAGAGAGAGAGAGAGAGAGAGAGAGAGAGAGAGAGAGAGAGAGAGAGAGAGAGAGAGAGAGAGGACAAGGCAAGGTCCACCACCATGATGATCTGAACTATCATCTCGTAAGGCTCTTTAGCCATTCTACCAATTTATCAATTTTTTTTTTCCAATATACTTACTATCAAGTTAATTCATCATGTATTTCAATCACCCATCAATACATTATGTAACTCACTCCTATATTAATACATTATCAACTAAATTATTATGTATATCAAATATTCGGTTGATGCAGTTATGTATATTTTCAATAATTTAGTCATACATATATTAATATTTATTTCCAGGATAGCGTGCGAGGGAAAATCGAGCCCAAGTTACCATCTCCTCACCGTACCAGAAATAAAACCGAAATAGATAATAACGGACCAGGAAGACGTAATTAAGGACGCCAGGTGTATCATAATTTCCATTTTATCTCAGGTAATCTTAATTATCAAGCTGGAGGTTCGTTACCTTCGCTTCCTGATACCTCGGCGGGGATGTTCCTCAACTCGTAAACACTATCGTCATGCAAACATCAAATCACACCAAAATTTCATCACAGATTTTTTTAATTTTTTTACCACATGGAAAAAAATATATAGCGACTGTATGTATATCTATAAATAAAAATATTTTATCTTGAACTATTTTTTTATAAACACGTTGGTGTTAATCCAAAGCTGGGATTAGCTTTTCCATTTACAAAAATAATATATTTTTATCGTGAAAATTTTTTTGCTGTGTTTACCGGCTATGAAAAAGCTTATGTGATTTTTACCACCTGACTATAATTATTTAGACCCCAAGCACTGTGTAATAATTTATCTCCCCGCGTTACCTTTGACCCCAAGCACTGTGTAATAATTCATCTCCCGTGTTACCTTTGACCCCAAGCACTGTGTACAGTATATGATTTATCTCCCCGCGTTACCTTTGACCCCAAGCACTGTGTAATAATTTATCTCCCCGCGTTACCTTTGACCCCCTGAAGTACGATACCAAATCCGACGACAAGCCTCGAGTGCGATGAAATTATCCCCCTGAGTAAGATGAGTTAACCCTCCTTCAGGATGACAGGACACCGTTCCAGCACCCTCTTGACTGTGTGTGTGTGGGGAGGGGGGGGTGTGGGGGTGTGTGGGGGGGTGTGTGGGGGTGTGTGGGGGGGTGTGTGAGGGGGTGTGGGGGTGTGTTTATATGCCTATAACAATCTCAAAACGCTTTTGTTAAAACAGATAGAATGTCTGACAGTGAGTGACAGGAGGACCAGTGCTTTGTTAACCTTGATTCCGGTCATCACGGCCGTGCGGGGGAATGACTGAAAAAGGTGAAAGCAGGTCCCATGAGCATGACTGTCAGAGTGAAAAAAATAAAAAAATACACAGAAAAAGACAGACACAGTAGAGACAGACAGACAGACATGAAGACATATAGTGCATCACGGTTAAATATCATAAAACACTGACACATACAATACAAACAAACAAACAGACAGATATTAAAAGCCAAATGGAAAAAAACAAAAAAACATCCTCGAACTCTGAAGAAAAAACTATACCAATATTTAACAACACAGAGAGAGTCAATCGAATTCTGCCCTAACAAACTGTAGGTATTATTCCCCGTCGGCCAGAGAGGAGTGACATGTCCATTACCCATGCGTTAGTCTGTCTGTTTCCTACCCAGTCGTCCAACACTCCCTCCACATTCATCTAATTTATTTAAGATCTATGTATCCAATAATCTATCCAACGCGAGAGAGAGAGAGAGAGAGAGAGAGAGAGAGAGAGAGAGAGAGAGAGAGAGAGAGAGATAATCCCTTCATCTTTTTTTTTTCCGGCGCAACTTCTGGAAACACAGTTGACACCATGACCTTTGGTGAGGGGAGGGGGTGAAGAAGGACCTATGTCAATGGGAGGTAGTGTGATAAGCTCAATTAATTATGGTGCAGCTTGTATGGGACACCTACACACCGACACACACACACACACACACACACCTGTCTAGTCTCGTTCTAGTTTCTTTGGTCTGATAGGAAGGAACTAGTAATTTTTTTTTCTTTTCTTTTTTATAAGTAAGGTGTTTTTTTTTTTCTGGTAGGTACAAGGGTCTCTCTCTCTCTCTCTCTCTCTCTCTCTCTCTCTCTCTCTCTCTCTCTCTCTTTCTTTCCCTTTCCCTCACTCCCCTCTCTCAGTCTACTCATGTTTTGATTATGTGTACCCCCAGTCTCTCTTCTTCCATCCCTCTCACCTACCCCTCTCATTCCCTCTCCCCCAACCCTCCCTCTCCCCCCCTTTCTCTGGCCATGTTCAGAGTGTGTGCACCCAGGCATTGTCAACATTTACATGGGACAAACAATCACACAGACTGCCAGCTATTCTTTTAATAATACGACTGCGGCAAGAGTCCTGGGAAGGCACCACCGCTTTTGTTCATTTGTTTTTACTCGTGTACTTGTGTTTGTCTGTGAATGTTGTCTTGTAAAGGTGTGTTTGTGAATGTTGTCTTGTAAAGGTGTGTTTGTGAATGTTGTCTTGTAAAGGTGTGTTTGTGAATGTTGTCTTGTAAAGGTGTGTTTGTGAATGTTGTCTTGTACCAGTGTGTATGTGAGTGTATGTTTAACGTAGAGATATGTGAGTGTGGGAAGTTTGTGCAATGGAGGTGTAACAACAATTGTGTGTGTGTGCGTGTGTGTGTGTGTGTGTGTGTGTGTGTGTGTGTGTTTTATGCAATTGTATTCCCTGACATATTAGTTGAGTATGTTCTTGTTAACTTTTGATTGTGTGTCTCCATGTGTATGTTTGTAAATATTGTGTTCATATGTTTCTGCAGGTATGTTTGTGTGTATGTTTACAAGGCTGTGAGTTTGTGTCCCTGTTGGTAGTGTTTTTGTTTATTTGTATGTCCTGGTTTGTGTTTTTGTTTTTGTTGATTTGCATGTTTTTTCCTGGTATGCTTCTCTGAGTCAAACTGAGTCAAACACATTGGATGAGCCACTTACTGAATGGAACAGATACCTTAAGTGAACCACACACTGGGTGAGCCACGCACACTGGTTGAACCATAGATTGGGTGGGCCACACACTGGGTGGGCCACACACTGAATGAGCCACACACTGAATGGGCTACATACGGAAGGTGGGCCACACACTGAGTGAACCATGCACATTGGGCGGGCCACTTCACTCACTAGGTGGCCCGCACTCATATGCGCTAACAAGGCCATAAGCCAGCCGGACTCCTGACCGATCAAATCCGTAAAACGAGTCTGAACAACGTGTTTACAACAAGCCAATTATTCACCAATAAAATAATATTCCTATTTACACATTCTTCATTATTAATTCACTCAAAAAATAGGTATGTAGAAAACGGTAGATCTCTACCTGTAAGTTTATGCAGTTGACATTAAATCAATATATGTTTTTTGTCACTTTAAAAAAAATATCCACTGGCCATGAATGAACAGAGACCTGAGTGCCGCCTGACAGCACACAGAAACCCGCAATAAATATCCCAGTAGTTCCTTGATCCAGCCGCCTCTGAACCCAGCACTGAATTAACTACTGCACTGTACCTCATAGTAACGAGTAGAAGGCCTCACCATTTAAGAGTTAATGAAATCTGTCAAGTCTGAATTAGTAAACACGACAAACGTAGTGGTGGTGGCCAAGGTGAGATGCAGATAGATGTTGACAAGATGGGAATATATCACAAGGTAATGCTGACAAGAATAGACAAAATAGTAGACTTGTACGAACATAACACAAACACACACGGTCATCAACACACACAGTCATCATTAAAGACGTGTGTAACAAATCGATATCGTCTTCCTGTACTTACATTCATGAACTGACGGGAACACCAGTGTGTGAGAAGTCTCGTAGCCAACACCAAAACTTACCTGGGAGAAAGAGAAATTAGAATTAGTACAGGTAAATACAAAAACAGACACCCACAGTATGTAAAGAAAAACAAACACACACACACACACACCCACACACACACACGTACGTATACAAATCAATCTGCATATAGTATTAAACCTCAACAAAATATGCACGATCTAGTTACGCGACAAGTAACCAGTATTGACCAACCTTGTCTGAATCACAAACTGCTTGTATGTGCTGCTCCGTGGACAAAAGTGTAGCAAATCATGGCTAAGCATACGCGTGTTTACTTGTGTATGATGATTCAGGCACTTCAGCTCCAGTCAAGAGAGAGAGAGAGAGAGAGAGAGAGAGAGAGAGAGAGATTAACATAAGTAAAATACATAGTTAAAGAGATAGAAGATAGAGAGACATAGCTAAGAAGAGAAAGAGAGAGAGAGAGATAACAACGACAAATTACGGATAACCTAAGTGACGTAACAACCAACAATTGCGAGACCAACTTTGCTCGTTAACATAGTGGCTCTCTCTCAATGTAGTTCTCCTCTCAGAATTCCACGTACCACGGACTCACAAGTATTCTAATCTTATTCCGGATTGAACCATTGGAAAATCCCTCATCCTTAGATTTGGGATTTAACCTGATATTTCAATAATTATCCTAAACTCAAATATATTCTTTACTGTAAAATATCAGATTATAAATTACATCCTGTCGAAATCCATTATCTAAGGATTTCAGGGATTACAGATTTTTTTGTATAATCATTTTTATGTATAACCCAAATAATAATACCTTCTAACCTAAGATTTCAGACACAGGGTACATCAACAATATATACTCTCTCTCTCTTTCTCTCTCTCTCTCTCTCTCTCTCTCTCTCTCTCTCTCTCATAGTGTTTCCAGAGTCAGTCGTTGTGGGGTTGAATAAGTTATAATTCACCTAACTTACCAGGGACACGCCCACAATACACTTGGTCTGTAGTTACTGTGGGTTAACTATCGTAACTATCTGCAATATGAGGCAAGGGGGGGGGGGGGGTTCTCCTCACGGCTTTTGTGTGTGTATATGTGTGTGGTATATTTGCGTTTAATTAATGTATGTATGTATGTATGTATTGGACAAGAGAGGTACAATTCTAGTCAAATCTCACCTACGACCTACACAGTCCTTTACAATACAGGTATATAGAATGAAAATACCGGAATGGATAATTATTCTATTTAACAAACTATAAAATATATAATTGTTTATTCACATATGTTTTAGTATTTCATATGTTGGCTTGGTTATGCCTGGAGAGAGAGAGAGATGAACCGACACACACACACACACACACACACACACACACACACCATACTATGCCAGAGACACAATATTACAATGAGAGCTAAGTCCATCTCAACTACAGTGCCACCATTATCTTTATGATTCAGAACCCCATTGTGGCGCTTGATGGCTCGACAAGCCTCGCATTACGTAATTCTGGGCTCTCTTGGTCTTATTCGACACGTAGGCGGACAAACGACACAGTGCTTCGGTTAAGTGAGTCAGTCCCGTTTGTCTGTTTTCTTTCTCTATATGGAAAGATATTTATTCAGTAATATCGCCATGCAAGTTTACATTGGCTGTACATGTAAAAAAAAAAAAAGGTATTTCAGTTATACAATGTACATATACACATAGATATTGCGGGTATGCAAACGGTGGTAAACAGGAAGTCCATTTGGTGGTTGACTTTGTGTGTGTGTGTGTGTGTGTGTGTGTGTGTGTTTCTGTTTCTCTATGAATGTGTGTGTGTTTGTGTGTGTGTGTGTGTGTCCCAATGGAAATAAAGTTTTCCCTGAGCTGGTGTTGGTTATTTCGACTTGTTATTGATCAGTGGTTGCATTCCTATGGGATTTTTTTATTATAAATACACAGAAAAATTATATGTCTATCGTTTCTATTTCAACCGTCTTGATAAACATGCATCCCCGTTGTTTTATGAGACACACACGCACACACACACACACACACACACACACACACACACATACATATATAGACACACACATACACAAAGATACAGAGAGAGAGAGAGAGAGAGAGAGAGAGAGAGAGAGAGAGAGAGAGAGAGAGAGAGAGAGAGAGCCGCCCATACGTCTCCCCCAGAACCTAATCCACACCCACACACTGTCCCTGACAATGCCAACTGCACCACACAACCCACAGTCCCAAACAACCCATTAAAACACACAGCACTGACCCACTCCCACACTATCCCCCTGACTCACTCCCTACACTCGCTCTCCCACACCACCCCTCTCACCCCCTACACCACTCCCCTGACCCCCTACACCACCCCCTCACCCCCTACACCACCCCTCTCACCCCCTACACCACTCCCCTGACCCTTACACCACCCCTCTCACCCCCTACACCACTCCCCTCACCCCTACACCACTCCCCTCACCCCCTACACCACCCCTGACCCCTACACCACTCCCCTGACCCCCTACACCACCCCTGACCCCCTACACCACCCCTGACCCCCTACACCACCCCTGACCCCTACACCACCCCTGACCCCTACACCACCCCTGACCCCCTACACCACCCCCCTGACCCCCTACACCACTCCCCTGACCCCCTACACCACCCCTGACCCCCTACACCACTCCCCTGACCCCCTACACCACCCCTGACCCCTACACTCACTCTCCCACTAATGTAATAGCACAGTGCCAGAAATTACACTAATGATAAAATTGGGTTAAGTTTCTGACCCTCTCTTTGAACGAGGACTCCGAGTTGCCACCAGTCCAAGTACTTCGTCTGGACCCGCTGGAGTGAGGTGTACTAAGGCGCTTCACAAGTACCCATTGACAAGACCATTAATTCCTGGGTAGATATTACCTCACCCTAGTTAGGTCGTTTACATAAAGAGGACAAGTTCCATTTTGGGCGACGTTTACAATTCAAGAGGAACGTTTAGAGAAGGAGGAAGGTGCACAGTTAATGGTAGGGGGGAAGACCCACACTCCTAGTGACACAGATGTAAGAGATGGAGTATTATTACCCCCACGTAATGAGTGTGAAGACGTGTAATGTAGTATTTTCCTGTCAGTGTATCATAATATAACGGAAGTAATGGTTAATGAAGAACACACACACACACACACACACACACACACACACACCACTGCTTTAACGTTGTATCTCGGCGATGCTGTGGGAACGAGTGGTGGGGCAACAACAACAATATTACACATTCAGAACACGGGAATTCCAAAATGCCAGCAACTATGAAGCTATTTTTCAAGAGCCCCAGAGGTACTAAATGTTACTGGGCTCCGGGCGTCTCCATAAACTCACGCAAATGATTATTACCCTTATACAAACCACACAGAAGGGTCCATCCGAGACTACTACTTGGCAGACCGATTCTTTATCTCACCCTGCAAGCTATTCTGACCTCTGTTGTGACTGTATATAAAGCTTAATACCCCTAGTGTTATCGCTCTGCTTGAAATATTGTGTAAGTAGTGTCTATTTTTGGTAATGAATACAGAACGTGAAGACAATAAAGCTGAAATTAGTCTCGTAACTCAAGGGAAAGAAGCTTGAGTTTACTGGAGACGTTGAGGCCCTCAGTGTGTGAGGGACGGAGAGGGATGGTGGCTTCACTCTAAATACAGATGCTCAGAGATAAACACGCACACACACACACACACACACACACACACACTTCTTTCCAATGTAAACAAAAGAGGTTTACAATAATATATACCATATAATACCCACAAAAGGTCGTGAATACATTCGCCACAAAATACATTGTGTTCCATTGTAGTGTAGGCGATAGTTCTACTGGCCCCGGGTCGACACTAGTCATGATATATGCCAGGGGGTAGACTGGAGCAAGTGAATAAATAAATAGATAAATGTGTGTGTGTGTGTGTGTGTGTGTGTGTGTGTGTCTTCAATATAACGTCAACCATCAACAAGAAAGGTAAATAAACTACCATCAACTTTAACCTCAGTTCGGAACCACAAAACAACGTGAGTGACGACAACTATCATTACATTACCAGTACAACAACAACAACAACAACAATAATAATAATAATAATAATAATAATAATCTCGCACTGTATATTATAAGAGAGTAATATTTTCTAAAGAGAAGAATATAATCCAGCTATATGAATACACGTGAATATATACATCCGGTTCAATATGTATACGAATAAATATCCAATTATAAATTCTTTTCAAACCGGCTTTTGATTTTTCGTTCTGCGGTTTAAGGGAACTCTTAAAAATTTTACGGCATTCTGAATTAATAAATGAAAATATTTTTAAACGAATTGGTCTTTTTTGTTTTACTTTTTTTTCTTACTAAGAGAGAACAGTACACGGGTAATGGCTTATTTTTAATTTGTTTGTGAAGTGAAATGGTTCATATTTACTCTTAGTACAATAATTCTCATTTATTCGTGAAGTTCAATATTTTTAACTTCGAGATAAACACAAAAATGGCGCCTTAACCTAAATCTGAATACATGTGTACATAAAGACCAAAACTGTATATAAAACAAACATACTTACTCACCCATAAGTATAATTCAAACACAAAATACACACAGCTTGGTTCACACCCACGGCGATACAACTGACTAGACCCAGATCATCTTTCACAAGTCACTAGACCCTGGGATGAAACAGCGAATTTCTGGCTTATTCTTTCGTTAATATAAAAAAAATGACTTTCTTCATTATTCTGGATATATTATCAAGTACATTATTTACCTGTAAGTTATAAGCTCTTATAATTAACCTATAACTCCCCTATAGCACAGATAATCCTATTGTAACCAACTAATATGTATAAAACCTCAGTGCAAACATATTAGCCCCTGTAATACACCCTTATAAGTACACGTGAATTAGCATTAACATTCTGCCTTACACATCTGGTCCATTCACAGTTGATATTATTACTTCAAGTCATTACTGTTAAAGCTTTCTCCATTAAACAGCCACGCTCCTCTAAACACACTCTCTGTTTAACTCTTGGTTCTGTGTTCTCCAGGTGGTCAAACTCTCTCATGATAATAAAACTCGTTTGTGTTGTAGCATCGAAACATTCATAAGAGGTTCCTTGTCAGGGTGAAATGTTACATAAGCCTTCCTCACAGTATCTAATTGGCATTTATCTACTGATTGGTCTTAGTTTCACGTCAATGTGATAATACTAAGAGTTGAAAGTTACAAAGAGGATCATGGGTTGGGTTGGGTTGGGTTGGGTTGGGTTGGGAAACTCTACATATCACAAATGTTTCAGGTGCTTTAATAATTTCACGTCCTTTAAATAATTTCATACAGGGGTCGACCCTCTCTCTTACCCAATTAAGTATTAGGGGAACTGAAAAATTAAATTAAACAACTCGGCCTGATAATTAATCCACGTAAGATAATAATAATAATAATAATAATAATAATAATAATAATAATAATAATAATAATAATAATCTAGGGTTCAAAACAGATTACACACGATCACATACATGGACACGCCCAGGAGACGTTACCAGGAATCAGGGAGCTCAGCTGAAGAAGGCCACAGCTTTTCTGAAAGTCAAACCAGGTGGAGGGACGAGGTAGTCTGAAGAGAGTATGGACGTGCATCTGGTATTCTGATGCATTGGGACGACACAATTTTAAGTTATATCCATCTTTGTATTTTTTGCATGTAGTCAACATTTCATAGCAGGTCAGCTTAAATTAGAGAACAAAATAGAGTCGTATTTAATTAAAGAAACTGTGATATAAAAATGTTTCTTTTGTTATACTTCGCATCAAAACCAGCACGGCATATCCCAGGGACAGTAGGTCAAATAATGCCTCTCAAAGCGACTACGAGATGTTTGTTTAACCAAAAATGGCTTAAATTTAATATATATAAGTCTAATGTAAGACGAACAAAAATAAACTCATTCCCTTCCCTTCCCAGTAATATAATTTAATGTAAAAACAAAAAATAAATCTAACATCCAGGAGGTGATATTTTATTCCATTTCACTTCATTAATTCAACACATCTGACATTTTACAAGTCAAACACCAAACCCACTTTCACAACATACCCCCCTTTATAAGTTTTACCCACCCCCTCCACCACATATTTTGCCCGAGGGACCAATCCATTCACTGTGATGCTCCTGTAGTATGGAATCCAAGTCGTCATCGATCAGTGGGATAAGAAAACGGAGAGACAGTGAGGAGGACAGACATGAGGAGGTAATGGATGGTGAGAGGCGATCATTACAGCCGCTCCACTCATCGTCTTTTGTTGACTGTCTGTGACTGGGCTGAGTCCTCACAGTTTCTTTTTTTCCGGTGAATAAAACATTTTTCTTTGTGTAAAGGTGAGAACGTGATATGAGTGGAGATAATGGACTGGTTGAGCGACAGTCATTATAAAAGTTCCAGTCATCCTCGTAATGTTTTTCTCTGCATGATATAGTTTTTAACTGGAAGTATAGAGGACAAGGTGATGTGAGAGAAGAAAGTGAAAGAAAGTAATTGATTGGTGATAACTGATAACTTATACACAATGGGAAAAGTTCTAATATTATGCTGAATGGTTATGTAAGGAATTACTACACAATTAAATGGCTCCAACAGCTTACAAGAGAGGGAAAAAACCAGTTACGTCTGTGTAGGTATAGAAGTAACGGTTTATTGTAAAGGTTCTGCAGCCAGAAGGCTGAAAACATACATTGAACAAAAATGACTTATTACATACAAAGACATGGGGTGGGCGGGTCGTTTAACAAAAGCTTCCATTACTGAAAGGAGAAGGAACATGAATTGAACATACAAATTATTATAGTTTACAGTTGATGGCCCGGGCCTGGGCTGGTCATGGAGACATCAGGTGGTGTGGTGTTCACGTGGTGTAGTAACTCGTCCTCGGGTGTTGATATGAGGGACCTCACCTGGTCATGGGGACACCGGGTGGTGTGGTGTTCACGTGGTGTAGTAACTCGTTCTCGAGTGTTGGTTATGAAGGACCTCACGTGGTCATGGGGACACCGGGTGGTGTGGTGTTCACGTGGTGTAGTAACTCATTCTCGGGTGTTGACATGAAGGACCTCACGTGGTCATGGAGACACCGGGTGGTGTGTTCACGTGGTGTAGTAACTCGTCCTCGGGTGTTGACATGAAGGACCTCACGTGGTCATGGGGACACCGGGTGGTGTGGTGTTCACGTGGTGTAGTAACTCATTCTCGAGTGTTGATATGAAGGACCTCACGTGGTCATGGGGATACCGTGTGGTGTGGGATGGTGTCACAGTACCTCACTCTGCTGGGTGGTGTTGTGTTATCTCATAGTTAGGTGTGAAGCCGATCCACTGTTGTTCCCATGGTGGACTGATTAGCACCTCCTGGTTAGAAGATGGTGGTCAGTTCCCAGGGGAGCATATCTCAGTGGTGGGTACGGCTCTCACTGAATTCACTGGCTTAAACACTGTTCATCACTGATCCCACTTCTTTCCGAAACGAAATTGTCACTTTTGATTATGTTGATATTCCGGTGGTGAGGATGGGTCGGGGACAGGGACTTGAGGAGTGGGGCCGAACATGGCCAAGGGGGGCCACTGCTCAGCGGCACCTGGTAGGTCTTGACCCTCCGGTGGTCAAGGATGTAGTGAATGTGTGTGTGTGTGTGTTCAGAGGGATGTAGGTACGGTGTGTGTATGTATGTGTGTATTGCTTCATTTACAAAGTTGCTAATTGGGGTGGTTGTGCAGTTCAAACGCACCAACGCAGACTGCCTAACAAGGAACCTGACTGCCAACTACACCTAATTGGCAAATCATTCTCTAAATTACTCAGCAACTGTGAATCACCACCAGTTAACAAAGGCTTAATAGGAATATGCTTATATATATATATATATATATATATATATATATATATATATATATATATATATATATATATATATATATATATATATATATATATATATATATATATTTTATGAAAATCCACAATGAAAACGTGGATAAGCCTTGTTCGTTCATGTTAGGAATAATAATCACCCCATTGCTTGGGAAAAAAGCTTAGAAGTTTTCAAATCATCTTGTGTCACAGAAAGACTTCTTGTTGAAGCTAGTTTGATTAAGGAATTAAAATCAATAAACCTTAGTGATGGTCAGTTCAAAACCGATAATATGTTACATAAATTTATTTGTCAGTGGCCCAAGGTTAAAAATGCTTTAAAAACCTTTGATCTAGATGTATGATAGTTATTTTGTGGGCCCCCTTTTTTCTGACCTGACTTGACTAGTCACGTCACCACCCTTCTCTTAAGCTCCTCTACGTGTGTGTTGGTGTGGGGATTAGTGCATGTCATCATTTTGACCTGACCTCATGTTTTTTAGGTCACCCTGTATATTTAAGCCTCTCTCTGTCCATGTAATCCAGCTGCCTCTGAAGATGTCTTGAATAAAGACGAAAGCTAAGGTACTCCGTTGTTTCCATTTTCCCGTGTGATTTTATCAAGATATATATATATATATACTATCATTAAACACAATGTATTTACAGCCAAATTTTTACATATTTCCTTCCCTACACAACAACCATCACCGGTTGAAGGCTTTGAATTACCCAGCACCTAATGACAGCACACGTGACTGCATGAGCAAGATAGCAGCAGTGGGTTTACGTCCTTCTGGCTGGTGTGTTGAGGGCCTGGAGACTGAGAGATACACCTACACGCGTTAACATAATCATCTCTGTGGTCTCTCAGTTCCAGCCACCTCGTCCATCTTTCCTCTGGTGCTTTAAGTGCTTGTTTGTGTATTTCCGTCATTTTCCCTTCAGTGCCTCACTGTGTCGAAGCAGACATCAGGTGAGTGTTTCTCGGTATCTATGTGTGTGTAGAATATATTTATAATCGGACAGGTCAAATCAGTTTCAAGTATGATCTGATTGGGCTGAAAATTGACTTGTAGATGTTATGCAGAGTTAATGTGATTTAAACAAAATCACAAAAAAATGAAAAATTCAATCAATGAAGGTCCAAGACGCTGACGTACGATGTGCAAATTAAAGTTGACCGTCATCCAAACTGATCAAGTCGTGATAAAGACGAAATTTTATATTTACAAACTTTGTGGCAACAGTTGCAAAAAAAATTGATAATTTTTAATTTGGATAGGATGAAAGCATTCGACGGTCTCAAAACAAAAATAATGTAAACAATAATTTCTCGTGGAAACTGTAAACTTTTGTAACAATTAAACATTAGATTTGTGCGAATATGTGAAATTGATAGATAAATAAAAAAATCGCCGGCTTTGGGAAAATATTGTCAGGTCCCATATTGCATTATGGTCGACCTGCAAACTCGGGAAAATTCAGCTATGAACGTTTATATACTTTATTTGTATAATCCTTTACGGGGATAAACATCATCGGTCAGCTACCAGTAAGGACGCTGCAGCACACTAACCATTTTGTTTTGTTTTTCAATACACAAAGAGACTAGTGTTGGGCACAGTATTCGACCACCTTTACCATCCCCAGTAAGGACAGCTGGGCGGACTGGCCGTGCCCTTGAGACAAGAGGTGAACCTTCGCCTCTCTACTATTAACTCCAGACGAAAGAATGTAAATATACTTAGACTTCATTTACAATAGCAAATGATCTCATTCTCTCTCCTAACTGGCTAGTGTCATACCCAACACGCTGAGTCACTCACATAATGGTAGGCTTTACTTAACGAAGATGGTTAAATACGTAATAATCACTTAATTACGTGTTGAGTTAGAAATCTTCTGCATGACTGAATCCTCTGTTGAAAGATGAGTAAGTAATTGACCGCCCTGAGGCATGTTGTTTACATTGCCTTCAACACACTGTGAGACCAGAGGTACACCAGCACCCTCACTACACGTCTAAAACAATCATCATCAATTGTATGTGCGACCATTGACCTTGGTCAGTTGGATGAACGAGAATATAAATTAAATGTGGCTTTAATTGTATGTATGTATGTATGTATGTATGTATGTATGTAATATTTAGAACACACTACAAAATGTCCGTCATAACACAAAACAGGGCAATAAGAGGTAGTTTACCTGGCTCCCGCTGCGCTGTGTCGATAATTTAGAAAAAACAAAATGTGAACTTGTGGGCCACCGTGACCTTGACCTCTGACTTATTAAGGTCAGAGTTGTTGCCGATTTTGGTCATATACTGTATGCTTCATTACATTACTAACACACACACACACACACACACACACACACACACACACAATCATTTCATCACCCCGTCAAAATCCCTACATTAACCTGCAACACACCTGAAGGCACTCGACCACACGGATCACGGCAAGTCATCAAGAAAACTAAGTCACCAGGTAACTATGTCAAGGACGAGATGAAGTCAAATTATTCCAGACTAAGTGTTGAAGTACAGAGCCATGAATGCAAATTGAATTCTTGTGACCCCTAGCAGCTGTGCCCAGAAACCCCTCGACATACACATTAAATTTAAAAGCTGGTAGTGGGTGATGCATTAGAGGGGAGGACAGAGAGACAGACAGACAGACAGACAGAGACAGATAGATAGATAGATGGACGGACAGACAGACAGACAGACAGATAGATAAACTAAACCACTGTGACAATATGCTATAAAGACCTTAAGACAAAACAGGAAGAAAAATTATAAGCTTGGATAAATCGAATATTGATCTACTTTCCTAACCCCCTTTATCCTCCCTTCCCGTCTCTTAACCCCCTTTATCCTCCCTTCCCGTCTCTTAACCCCCTTTATCCTCCCTTCCCGTCTCTTAACCCCCTTTATCCTCCCTTCCCGTCTCTTAACCCCCTTTATCCTCCCTTCCCGTCTCTTAACCCCCTTTATCCTCCCTTCCCGTCTCTTAACCCCCTTTATCCTCCCTTCCCGTCTCTTAACCCCCTTTATCCTCCCTTCCCGTCTCTTAACCCCCTTTATCCTCCCTTCCCGTCTCTTAACCCCCTTTATCCCCCCCTTCCCGTCTCTTAACCCCCTTTATCCTCCCTTCCCGTCTCTTAACCCCCTTTATCCTCCCTTCCCGTCTCTTAACCACCTTTATCCCCCCTTCCCGTCTCTTAACCCCCTTTATCCTCCCTTCCCGTCTCTTAACCCCCTTTATCCTCCCTTCCCGTCTCTTAACCACCTTTATCCTCCCTTCCCTTCTTCCCCCCTTCACTAAAGTCTTCCCTCCTCTTCCCTTTCCCTTCCCTCCCTCCCTCCCCCTCCTTTTCCTTCCCCGACCAAAATCTCTCCTTTCCTCTCCCTCATGATAAATGTTTTTCTTCCCTAACTCACCCTCTCTCTCCCTCACCCTCTCCCTCACCCCCTCCTTATTTTCCTCCCTCTCTCCCTCACCCCATCACTCCCTCCCTCACCCCTTCCATTCATATAAAAAAGGATTATCGTCCATTGAAAATTTAAAAGTTCACTTTACGCCATTTGCCTGTGAGTTGGGCAGTGGATGATGGGGGAGACAGGTGGTGGCCTGATGGGGAGAGGGGAGATTAAACACGGGGGAAGGGAGGGGAGAGAAGGGAGGTAAAACATGGGGGAGAGGAGAGGGGAGATGAAACACGGGGGAAGGGAGGGGAGAGAAGGGAGGTAAAACATGGGGGAGGGGAGAGGAGAGGGGAGATGAAACACGGGGGAAGGGAGGGGAGAGAAGGGAGGTAAAACATGAGGGAGGGGGAGGAGAGGGGAGATGAAACACGGGGGAAGGGAGGGGAGAGAAGGGAGGTAAAACATGGGGGAGGGGGGAGGAGAGGGGAGATGAAACACGGGGGAAGGGAGGGGAGAGAAGGGAGGTAAAACATGGGGAGGGGAGAGGAGAGGGGAGATGAAACACGAAGGAAAGGGAGGGGAGGGGAGAGGGGGGGAAGATGAATCACATAGGAGAGGGGAGGGGAGATAAAACACAAGGTGGAGGGGGCAGGGGAGAAGAGGGGAGATGAAACACGGGGTATGGGAAGGGGAGAGGAAGAATTGATAAAAGGAGTAGAAACAAAACAGGAAGAAGAAATACCTGTAAAAGACGGTAGAGGGGAGAGAGAGAGAAAGAATAAGTAGAGAGGGGAAGAAGAAATAAAATACCAGGAGGGAGAGGAAGAAATTGTGAAATAATGGGAAAGGCTTAGAGGGAGGGAGGGAGGTAGGGAGGGAGAGAGGGAGGTAGGGAGGGAGGGAGGGAGGATGGTGAGGGAGAAAGGGAAGGGAGGGAAGGAGGGAGGACCCGGTCTAACCCTCATCATCACGGACAATTTTTCCTCCAACACGCCCTGGCCATGACGCCACGACCTCTACAGTGTGAGGGAGGAAACGTGACTGACGCCCCAACCACCCTGAGAAACAATCAATGGACAGGTAAAATACCACGACCCGTACATAAGGACGAGGAAGTATGATGTCACGGAACCTTAGTATTATGGCTTGTGCAGCTGCTGAACCTATAGCGCAATAAACCCATTCATGTGCAAGACCTATAACGTCACTATACACATATACAGCGCCATGGAAGGACAGGAGAAGACACTGGGAAGATGGTCTTGATACTACAAAGACTCCATGACACAGCACACACTAAATAAACAAACACATTATAAAGGTCAGTCACGAGTAACAGGGAACACACAGTGACACACCAACCGTGAGAGAGAGAGAGAGAGAGAGAGAGAGAGAGAGAGAGAGAGAGAGAGAGAGAGAGAGAGAGAGAGAGAGAGAGATTTGTAACCTTCATTAATCCATGTAATAGAATGAGAAATATTACATCAGAGGGTCAAGAATATAAACTTAAAACTGAAAGCAATATTTACTGTTTATAGTCCCTGTCACCGTAAGTGTCTCAAGGTCTCCTCCTCCCATTTAATCAACAATAAACAAGTCGAGTTGTTTTTAGAGATATTCACACAGTTTGTTTATTTTGGGTTCATCTTCGTCATCCTTTATCGTATGATTTTTATTTTATTATAAGAAGATGAATACCGAACCTCAAGCTGGGGTGTAGGGAAGCATTGTATAGTAAGCCGATATTGTGTCCGGATTTAGAGTGTAAGGATCACGTGCTGAAGCCTTTTGTCGAGTTAACCTACACTGTTGCTGCCGTATACGATGTCTTGAGGTTGCCTGGAGTTCCATAGAATTCATACTATAGATGGGCTTCATGTTTCTGTGTTCACTATGTAGGTCTACAGACATCGATGTTAAAACGTGTCATCAGCACTCCAGACGAGGAATTTCTGGTTAGCCAAATGTGTGTGCATCATTAACACGCATAACAAGAACACTGAAGGTCCTAAAAGTAGCCCCTGTGGCACTCTGCTAATTATAACTAACCATACCGAGTAGGGTGTGTCAATTTTGTCAACATGTTAAAAATCAAATTTGGTAGTCAAAATATTGTGCCTCTTTAGGTCTAAACTTGAGATTAGCAAACAAAAATGAATTGAAATAACCCTCACCTACATCAATTATACCTTAAAGTTTCAAATATCAGTATTTCAACAAATTAATGAGACTTGATTAGAATTATTCACTTGATATTAACTAATCTCATGTAAGCATATGGATTATGGAGTATTTTATGGTTCTATAGCTTGTGTACAATATGCATGTCAGAACATGAACATGAACAGGCTCTCCGTGTGGGACAGTTTAATTCTTGTTTTGACTTGTACCAAGCGTGAGGATAAGGCGCCCGGCTCACTCTCCTTCTAGATATCATAGACGGTGGTTTGCTCTCATTGCACTTGCACCTACTCTACCAGACGAATTCTACATTTTAATTATTGTAAGTAGGGCATATTGATTGTCGCAGTTACTTATATCATTGTATAAAACATTATGTTCTAAGAAATTATTATGTTATTTCTGTTACAGCATTTTTGATAAACAAATTGATATTTTTTGAAACAACAATTGAATTATGAAACATTGAAATATTTTTCTATTTGTCAGATAGTGTGAAGATGTCAAAATTGAAGACAAGAAGTCAGTTGTCAACCCACTTGAGCCTGCTAGTTGGTAAAGGGAAGGAGCTTCCTGTATCAGAACTTCCAACAGTGAGAGACATGCTAAGATTAGGGTTACTCCTTCGAGAAAAAAATGCAAAGGACAGAAGGAACTATACAGATAAAGAACTCATAAATGACATGATAGTCCCTCTTCTGCATCAATGGACAAAAGCTAATGCACTATTCAAACCACCTGTGATTAATCAGTGTCGAACTATTGAGCTAAAACTAACGAAATTATGGCACAAAGCAGTTGAAATATCACTTGGTAAAGGAAACTTGGCCAGGAAAAATGAATTTCTGCACACACTTGATACTCTGTTTGACATTTTGACCTGCAAGTGCTCCATACAATTATGTTCTGAATCCAACTGTTCTCACTCAGGTAAGAGAGAAAATAATTCCCACATTGATTGTGGTTGTCCTCGTGAAAAGAAGATCCCTGTTTTAGAGCTTGAATTTATAAAGGCACAGAGGACAAAGGCAGAAGGCCAAGGAAGTATGCAAATGGGTTCAATAGATTATTCAGAAACAAAGAAGCAGATTGCTAATGCCAAGAAGAGAGAACTAATCCGAGAGAGGGAACAAAAGAAGAAAATGAAGAGTGAAGAAGCCATCCAAAGAGAGGAAGAGCTGTGTCAAGATGTTTATCACTTCTTTGATAGTTCTTCTGATGAACAGGAAGCAACATCAGATGATAGTTCCAAAGAGCCATCTGAACCTTTACCAAAGAAAATGAAATACAACACAAGAAATATTTCAAACATTGCTTTAGCTAGTATTCGCCACCATGCTGGACTTCGTGAGGCTGCAGAAATTGCAACTGCCGCTTGGATAGATGCAGGCCTCATCAGCCGAGAGGATGTATCTTTGGTGATAGATCATAATAAAATTAGAAAAGCACAAGAAAAAATAATGAAGGAAATATCTGATCAGCATGAAAAAGATTTAAGAGAGGGAGGGCTCTCCTGTCTTTTGTTTGATGGAAGAATAGATGACACAAAAGTTTTGCTAGAAGTAGAGGGAGTGAACAGAAAGTTTCCAGGTCTCATCAAAGAAGAACACTACTCTGTCTGTTCTGAGCCTGGTGGTCGGTTTTTGTTTCACTTTGCTCCCGAAACTGAAGTAGAAGGGAAGAAACATGCAGAGGTCATTGCTGATCATATTTTATGTTGGGTTCAGGAGAGAGGACTTGGCAGTTCAATGCAGGCTGTTGGTGGAGATTCAACTGCAGTGAACACCGGATGGCAGGGGGGTGTAATGACGCATTTAGAGAAAAAACTAGGAAGAAGACTTGTTTGGATTGTATGTGATTTACATACAGGCGAGCTACCTCTTCGTCATCTCATCCAGGAACTTGATGGTCCTACAAAGAGCAACAACAAGTGGTCAGGTCCCCTTGGCATCATGCTGGATGAAGCAACACAACTAGAAATAAATACAACCTTTCCAAAGGTCGAAGTTGGCCCTCCCCTTCCGGCGTTGTCTGAAGGAGTCATCAAAGATCTCAGCACAGATCAATCCTATGCTTATCGTATTGCCCAAGCAATAAGATCAGGAGAAGTGCCTCAGTCATTGGCTCTCTTGGAGATTGGACCTGTCAGTCACAGCCGTTGGTTAACTACAGCTCTTCGTTTCTGCAGGATTTGGATTTCCAAACACGAATTGAAGGGCAAAGTGCTGAAGAATTTGAGGTTAATTGTTGAATTTATTATTGGAGTTTATCTTCCCCAGTGGTTTAGTGTGAAACTTAATCCTATGTGGGTGGATGGGCCCAATCACCTTTTGTTTCAATTGCAGCTAGTAAGAACACAGAGGAAGGTAGTGAGGGACATCGTGTTACCTGTGGCAAGAAGGTCCGCTTGGTATGCTCGATCAGAAGCAGTTTTGCAAGCAATGCTTTGCAGTCAATGTACCAATCTCCGAACCGAGGCTGTAGAAGTCATTCTAAAGATTAGAGGAACGCTAATAGATGACGACCAGTTGGGAGACTGTTCGTTTCATTCAAGAAAAGTTCCCCCAATAAACGTCAATGCCACCAAATTGTCAGAATTGGTTGACTTGAGTTTGGAAGTCTTAGAGCCACCATTGACAACAAGTCTAACTAGCCAAGAATTGAGAAACCTTAAAGAGACTCCAATGCAGGTGCCGAAGTGGCCTTCCCACACTCAAAGTGTGGAGAGATGTGTGAAAATGGTCACAAAAGCAGCGGGCCATGTTTACAGCCACGAGAGGCGAGAAGGTTACATCAAAGCACAAATAGCAAGCAGACTACTGATGACAAGAAACCAAAGCAAAGAGAGTATGAAGGCATTGGTTACTTTCAAATAGACTACGGATAATAAAATATAATAATTTGAAACTTGAAACAGTAACATGTGTGCAAACGCTGGTTATGTTATAAATTCACAAATATGTACATTTAAAAATCCATTTGATGTAGGTAGGACTTATTATAAAAAAAAAATTATGCCAGAATATTGTTTTGCATGCTTAAAGACTACAATAAATTGCTACCAAATTACTCGATTTTCAATTTAGCCAGTTCACCCCCTAAATTGACACACCCTAATACCGAGTCTCTTCTGTTTGTAACTACCCTTTGTTTACATCTGATTGGTCAATTATCTGATCACTGACGTAAGCAATAGGCTGTACCATGGGCTAATATTTTGATAAGTAATCTCCGATGAGGGATTTTTTTTTTTAGGGGGGGGGGGGGGATTAAATAAATGACGTATCCTATTTTACTTGTGTCGTACAGATTGCAAATATCGTGAAAGAAGTCAGAGACGGCAGATGTCTTCGAAAACCGTGTTGAGATTCCTTAATGAGATGATCTTCTGAATGAGGGTCTGCAATTATTATGGTTTTGTTCATTCAGTGTCGAGCCACATGGACGGATTCGACGTATAACGCGAGGGAAACTTCCTTGTCGAAATAATGATGCTGTTTAACTCGACTGAGAATGAAAGGAACGATCCAGTCTATTTTTAACGAGAAAAATATTTTAAAAGTATCTTAACTATAAACACACACTGTATATAATATTACAAACAGAAACACAAATTATTGCTTGATTGTTTGAACCTTTTGACTATTGATGAATGATGTCACAGAATAACACTAACATACAATATTAAAGCACTGAAGGAACCATAATGCCTCAGACTGATTTTGAGTTCCTTCAATAAATCTTACTGTGGTCATTTTTGTCACAACACATTAGTTTAGCAATGATCAAACACATGTTGTTGACTACATATCTGAAACACTCAGTCTCTTGTCTGACGCAGAAGATACTCGGACAGTCGTGGTCTTAGCCTTGACTTTATAAGAACATCTCTGAGAAGATTGTCAATTCGCATTTAATTTTAGCCCCGAATTGTGTTAAGTTAGGGCAGGACTCGCTAGGAAGACAGGAGTAAAATTTGATGAGTTGACTTGTTTTAAAAATATCCCTGAGGGCATCATCACGTCCCTGGAGGTGTGCCAGTTCCAGCTGATATATAGCAGGGAAGTCTTCTGTGTCAGCTTCGGGAGGATTCTGAAACAGTCACATCTTTTTGGCGTGTTTGAGGAAGCCTGAAAAACGCTCTTTAAACTTTACCTGACAACGGAGCATCACGGCGGCTCTCGACTGGAAAATCAACCTTCAACTCTTCATTATCTCATACTTTCAAAAACCAGGAACTGCGCTATGTTATATTTTCTTTCGGGTGGTTTATGAAGACGAACATTTTTCTCTCTTGACGGCAAAAGTTTACATTATACGCTGTTATACCTTCATATTCGGCGTCTCTGCCAGAAGGATGCTGGCCGTGGTCTAGCAACTCTTTGACTCTTAGCGTTTCACAAATTTATCTCCAGAAATTAATCTCTATACAAGTTTATCAATGGCGGAAGTGAGACTAATAGATCCTAATTACTTGATAACAATTTAATATCCTTTCTTAGAAGAGAAGATATGACGTTGGCAAGCTTCCAGCCCTGAGGAACTATCACTGCAATAGCTAACCTAAATATTTCATTTCAGGGCTTCGATAATCATAAGTGGTTTTCTTTAAATGATCTCGGGTAGTGTATAACTGAAGGTAAACACGAGATTCAGTCATTAATAGTGATGTTAATAAGAGTGACTTCATCATTATCCGTGAGCGGTGATGGTGACGGACTACTACTGACGTTCTGATAAGTACTACGAAAACTTCAAAAGATGTTTGCCCTTCCTCTCGAGTTCGTGGATTAGTTCACCATTTGAACCAATAGTGCGAAACAAACAACATTCCTTCCCCCAACATAACTCTAAATTATATTCATTGTTGAGTCATGTAACATATATTTCATAAGTTAGTTTACTTTCATGAATAACTAAATAACGCTTTTGTTGTCCGTGTAAAACAATTTATATCAGTTATCAGTTGTATTCTTAAATTAACAGAACGTAAACGTGTCATGTGATGGAATATTTTTGTTTTATCTTAATTCCCAGAGCCCACCATTTAGGCTGGGAGGAATGGCTTAACCTAAAACACATAGGTCCATACATAACTGTTACTCACTTTTAGAGGCAATGTTAAAACCCTTCTTGGCACCATCTACTGCATGTCGTTTGTCATACCCAGCTGGTGTTAAAGAGAATTCAACACAGTTCGATAAATTTTACGTTTTTGTTCAGTTTTTTAAATCTGTAATCTGTTTACGACTCATATCAGATTTACTGCAGAAAAAAAAAACAATTAAATTTATCAATATATAATTAAATCCTCGATGGTAAAAAAAAAAAATCCGGGTGAGAAATATAACAAACTTGCGATGGTTCTAGAGCTAACTGATGCAAGACACATTCTAGTGAATTTGTGTGTACTGCGTGCTGGTAAGTTTAGGCAGGCCAATAACAACAGGTCACATTTGTTACAGATTTCGGCAGTTTGATCCTATATAGTTTATCATAGAGTTACTGTTGGTTGGTTAGGTTAGGTTAGGTTTGGTTATCTGCATCTATAAAGGAACTGTGACGTCATGCACTGTGACCTTGAGAGACACGAGTACCTACGACCCAAGAGTGACACGAGTACCTACGACCCACCAGTGACACGAGTACCTACGACCCAGGAGTGACACGAGTACCTACGACCCAGGAGAGACACGAGTACCTACGACCCAGGAGAGACACGAGTACCTACAACCTTGAGAGATACGACCCAGGAGAAACGAGACCTACGACCTTGAGAAACACGAGTACCAACGACCCGGGAGTAACACGAGTACCTACGACCCTAAGAGACAAGCCAGTACCTATCCCCGATCTCCACCATAGTTCTGATTGAATGAACGACATCGTGTGAAGGTTGCTATCGCTGGGGTTCCACATTTAGGGGTTCCAGTAAGCCTCCTCCGTAAGGTTTCTCATCACCTGTATTTCTCAAGTCTTAGGTCTTCCGCATCCTGAAGGGTCTCTGAGTGTTGGACTTTGATTATTTCTCAATATTCTTCAAACTAGGAACAGAGGTGGAATATTTGTAGTGGTGTTTCCAAGGAATTTATTTATTATTATTATTATTATTATTATTATTAATATCAGTATTATTATTAACTGGAGAAGCGACAGTCAGGTGCTTAAAGTTGATCAACCAGATGCAAATTACAGCATCACCTGAGATCACTCCTGCCAACTAAGGTGACGGCAAAACAGGTAATGCAAAAAAGGCGGCAGCCACAGTAACACGCGGGTGTCACCTGATTGCCTACCATTCACATTCTCAATAGCACTGCCACTCACGCAACGCTTGCAATAACAGCGACAACCGGAATAGTAACTAGGATGGTATGTGTGTGTGTGTGTGTGTGTGTGTGTGTGTGTGTGTGTGTGTACTGACTGACTGTATACGTTTCATCACTATTGTTTTAATGCTCACTTGATTATTGATATAAAAGACTTTCATCGGTAATAAACTGGTTATAGAGGGTGATTTATGTGTGTGAAATCCCATGGCTTCAGTCATTATATTCTATTATACTATGGGAAGCTTCATCAATAATATGACACTTTTGAATCCCTATCGTGAGCCAATAAAAAACTGTAATACTGCTTCTATTGTTATTATTATTATTATTATTATTAGAAATAGAGGTAACCACAGTATCATTATTATGAGTAGTAGTGGTAATGGTAGTAGCAATAGAAGAATACTTGATGAACGACTCATGGTTAATCACAGGAGTGTACAGTAGTACACATGAGGATCAACACTCCAGGCCAGACTATCACAAGAAAGGTTTAGTGTACAGCTCACTTAACCTAGAGGCTGTGAGTTCTTGAAGCTGTTATGGCGAGTGATGACTTGATATTTCTCGTGTGTGTGTGTGTGTGGTGTGTGCTTGTGTGTGTGTGTGTGTGTGCGAAAGTGTGTGTGTGTGTGTCCTCGCCACATGTTCTAAGCTTCTTTTAAAAACCCATAACTGTGGTAAATACTGATGATGAATGGTGATTTTCGGCTTCGACTTCAATATTTCTAATGTGAAGCTACAGATTATATTGAACTGGAAATTTTGTGCGGACGGACGCACGAAAGGGACAAATTTTACCTTCTCTTTTAAATCCAATTGTTTAATTTAAACTTGGGACACAGAAATGGTGTACGCTATTTATAAACAATCATAATTTAATGATATAACCTCTGACTCTTGTTAAATATACACGACCTATATTATACCGTAAATGATGAACCACAATACATGCAAATTAGATCGGCGATATTTAACGAAAAACAGACGTACGAGAAAGTGTTGTTTAGACAAATGAACTTTGACCGAGTGTGCTCAGTGCTGAAGAATAAGTGACACGCCCAGCACGTACACTGCTAGTTGCCCAGGGACCTCCACTTCAATTATGAAACCAATTAGCAAGAATATGATAAAATACACAAGAGTATATGTGTTGACTTGAATAACAAAACAGGAAGAGTTTAAAGAGAGGTAGACGGAGCGAAGTTGGCGTAACTATGTTCATTAATGCAGACTAGATTAAAGCCGAGTCACACTGTGGAGAGATACCCACTCCTCCTCCATGAATTCTTCAACTTCTAAGAGCTATTCTCTTGTAAGTGACGAGTGACATGACGTTTTTACTGAAACATTCGTATATTTTCCTGAAAGTGGACAGAGATCATTCATAACCTTCCACCCACACACACACACACACACACACACACACACACACACACACACACACACACACACACACACTCACACACACGCGAACACACACACACAAAGAGTATTTATTCATCAGTTGCATTTTGTTGAGATATTAAAATTCTACGCACTATTCTCCTCACCTTTAGGAATTCAAGCAACACACACACACATACAGCACAGATGAAGACTCGAGTACTGTGTGAGTCTTGATATCTTTTCCAGTGGTCATGAACGCAAGGCTCTGACAGTTGTGTGAGAGTTTTACTAAGAAGAAACTTTTTGAATTGATGATATTAATACATGTCACATACGGCCAAACATGAAGAAGACAAAGACGAATATCAACAAACACACACACACGCCGTTTAAAGCCTCACTCCCGCCCCAGGTGTCGACTGAGGTATGAGTAACAAGTGAAGCAGAAAGAAGACGCCACAACTGCCTTGATCACCGGGCTCCGCTCCTGCCGCCTGATGAATTACTCCCCCATGCCCACACCAGCGTGCCTCTTCATTCTAATATTATGTTTTGCAATTTACCGGACCACATTATCTCAATGGATGTACTGATAAAGTGTTGAAGACCGAGGCTGTGTAATGTGTATTATCTTATTGTACTGTACATATAGAGCAGTATATCTAAGACGCCATTAACCCTCGCCCGTAGAAGACAGTGACTATAGCTTCCCTTTGTGTGTCTGTGAGCCAAAGTTACCAGATAAATCAGACTAGGGAAGTGAAAGAAAAAATTTTAAGCTTCGAAAAAGTAGGTGGACCTTAAGACCAAGATTACACAAATCAAGTCAGTAGCAGTTGTTAAGAGCAGGTGAACTGACTCGTGAAATGTGACTAGTGGTAGGTTGGAGGTTTTCAGGTAAATGCCCTTAATATTACATAGGACGATATATGTTCTACCCAATGAAGATCCGCTTTGATTTTGGAATATTATAGATAAAATAAAACCAAGGTAGAAGGTCATGATCAGAGTTTCACTAATGATGGATGCTTATACTCAGCTGACCACCATTCCAATTAGGTTCTTCTGGCATTAGAGGTTGTTTGATAATGTGAATTTAATACAGATAAACTTCAAAGCAACACAACATTCTGATGACAAACAGCATCTGCAGTCCTAGTCTCTCTCTCTCTCTCTCTCTCTCTCTCTCTCTCTCTCTCTCTCTCTCTCTCTCTCTCTACACGTGTACGCGCATGTGTACTTAATCTGAAGTTAGTGAGGAACAAAGTTGTGTTAGAATACCAAGACTGTTCACTATTCCTCCTCCTAACTATTCTTGCTATAACACACACACACACACACACACACACACACACACACACACACACACACACAAGGTTAAATGGAGGAAAAACATCCCAATTACACACACGAAACACTACCCCAGTCAGTATGGTTAAGTAAATATAACTCTTACATAATGGCCTGAAGTACCGTGATTATGGCCACGTTTAGCAAGGTTGAGGTACAAGTATATTTACATTTTTTGTCTTCGTGTAAGCGTGTGCAAAAAATTTTTCACTAAACTCAGGAAAAAGAAAATTATTTAGTGTGTGTAAAGAATAACTGCATATACAACTGAGCCATTAAAAATACACACACACACACACACACACACACACACACACTCACACACACACACACACACACACACACACACACACACTTTATTTACATATTCACAAGAAAAATCGTATTACCTGGAAAAAAAATAAGCATACCGTTATACAAATTGCGTTAGGTGTAGACTAGCAAAAGATTATACAACACTTAAGAAAAAAAAGGAAGAAAATAGAATTAGTCCAGTCAACTGGTTTATCTCTCGTAAATGTCATAAAATGCTTTCACGGAGGTCAGAGACTGCCATCCTTGCTGAGCGAATGTTGGGAAAATTCAATCGTACCCGAAAATCCTAGAAATTCTCCGTTAGTTACGCTCCCTTCAAACTTTTCCCCTTAACTCCAACCTCCCTATCCACCCCCTTCCTCACCTCCCTACCCCCACCCTTTCCCCTCCCTGCCCCCTTTGAGTCGCTGTCCCCGCCTCGACCCCCCGCCGGGCACCCAATAAATCCCTTGCCCTAGTCCCTGGATCGTCGTAGGGAAGAGCCCTTTACTTTTACCGTGGCTTTAGAACTGATTAAACGGTTTTTGTTTATTCACAAGGCTGTCTTTATTCCTGCCTTGAGAACTAATCCCCTTTACAGCAGCACTTCTAGCCTTGTGATCCAACGGTAATCTCCTCTTCTTCCTCCTCCTACTCTTCATCCTCCTCCTCCTGTCCTTCCCCCCCTCCTCCTCTCCTTCCTTCTTACCCTTCTCCTCTCCTTCCTTCTTACCCTTTTCCCTCTCCTCCAAACCTAACCTCACCACCTCCCCTCTCCCTAACTTCACCACCTCCACCTCCGAAAATCATCAGAGGCGCCGCCCACCAACGTCCCCTACTGAGCTATTGTGTGTGTGTGGCCCCTATGGCTTGCCCACACCTGTACGATCTCTCTCTCTCTCTCTCTCTCTCTCTCTCTCTCTCTCTCTCTCTCTCTCATCACTCCAATACTCTTCTCTGTTCTCTTACCTTCCTCTCCTTCCTTACACTCCCCGTTCTCTTCCCCTCTCCTCTCTCATACCACCTTACTTCGTGTCTTCTCTCCTCTCCACTACTTCCACTATCCATCTATCCACCTCCACTCCCCCTACCCTACCTACCTCTACCTCCTCACCACCCCCTACACATCACCACCCCCATTTCCCCAACTTCCCTTTCCCAGTATTGCCCCCTCGCCCCACCTACCGTTCCTCACCTTTAGGAATCTCTACTTTTAACTCCTCACTTCCCCCACCTCCAAAACGTAACTTCCCCCACCTCCAAAACGTCACTTCCCCACTTCCAAAACATCATATGCCTGCCTCCAAACCAACACCTCCCTACTTCCCCACGTCCAAACCATTACCCCCCTCCCTCTCCTCCTCCCAGGTTTCACACAGGTAGAGGCGGTCACCTTTATACCTGGCTGCCGTCACCACGTCACGGCCACCTTGCGTCATAATCCTCTATACCCGGGTATTTTTATGTGCCGTATGTCGGTCACCTGCCCATAGCGACCTCCTGTAGGGGCCGAGACTTGACCATGTAACACTGATAGGTTGTCCTTGGATGACTGTTAGTAGGGGGTCTCTCTCTCTCTCTCTCTCTCTCTCTCTCTCTCTCTCTCTCTCTCTCTCTCTCTCTCTCTCTCTCTGTCTAATTCAAGTCGTTTGTTTACGATATAAAGGTATTTTGAATATACTGTCATGAAATGTGTATATAATAGTACACTAAATATTTCTTAATGATTTGACTGAGACTTGGAACACAGTACATAGGATGTTTGACACGTGTATATATACTTGTAGCTGCAATATACACAAGCATACAACCTGTACAATATACACCACCATACAACCTGTACACTATACTCCAGCATACAACCTGCACAATATACACCAGCATACAACCTGTCCCATGTTCCTGTTCAGTAATCCGGGGACACTGACAGGAATGGTCTATCATGTCAACACAATATGTTCGTGAGGAAATTATGAAACGATCATTTCTTTGTCGGCGTAATTAGCAACCATAATTTATAGAAGTTGCCTTTTAATTAAGACAGGTAGCGTAAAGTTCATGTGTCAGCAAACAGCGTGTTAATTAGGTTAGGTTTTGAGAAATACTACTCGTCCTCCTCCTCCTGATAATAATAGTAATATATTAATAAATAATAATGAAAACTAAGACGTCATTGATCTGAACCTGAAGAGTGGCGTTGACTTCTACAAAGATCAACACGATCAGTCGCACCATTTCTGAGATATTACACACACACACACACACACACACACACACACACACACACACCATTACAAAATATATTTCCATATCGACATTTAAAACAACAAAACAACTGCAGTCACATTCCATTCGTAAATTCACACCACGACGTACTAGCAACTTCCTCTGACAATCGTTAAAGTTCTATCTTGTTTACCACCTGAACGAGACCTGAACACTCCACGAGCCCTGAACACTCCACGAGACCTGAACACTCCACAAGCCCTGAACACTCCACGAGCCCTGAACACTCAACGAGCCCTGAACACTCCACGAGCCCTGAACACATCTTTAAGAGCTATCCACAAAAGCCCCCTGATATTAAAAGCTTCATTAGGGTGACTGAGCAATCGATATCACTCCTCTACAGACAATTCCCAGAGTGATTAATTATTTCAAAAGTGGCGGCGGTGTTTTCCTAGCGCACCTCCCTGGAGACTGTTAAACCTGTCCGCTGTGTGTGTTGCCAATGAACCGATGAGTTACACACAAGGACTTGAGATTTAGGAAAGAATACAATATTGATTTACTTTTTGGCATTTGATAATAAATAAAACGGATTTCATTGACTAATAATATGAAGAAAAAAAACTAAATAATTCCTCTGTCATGGTCGTAGATGCATGTGAAATGAATGTAATGGGAGAAAATCAGTGAGAATTGTTTGGTTGATATACAAGCGCTCTGCTATGAAATTCACTCTTGCATGTTATGCAATAATCCACACGCAGGACATTTGACCTAGTGATTGTTTTGGTCTGAGCCTCATAGTGCTATATTTTGTACACGCTGCCACTGAACCGTATTAAAACTCCACTAAACCGTATTTACTAAGCTAGAAGAAACGTTTAAGCACCTGAGGGACTGAAGCACAGTTATATATAACAACACTGACCTCACTTAGAAATAACAGGTGTGGTTCCAATAACAATAAAAATGTTGATTCATTTATCAGGTAATTGAAGACTACACACAGAGATAAAAGATAAATATGTGGTTAATTTCATCAGATGACTCAGTACACAAGAGCTGTGTTAGGTACGAGCGTCCCAGCATTACTCTTTGTGAACTCACAACAGTGTGTAAGAAGTGATGAGTCATGTACGCTGCTCATGACCATTGTCAACAATTAGTGTAATATGATTAAATATCAAGTGATAAAGTTAAATATTAAATTAGACGTGTTGGTACTGCCTCTCTTTGATCTACACCAGTTAATTACTGTGAGTCTAAAATACTGATGCACAATGCATCTATTATATATATATATATATATATATATATATATATATATATATATATATATATATATATATATATATATATATATATATATATACCGAAATTTAACAGTTAAAACGGTAAAGGGCAAAGTGTTTGGGAGTTAAAGGGACATAACCTTTATCGTTAAACAAACAGGTCCCAGCGATGACCTTCAAGAATGGAATATAATCAAACCGTATAAACCAAATGAGTCAGAGTATTTGTCAGATATAATACACCCTAAAAAAATACACTAAATATATATACATGTAGATTCAACATATAAACGACAGACAAACTTAAAAGTTAACACAGGAAAATATTCTCGTTTAGAGCAGTAAATTATGACTCCACAGACAGAGGAAGGGTGTGTGTGTGTGTGTGTGTCAGGAGGAGCGGCAGGGGGGAGACACCAGGTCGATGTCGGTAACGAGGTGTGATGGAGTATAAACAATCATGGGTGACCGAGAACGTTGTCATAGCAGCGCTAGTACAGGTTAGTCGTGCCAGCGAACATGGTAAGACAAATTGGAAAAAGAAAACTCCCTCACTCGGAAAAGTACTGTGCACTGTCGATAAGTCAGTCAGGGAAGGTGAGCATTTACAAGTTAACGTTACATAAAGCCGAGGCACAGCCATACCTGACGATTAAAACATTTAAAAAAAACAAACAAATCTTCATAAACTCGAACACACACACACACACACACACACACACACACCTTCACGCATGTATATACGTACACTTGTGCATCCGAACGCCCATTCAGTATGCATGAGTTTAAAGCATTATTCTTTCCTGAGCTTACATATTGCAGTAGAGACTAAGTGGGTGGGGGGGGGGGGTGTTAAGGGTGTCAGTGGCTGGAGAAGGTGGGGAGGGCAGGGGTGTTAAGGGTGTCAGTGGCTGGAGAGGGTGGTGGGGGAGGAGGGAAGTTAAGGGTGTCAGTGGCTGGAGAGGGTGGGGAGGGCAGGGGTGTTAAGGGTGTCAGTGGCTGGAGAGGGTGGGGAGGGCGGGGGTGTCGGGGTTATGGAAGAGGGAGGGCAAGGGAACGGGTTGTAGGGAGACAGGGGTATGGGTAAGGATAGAGAGGAAAGGAAGAGCAGAGGAAGATAGGGGTAGGGAAAGCGAAGTTAGATAACAGGAGGGGCTGGAGGAGGATAATGGGGAGACAGGTGGTGGAGGCAAGGATAGCGGGGATGGATAACAGGGGGGGGAGAGGTGGAGAGAGGGAGGAAGGTGGGGGGGACTAGCTAGCTGGTGGAGGAGACAATCCCTTAGAGCTCATAATTCTAACCAGTTTGTCGTAATGTTTCGTCTGCACTAGCGAAATTAATCTCCGGCTCATAAAATACTTTCACTTTAGTTTTAATACTTTCCCACAACTTCTGCCCGTTTAAAGGCCGCACAAATGTGATACGCGGAGGGAGTAGTTGTAGCAGTGAGTAGTGGTTGTAGTGGGCGTGAATAATGAGTTGTAGTGGACGTGAATAATGAGTTGTAGTGGGCGTGAATAATGAGTTGTAGTGGGCGTGAATAATGAGTTGTAGTGGACGTGAATAATGAGTTGTAGTGGGAGTGAATAATGAGTTGTAGTGGGCGTGAATAATGAGTTGTAGTGGGCGTGAATAATGAGTTGTAGTGGGCGTGAATAATGAGTTGTAGCGGGCGTGAATAATGAGTTGTAGTGGGCGTGAATAATGAGATGTAGCGGGCGTGAATAATGAGTTGTAGTGGGCGTGAATAATGAGTTGCAGCGGGCGTGAATAGTCAAATTGGGTGTGATTCATTACCATGGGCGTGATGAGTTCATATTGCTTGAGTTTACACCAAGTTAATTAAGCATAAGGTGTGGCAGCTGAGTGGATACAGAGCTCACACCAGGTCCTAATTGTCCCTGGTTTGCGCGCCAATCCACCCAACTGTGACTGGGATACCTTACTTTACTGTTGGAGAAGTGAAGGCAGCCGAGTGCAGTGCCAACCGAGTGCAGTGCCAACCGAATGCAGTGTCAGCCATACGCCCTAAAACTAGTATCGCGCATCATAGAGACACAGACAAACGGAATGTACCAAAAATCAACAACGACCAAAAACAATGGAACATATCTCACAGGACCAGACTAAAAAGGAAAACAAAAAAAAACAAATGGGGAAGAGAAAAAAAAAAGTCCTTCAGGAAATAGCTATTCAACTGGAGACAAAACACGTAAATACAATCCCCAGGATCTAGGCAGCCACGCGATCCTCCAGATTCAGTAAGACCCGCTAAACACCAACGGGGATCATCAGCTGAGGGTGTTGGAGGTTGTGGGGGCAAGGAAACACTCCCAGCACGTCTCTCTCTCTCTCTCTCTCTCTCTCTCTCTCTCTCTCTCTCTCTCTCTGTGTGTGTGTGTAGGTCGCGGGTGACAAAGAGTGCGGCTTGAATTTCTTAATGAGGTCATTCATTTTTTCTAATAGCTTTGTGTAAGCGAATTAAAGACCACCGGGTTATCTTGATAATAAAGACCGAGCTGTATTTAAGAGGCAGGAGCCGGGCAATTCCGCGGAACACTACTGCAGCAAGTTATCTAAAAAGTGGTGGCTGGGGGAGGCGGGTGAAGGGGAGGCTTTATTTCACGCCCTAATGCATGTCTTTGTGGTGATTCTGGAAGGACCACTGATGATGATGATGATGATGAGGAGGCAAGTAAGTGATGATGATAATGACGATACGACAGAGATGACGAGTGATGATGATGATGATGATGATAATGACGATGATAATAATAATGACTAAGAAGAGAACTATATTCTATCCCACCGTTACAACAATACCATCAAGCTGACGGTAAAGACAGATATAAACCTCGTGTTAAATGCTAGAAATATTTATGAGGCAGAACGTGAGTAATTAGTTCAAATTGGTGTGGATAATGATCGTTCGGAAGTTAAATAAAAATTATAAATAAAAAAATAAAAAATACGAAACATAGTCAATAATGTGAGTGGATTTTTTGAGGTATTTTTTTATTTATTTATTTATTTTTAATTTCTGGATATTCTGAAATGTTTTTTTTATTTTTATTGTCATCGTAACATTCAACCTGACCTTTTGAGAACGATGCCAACACCTTTAATATAATAAATTAACCCAGTGAGTACGATGACTTAACCCCTTGACTACTATGATTTAATCCACTGAGTACGATGCCAAACCCGAGTACAGTGAATCAACATAGTAAGTCACATTTCTTAACATACTGAGTACGATGACTTAACCCCTTGAGTACGATGACATTGTACTCAGGGGTTCAGTTATCGTATTATATGGTTGATGGTTTGTTAACACTTGGATATACTGTAAATTAAAGTCAGACTAAAGAAAGAGCTTTCCTTAACACACACACACACACAGCGAAGATAACGAAGAAAAGTAACTGGATAAGAAAGAGATAAAAGGGAGAAATACTAAACATGGGAGATAAAAGAGAGAAAGAAAAGTAATTACAGTAAACATGGACAATACAAAAGAGGAAAATAATAACAACACAAACATGAAGATCGACTAACGAACGAACGAGAGAGAGAGAGAGAGAGAGAGAGAGAGAGAGAGAGAGAGAGAGAGAGAGAGAGAGAGAGAGAGCGCATCAATACACCTCTCATCTCTCAACTAAAAACTAAGAGACAGGTAACAATAACTCGTACCTCTTCATAACGTCATCTCACACAAGCACCGCTACTGTATATAGATCAATGGGCACTGGACACCCATTATTTTACCATCTATACTTGAATTATTGCTCTCAGTCCGTGAACGATGGAGAGGAGGGGGGTAATAATTTATGTATGTCTGTCTATTATGTTTGTTTGTTTGTTGATATTGGTTTTTAGAATGCGGTAGTTTTTTAGGACGATTGGGTAGTTATTAGTGTGTGTGTGTGTGTGTGTGTGTTGTGTGTGTGTGTGTGTGTGTCTGTGTGTGTGTGTGTGTGTGTGTGTGTCTATATATGTGTGTGTGTGTCTATATATGTGTGTGTGTGTGTGTGTGTGTGTGTGTGTGTGTGTGTGTGTGTGTGTGTGTGTGTGTGTGTTGCCGGAGGTCTAAAAGTAAGAAACGTACACAGTGTTAAGGTCTAAGGTCACACGACTGTACAACTTTTGAATTTCAATTGATTGGTCAAGTTAAAGTTGATGTGATGTAATGAGTTCCAGGGATAAAGACAAGGTGAGTGACAGGTAACCAAGGGTGGGTGTGACTCGAGGGCCTATCTTCTTTTAATGGTAGTTGATACTTACACATCAGTTCTGTTGTACATATGTAAATCACACACACACACACACACACACACACACACACACACACACCAACTAACTAACATCCCATTAATTTCCTCCAAATAAAAAGAAAAGACAAATCTAGCTTCACTGTCCTGAGGTGTACAATGGTAGTCTCCTCTCGTCATTCATTAAGGGACAAAATACTAGGCAGCGTCAGAGGAACATTAATCATTTTACGTAATGGTAATAGACGTACACACCTGGAGGTCTCATAAACATAAAGCGATAACAGGTATATATAACTTTTATCCAGTAAGACAAATTTTAACATTTACGGCACTCTTATCATCCGTGGTTCTCGTTCCTATTAACAAAAGAAAATTACAAATAACAGAGAAAATGTCACTGATAAACAAACTAAAGCAGAATGGATGAAAGTTTCCACAATACAACTACCTTATTACTAGAGGCGCTGCTGCCACACTGAAGCCAACAATATTTATGAGAGGTGTAAGAAATAACACGCCTCCTTCCTCGCAAGCTTCAGCAATAACTATAACTCGATGGATTGCAAGGGAAGTGCAAATGAAAAACAAATCACACGGGTCGACTGTGTTATTTACCACAAATAATACTCCCCAGTGAGTGGTAGAGCTCCTGCTTACCTCTCAACACCCTCACCCACACACACACTACAGAGAAGACAACAAAACTAACACTTATAAGAAGAGCAAATGAATTCAATACTTGTAACCAAAATCAGACATCATATTTATTTGTGTTACTCATAATAAAAGCTGAATGTCGGCTACTATATGAATTATAGACACAGATAGACAAATAGATAGATTGAAAAATATATAAATTACATGTTTTTGTTGAAATTTACGTCAGCAGAGAATATAACTGAGTAGACAAGTAATAAGCACTAAATCTCCTTATCTTCATATACTGCATAATCTTTCATCTATCAATAATCTTAATTTATTTATTAGTTTATATGTCATTGTGTCTTAAAAACTAAGTGATTTAACTAATAACAATTTCTCTTTCTAGTCTTTGGTAGTTGCGCCAGAGTCGATGGTCCACCTTCATGAATCTCTCACTGGTATCGTTATACACAAAATGTTCGGAGAGAAATTGACTGCTTGTGATTCTCTGATCCATCCAGTTAGTCTGCAACTCTTTTTTTTTTTTAGCTCTATATTGCCCCCAGGGAACATGAGTATCTGATTTTCTTTGGTCTTTATGGCATCTCTCTTTCTCTCGTTCTACTCTCTCTCTCTATGTCACTCTCATCATCTGCTCATCTAACGAGTATCTTCATCCACTCTCTCCTATTTCACTCTTTCATTACACCGCAGCAGGTGAGTAATGATACGTGTGTGGGGGGCGGAGGAGGGGCTTACACTTGAATTTTATCACATACAGCGGCTAGTTTAATGTATATACTTGTTTACACTTTGTAGCTAAGTCAGATTTCATGTACAGCACTAAACACACACATGTGCTTGGATGTCCCTGACGCAGCTGTGAATAACAAAGTGTGCGGCCAAGTGTATTGACTCACACTGCGGTAATCACACAGGTGTGGATAAGTCAACCTGTATTTACAGAACTAAACAAACAATGTGTTGAAAATACTTTGTGATATTCAATGGCATAATATCCTGACCACTGAGGTCTGTCATCCACACCCTTCGTCATCTGTACGATTTAATGCCTTTGCGCTACTGTTCACACAATCAGTGTGGGGTGCACAATAAAGTAGCTGGTGTACGTGGCAAAAGGCGCATCCCTGCCATCTTGACTGAACACAACACAACACAAAAGGTGATGAGTTCGAATATTTCAGCAGAAATATAATTTATCAATAATTTTCCCTGATGAAAGTCGTTCTTCATTAACTTTCTCCATCACTTATTACTAAATCAACAGATTCTCCTAAAAGTGTTCACATCACTCAATGGTAATCTCTTCCTCCTCCCCTTCTTCTGAGGATTAACTTCCTCAATCCATTACCATCATCTCTCACTGTTCTCGCTCAACCGAACATCACGTGGAATAACATTATTTTCTCCCCTGGATAAGTCTCATCATCAAGTTGGTCCTCACCTTCAGTCCGCGAATATATATATATATATATATATATATATATATATATATATATATATATATATATATATATATATATATATATATATTCACCTGTATAAATGCAGACACACACACACACACAATGGACTCCTGACTCAGTAAACTCCACACACCCTATATATTCATTTTATCTGACAGCGAAGCCTCTAAATTCTCCTCTTCTCTCTCACGGATTTTCTTATAAAAACTTTCACGCACAAGATTTAACTCAACATAATACAACGTAACATATTGTTCTCTGTTTATTTTTCGTGTGTGTGTGTGAGTGGGTACTTGACTTTACAGTTGGGGAAGTTAAGACGGTCGAGTGCAGTATTAGCTTCAGTACCTCCCTGTGTACCGAGGTTTAATATTCAGTATGCTCTACCCACATTGTCAATGGGAGCCACTTTTCAGAGCATTTGGAAGTGCAAAAGAGATATCTCATCCTAAACCCGTGAAGGCACTTGCAAATTGCCTAGTTGTATCACATTAGGACAAAAATATGTACATATATATTCAATGTAACTGGTGATAATAAATTTGAATTACAAAAAAAAAAACACGTGAAAGAAAATAAATCTAAACTGGGTTTAATTTCCTTTGGTCAACTCTATCATATAAAAACAACAGAACAGGAACTCCCAAGTTACTTATAAATAATCCTTGAGAAACATGTTAGTGATAAAGACACAAGGAAAGGACAACAAAGATGGGAAAGATCTTAACCCAAAGTACAAAATATTATTACAGGAGCTACGGCACTGAAGCAGAGGTAGACAGAACAAAGTATAAACAAAATAGTTGAACAGAAGACAAAGAAGATCCTCGGCAAGATCACACGAGATAAGAAAAAACCCCGGACGATCACCATCTCCTAAAATAGAGATAAAACTAAAATGTTTAATAGTGTTTAGTAGACAATGAAGCTCTCAAAGGCATAAAGCTGTAAGGGAGTCACTCAACTGTACACGGAATACCAGTACAAAATAAATTATTCATTTCTGAAGCCAAAAAAAGTTGAAATCTCACTTGAGTGTTGTGATTCTGACAACAGGACCAGCCAAAAACACCCAAACATCTTGATATTCAGTGAAATACAGAAATAACCACAACTTCAAGACTGTACACGAGACGAAAATTCATCTTTGTTTTAGGAATTACAAAAAAAAAAAAAAAAAAAAATTGAGACGGTCTTAAATCTGTAGGACATATTATGGCTTAAATTTACTGCTATTCAATAAATGTGACAGATATTGGTGTAAAGGAGCCAGCGTTCTGTTAACACTGCCAGGTTGTGTTGGCTGAGTTTATAATGAGAGTATTGGCCTGCATATGTTCCGCGACAAACTAGCATCTCCCTGCAGGACCAGAACACCTGGTCGTGCAACTGCTGGCTCTACTTAATTAGAGTCCAATGATGTTTGATGAAGGGAATTATTTGTTTTTTCTTCACACATCTTCCATGTAGTTTTCTTTATTTTTGGCAATAAAGTGAAAACATAGCACTTGAGAGTTGTAATGTCAGTCCTGGTGGTCCTCAAGCAGTAAGATGGAGGGAAGATTATTATTATTATTGTAGGTTTTGGTAAGGATTTAGAGATCGAGTGGAGGAGAGGCATTGCTGTTTATCCCCGGAGAGTGTTTCATCCCGCGGCCTCGCTCACAACATTCGCTCCAGTGTTTTCTGTCCCGTGAAGACGTTTTGTGACTGATCAGTTGAACCATAGTGGACTTCAGTTCCCCGCTCTATGAGATATATGATTCTAACACGATTTTGACAACATTTATAAAACTAAATAGGTAAATTTGTTACATTATAACTCTGTTTAATTTGGGGTTTAAATGCTTCAACTACCCAAGTCACTAACCATTGTTCACTAGGGTTTAGTGTTAACAAGAGGGAACATTTAATAATAACAGAGGAACATTCGCTGTAAACACTACCATAAAACGTCCCCTAATTATAACTGGACCAACTGAATAAGACAGCGAAGGATCGTCCACATGAAGACGTGTATTACAATAAGTTATTCACGCTCGGTGTTACAGGTAGAAGGAGGACCATTTTAATGAACAGAATCTCTCTCTCCTCTGTCTTTATTCTGTTATACGATCATTTATCTTCATTTAATAACCTTCAAATTCATTTCTTCCCTCGTTTACATTATGAATAGAGAGATATAGAAAGAACAACAATAAAAAAGACTCCTTGTCATTATCCAGAACATAACAAAGAACAAAAGAACCCAGATTTGGGGGGGGGGAGGGGGGAAGGGGGGGTGGCGTGTTGCTTGTTTTATTCACCGGTGAACAAAAGAGTAAAACACAGACCCGGAAAGGGAAGAAGAAGTAAGACAGACAGACAGACGGTCGGTCGGTTGAGTTAAGTTAGTCGAAGTTTCACGTCGTCTCACTTCACCAAGGAGAAGAAACACCACAACAACTTAAGGATGCACTCGAGTGAGGTGCCAACTCACACCCCCGGCCGAGGTCTTGTTTTCAATGCCTTCACTTTAACTAATATTGACCCTGGACACTAAAATATACATAAATACATACACATATAAGCATTATAGGTCTTTCCGTCCTCGTATACAAGAGATAAATATTAAATCAGGATTATAATTTCAACCATTGACCTTAAAAACAAAACACACAAAAAAATATGTGTTATGAATGACTACATACATAACAGTAATTCAGAACACTAACTCTCCCGTTCTCAAGGTGAGCTGCCAATAAGTTATGTACTCCCTCATACACAGTGTCAGCAACAGATGGCGCTCATCACCCAACTCAGGGGACCCTATCAGTGTGAATATTTACGACCTGGTGTATAAACAACAACACCTGGGAGCTTAGAGGTCGTGTCATTATTAAACTAAGGTGGAATTCCCTAAGAATATTTGGTAGTCGTGTGTGTGTGTGTGTGTGTGTGTGTGTGTCTGTCTGTCTGTCTGTCTGTCTGTCTGTCTGTCTGTGTGTGTGTGTGTGTTGGTGAGATTTATGAAATGTAAGCAGATAATTATGTAGGGGTGACATAAGCTCTATGTTAAACTACCAAATATTTGTACATATTGACGTACACACATAATAAAATACACAGAGACACTTACATATGCATATAGACAGACAGACAGACAGACAGACAGACAGACAGACAGACAGACACACACACACACACACACACACAGAGAGAGAAAGAGAAAGAGAGAGAGAGAGAGAGAGAGAGAGAGAGAGAGAGAGAGAGAGAGAGAGAGAGAGAGAGAGAGAGAGCTCATTACCTGCGTATGTTTGTACAGGTCTCAATATATGATGAACGTCAGTAGTATTATCAGTGTGGTTGAAAGCTTCAACTTGATGATTGTGTGTTTGTCTGTTTATTCATGAGTGCGTTTTAATGAGTGCGTGTATATGTATTAATGAGGGGTGTGTGAGTACAAGTGTATATTATATACATATATATTTGTGTGTGTTCACAACGGAAAAAAGTTGACGGCTCACAAACAGTGACCACAACATTCTGGTTTACATTCACAGTAACTAAACAACTGACAAACAAATCTCTCTTTCACATGAAAATTCCAAGTTCTTGTAAATGCTGACAAAAATAACAGTTAAATAGTGCCTATGTATATCTGGCATCAATTAAATCAAATTAAACATGGCCTATATTTAGATATACTGTATGTAATAATAATAATAATAATAATAATAATAATAATAATAATAATAATAATAACTTATTTCAGACGTATTATCTGTAAACATAACAGGTCTACTGTGGCCATAAAATAAACATGACACAAGGATCAAATTAAGTAATGATGCATGAAGGACATAACCTGACTTGAGCGACCTTGCTTGACGGGATAATTATTGTTACCTGTCAGTGTAAGGACTAATGACATACGTGTACCCGTCGTAACACCTCACACTAACAAATAACCCACCGTAATGTTGCTTACACCAGCCCTGAACGTTAATATACAAATTAGATCATGCAAACGATACGCTTTTTTCCGATAAAGTAATTTGGCGTTTTTCTCACAAACCCGAGGCCGATTGTATTTGTATATCTGGGATTTACTTCAACATGTGAGGTGGAAGCACGCGAATATGACTCCCATAATGGCTCGGAGGGGGGGATTAGATGCTATTTCTAGCACAAAAATGCGAGATTTTCGCTCTACTAAAGTGTAAAGGAGCTCAAAATGAGTGAAAATTACGGCTGCCTCTTATACAGAATTTCACCTACCAAGCACTTTTTAGCCTCGCTCTTCTGCCCAAAATTTGAAACGTGGGAAAATGTGGGAAGATATATTTTTTTTATGAAACAGAAAAAAAGCAAATAAAAAAATAATGAGACAGAAAACCTTATGAGACTTAAGGTTAACGGCCGACTCACTCACCATACATGCGAGTCGTGACGTCTGCACCAAATGACATCCACTGCTACTGTTGACATAAGCTGCAGCAAGACAGTCTCTACACACTGACACAGCTCACCAAAATAAAGAAAGAGACGTGAGGTAGACGCGACTATACCACCACAGTAATTGTACCACGAATAACACTATTAAGTTCGTGATCCCATTTATTTGAGTGTCTTGCTGCCCTCACACACAGGAGCCGAGTGAGGGCGTATCCTCCTGAAGAATAAACAAAGTCCCTCATTGCTTCAGCCAAAATAAATCACCTAGAGCAATCTCACCTTTACCCAGGAGGTCAACTATTGAACACCATTAGGACAGACGACCAAGGGAACAAACAGTTTTAAATCCTATAGAATACCTGCAAGTCACCTACGAACGACTACCTTACAGGGATATTTTGTCGTATATCGTAATTCTAAAAGAGGATGATTTTCTCACAAGGAAACATCTCAAAATTTGGCCCAGACACGTTAGCAAGGTCAGGCAGGGTTTCCTTCACCCCAGCAGCGGGACCAGTTGGGCAGCCGATCCATCAGCGTATCGGCAGCCTGTGTCAGAGAATTCTTTACTGGTGCTGGTGAACTAAGGTAAAGCCTTCGTGATCACTCATCGTTCTGTTATAAGCTGCCATTGTTGAATCATTCTTGGACAAAAAGATTCCGGAGGAGTTGACCAATTACGTTGTATACGGCGTGGCGGAGGTGGGAGTGTGGGGGTAAGGTGGGGGGGGATGTGGAGGGTGGGGGTGTCAGAAGGGAGAGTGTGGGGGCATACTGTAGATTGAGGAGGTGGTGATGCCTATTAGAGGAACTTCTCTAATATATGCACTGTACCGTGTGAGTGTTCCCTAGCGTTAAGGTGAGTGTAGATGACGCTCTATAATGAAATGAAGACTATAAGATTCATAATACTCTGATACTACGACCAAAGAAACATAAGTGTACAGTTTATTACTTTTCATAACATTTGATCTGAATGATGCCTCGATATTCTCACCTAAATGGCCAGATTTTACCTTCACCCAAGTCACTGATATTTGATTTAGAGAACACTGGGTGGTACTTTAGAAGCAGAGGTGCCTCGAGAGTCTTAAAAGGCGTCTAGTGCTGGCGAGTCTGAGAATGGAATCTACGTATTGTGTACAACACGTGGATGTGAATTAGGGGGGGGGGGAACTATAAAGAGAATAAAGATAATTTCTCAGCAGCAAGCGGAAATATTTGAGGAATAAAAATGAAAAACAAAATTATATTCAGACAACATCTCCCATCAGCTATTACTATCTGAACGAGCCAGCCGTTAGACTCCAAGAGCGACGATTATACTACAGCTCAGGTGAACCAAACAAAATGTCTTGGTGGTGCTTTCAAAGTCGTATTTTCAAGGTAACAGAAATTGACGTGTTCTTAAATGGTCCCTTCCCCCGCTTATCCCCGTAAACATCTGAGTCACCTTTAATTTATGTACAAACAGACAAAATGGCCCTTACGTCATGAAAAGGTAAAGCATATTAAAGAGCCTAACCCGATACCGTCTGTGTACCACCTTGACACACACACACACAGAGGTTAGATACCAGACTCTCCCTGGCAGTTCGCTTTACATCCTTGCCTTCCCCTCACTTGGCTTCCACTGAGAACTTATTTACACAACGGTTATATATCAAGAGAAGTCACGTCTCTCAATAGGTATAAAATATCAACTGAAATCCAACTCTAGCAAAATTCACAAGTAGAATTGATTGTCGTGAACAGATGTCTGTATGAACGACTTTTTTTATGGTTTCCAAATACATAAAATAAAGTTAGTAGAAAGATTACATAGTTGAGTTATAAAAGCATCTGCCTTGAAAAATATATTAGGAGCAGCCATTCTTCCCCCTCGACCAACAAGGTTCAAGGAGTAGTGGAGGGAGAGAGAGAGAGAGAGAGAGAGAGAGAGAGAGAGAGAGAGAGAGAGAGAGAGAGTAAAACTTTTCGTTAACATCTGCTGTGTCCAGGCTCGCAAATCCTCACATAATTAACCAACCAACTTCAAAAAGTTGCGGTCCAATGCACGAGGAATACCCTTGTAAATACATGACGAGAAAGACCTTTACGTTAACCTAACCTAACCTAACCTAACCTAACCTTAACCAGAACATGTCACCATCACACTATTTCCGAAACTAAACATTAAACTGGGGATTTTCTCTTTCATTCACTTTAATTCAATCCAATATATTTACAGAATTGTTTTAAATTATACCAAAAAAAAATCACCTGCAAATCAGTCTTTCGTATTATTTACACACAGACACACACACACACAGGTTATCAGAATATAGGTCACTTCACTTTGGCCTTTTTGTGTACATTATAATGCTCATTTTCTCCACCATATCAGTTTTTTCCACTTAAGCCTCAGCTCCACATACTCGTATATACCTGCATCACCTTCATCAACTCCACATATATACCTGCAACACCTCCATCTACTCCACATATATACCTGCAACACCATCTGCTCCACATATATACTTGCAACACCATCTACTCCACATATATACCTGCAACACCTACTCCACATATATACCTGCAACACCATCTACTCCACATATATACCTGCAACACCTCCATGAACTCCACATATATACCTGCAACACCATTTACTCCACATATATACCTGCAACACCTTCATCAGCTCCACATGTATACCTGCAACACCTCCGTCTACCACAAATGCCTGGACCTAAACGACCCCCTCCCCTCCCCCACATATTTCACACTGATAATTAAACACTCTAATGTTAACTAAAACGAACTTAATCTAACCTAACCTAATCTAACCTAACAATCTAATTTAACATAATTTAACCTAACATAACATTATCAAAACTAATTTAACCTACCCTAATCTTACCAACCGTAACTTACCCTAATCGAACTAAACGTAACCTAATCTAATCTAATCTAACCTAACCTAACCTAACCTAACCTAACCTTCACTATATTGCCAAAATTTAATTGATTGTGTAAACCTCCATCACACTCATTCACTTCCCTCGCCTGACTCCTCGTTGCACTGCATAGAATATATTTCACTGAATTAAATCATAACTTTGTATTTGGTCACATATCTCGTTTTCTATGTCTTCAATGAGTCAACGCTATGACCATAACAAATGATTCGACATTTAACAAACTAGTCATAGGTTTTGGTTCCTTTTAATGTATTTTTTTTTAATTCAGTTGTATAAATGAATGTGTGTGTGTGTGTGTGTGTGTGTGTGTGTGTGTGTGTGTACCAAAAACCTTCCGAACAGATGGTATTTTGCTCTAAGTATTAAAATAAAAACATTCTCCTGAAACACACACCCCACACAAACTCTTAACATTGGTGGGGACATACTCGCTGTGTGGGAGCGGGAATTTGACAATGTGTCAGTGAATATCGGATGTCACCTTAAACATTGCCACCCAAGGTTTCTTCTCATCCCCGACGGCATAAATTGTAAATATTCCGTGTGTTCACCGGCGTTCTCCAAGTGAGTGGTGACCCATTGCTGAGTTAGTGGTGGAATAATGAGGGGGCTCGGCGCTGAGGTCAGTGTCGTTAGGCCTGCTTTGACAGGGGTGGTCCCGAGACTATCGCCCCTATGGGGCTGAGAGTGCTGCCCATGCGGTCGCCCCCACCCCCACCTCCACCATAGTAACGGACACTTAATGTAGGGTCTCGACGAACCAAGTGAGGATGGTCTGAGGTGTTGTGCCGTCAGAAAAACAGAGTTACTATTAAGAACAAGTGAAGTGTAATAAAAGTGCTTATAAACTGAGAATACACCTGTTACCTTACACCACACTCCCTCCGCTCCCAGGAGGCCCTCCTACCCTCGCACCTCCCAACCACCGCTGACTTCCTAGGAGTGCCAAGCAGTCCTCGGCCCTCTGACGTAGGCATATAAGTCGAGCCCTGTAACTCCACCATGTCTGAGTTGACTGGAGACACAGCTGCTCGCTTTAACTCTCCTGATGCACTGAGTGAGCCAGGCGACTGTGGTGTTGACCTTGACACCAACGGAGAAGATGGCTTTCACCTAGTTCAGTCCAGGAACAAGCGGAAGGCCGAAAAGGCAGAAAGACTCAGAGACAATCAACTACAACCACAACCCCCCATGAGAGTAAGATTGTACTTCCCTGGAGGCACATCACCTGAAGACAAGTATCTCTGGCTGAACGATGCGGAAGACAAATATCCTGAGGCTGAGTTTCAGTTCAGAGTCGGTACACAAGATCATGTTCTGATTAGAAACGAACCAGCAGTCATACAGGATCTCCTCACCAATAGCATAAGGGGAATAACCATGGAACAATCATCCCAACCATCGAGCAAGAAGACCATAATAATCATTGGGCTCGACCAGTACCAGACCCCTACACTACTAGAAGCCCATCCCTACATCAGAAGGACGAAGCGACTCAGGGGCAAGAATGCAGTCATTGCAGACTGGGTTGGCTCGGAAGACCCACCCAGGACCATTCGAGTCCGTGGTGCCTATCGGACTCTGAAGGTAACTCTCTATCAGCCCCCTAACCGGAGGTGTTACAACTGTCAGCACTGGGGCCATGTGTCCCGGTTATGCCCCTCGACTAAGCCGTGGTGTGGTCTCTGCTCAAGGCAACATGCAACACAGGTTTGCAGAGATACAGTTGCTCAAGGGGGTGTCATCCAACAGAAGTGTATTAACTGCAAAACAGTTGGAGTTCCTGTATGGCACCCTAACTGTTCTAGAGCTCCTACACCCCTTCAGCGCCCAGGCCCGCCACCCAGGCAGGTCTCAAGAAACACTAATGCTGCTAGGGTACTCCCTACGGCCAACCCCTGGCCTGCCCTCCCCACCAAAGCTCCAGGATCATCACCAGCAGTCATCGAAAGATCAGCATGGGGCAACACAGACGTACCGACACAACAGGTAGCTGCCAACACACTCCATGCATATCGTGAAGAGATCAATGATGTGAAAAATGAAATTAAAGAACTCAAAGCTCAGGTTACAGCTCAAGCTCAAGCTCAAACTGAAATGTTTAAGAGCCTCTGTGATATACTAAAGGAAAAAAACACCACCAACACAGTGCAGCAACTTCGGAAAAATTGCAGTCAAACTGAAGACATTCAGATGTCAGTACCAGATGTGGAAACTCAAGACCCACCAGGAACTAGTGTCCACGCAGAGGAAAATAGTGATACTGGTAACAGTTCTACTGATGCCTCTGTGGACATGGTCAGTGAAGATGAACAAGCACAAACAGAAAATGGTGGTGATGTCGAGTGTAACCAAAGTGAGTTGTTGTCTGCCACTGAAATACAACAATTGTTGAGCCGTACATGCTCCAGAAATGTTTCCAAAAGGTTAACTGGCCTACTGCCTGCCGAAGGGACAGGCAGCGCAGAAAAGAACAGTATCATACAGTGCCTTTTGCTTCTTTCCAAATACATTTCATAATGGCCAGTGTTAATACCAGACAAAATTCCAAATACATTTCATAATGGCCAATGTTAATACCAGACAAAGATACAGAGCGGTGAAGGTGATGAGTTGGAACATCTCATCCCTTAGAAAACGATACCCTGACCTACACCACAAAGTTGTGACTGAGGACATCGATATTGTGTGTCTGCAGGAGTGTCTCACACCTAATGGTAAGCCCCCACCCAGTCTGCCCAATTATGTGTATTATGATCCTAGTTCTACTCACACATGTTTGATGTATGTTAAGAAGTCACTCCCGCATGTACCTCTTGTATCCAAAAAGACTACCAACCTTCAGTACCATGGGATCACTATCCACCTGGGCAACTCCACACTCAACGTGCTAAACGCCTATGCTCCCTCAGATCAGCTTCAATACACAGATCTCCCAGACTTTTTACACACTGAGCCCACTGTCCTAATGGGTGACCTGAATACTAGACACAAGAAATTAGGTGACTCCACCACTAACACCAATGGTAGGAGACTTATCTCACTTCTCAGCGCATATGAAGATGTTCAAATTATAGGTAATAATGAACCAACACACATCTATGGCGGGGGTCTAGACAAATGTATTGGCTTTAATCTATCATACACAACTCATAGCTCTGATGTTGTCACTGATCTTATGTCTGACCACAGCCCAATCCAAGCTAGTATACATGTAGCCAATGGCACCCCCACTGGTGGTAAACTCAACAGACGTAGAATCACAGTCAAGCAAGAACATGAAAGCCAGTTCATAGACTTCATCCATGACTGGTACAAGGACTACAAGCCTGACAACTACCAAAGTTTCCATGACGATCTGATAGATAGGACTTATGTATACTTCACCAACAATGCCTCCACCAAAAAAAGGAGAAAACGTGGTCAGCATAATGGGAACAGGCAACAGCAGTGCTATAATGACCCTGAGCTGAAAAAACACAGGGCTAGGGTCAGGAGGGTGGGTAAGGGTTACAGACAATTTAGAACACCTCAAATGTTACAATTGTATCAAGCTTCCCTTGCTGCTGTCAGGGAACGTGTAAACGAACTCAGACAAAATGCATGGGAGACATATGTCAACAGCCTGAACCAACACACATCCCTCAGCAAAGCCTGGAAAGACATAAACATAATCAGAGGTAAAAACAGAAGACACGTCTCCCATCCAAACCCTCTGCAAAAGTCGAATGAGCTAATAACAAAGTGGGCTCATGTGTCGAGCTATGACATGTTACCAGCTAGGACTCGGGGACTCCTTGATGCGAAGTCTGTAGAGAGAAGTAATCTTATTAGCTTTATGCTGGGCAAACAGCACGATGAGTGTGATGTTCCATATACTGAGTGGGAGCTTGACGCCGCCCTCGCCAGGGGTAGGTCTACTTCCCCTGGAGAGGACGGGGTCACCTACAACATCATTAGACTACTAAGGCGCGTGCCAGGCAATCCATTGTTGGTATTGTACAATATGAGTCATGCCGAGGGCCAACTACCCACATCATGGACCAGCAGTATTGTTGTACCAATACCGAAACCAGGACAGCCTGATGCCTTTCGTCCCATATCACTAACCAGCTGCCTGTGTAAAACCTTTGAGAGGATGGTTCTTGGCAGACTCTTATATAGAATCAGAGAACACATGTCTCCTAACATAAATGGCTTCACCCATGGTAAAGGTGTACATAATTGCATCACCACATTCCTAACTGTGCATGGTGATGAAAGGCACAGATACACCACATTTCTTGACCTAAAAGCTGCATTTGATATTGCCAATAGGCAACTGATATTGTACGAACTAGCCAAAATGGATATAGGAGGTAGGCTGTTACACTGGATAAGTGGTTACCTAACCAACAGAAGGGCTGCTGCACTGTTTCAGGGATACAAAAGTGAAGTTAAAGATATGCAACTTGGTACCCCTCAAGGTGGAGTACTTAGCCCCACTTTGTTCAATGTTCTTATGAATGCATTATTAAATTTAATACCAGACAACCCCAGCAATATCTCAATCAGCTATGCTGACGATATTCTTATACATACTAAAACTCATCGTGAAATGCAAACCACCCTGAACCATGTATACGCAGCCTGTGAACACCTCGGTCTTATTATCTCCACTGACAAAACTAAGGTGTTCAACAAACAAGCTGGGAACCGCAAACGCGGCCCCGCCAAGTTCAAGATAGGTAACAACACTATTGACTATGTTTCTTCTTTTAAATATCTTGGTGTTTCCGTCCCTTGTACCCTACCTGCCATACAACAGCTAACCCGCCAATGTACTGACAGACTGAGACCTCTTAGAAGTGTAGCGGGGTACAGCCCGCACTATGGTGCTAATATTAGAATTGTTAAAACAATGTACCTAGGCTATATAAGATCTCTGATAGATTACCACGCACCAGCCCTGGTCATTCGTGACGGGAAAGGCGTTGACAAGCTCGAGAAAATGCAAAATAAAGCCCTCAGAATTATCCTAGGATGTCCCATGAGCACTAAAGTACTTAATATGAGGAAAGAACTAGGTATACCCAGTGTTAAAGATAGAATAATTGAAGTCAACCTCATGATAGCCCTGAGGCTTCTGCGTGGTGATCCTGATAACATTGTTTCCTTAAAATTGCTAGAATGTATGAACCATGGGACTACTGAGTCTAAATGGATCCAAACTACAGCTACACATATGAAGATATTTGGACTAGACCACCTGTACAAAGTTGAGACACAACAGCGCTTCCTGCCACCCTGGCGGACAGTTCCCTTCGATATCACAATACCGACGTATCCGCCTAAAAAATTAATTATACAAAGCATTTATCTCCAACACACTGCCAAATTGAGAGCTCTTGAACACATACACACTCTACAGACTGATGATAATATCACACAGACCATCTACACTGATGGGTCTCTAAACACCGCCTGTGGGAGGGCTGGAAGTGCTATTGTTGTGACTCAACCTGACGGTAATATAATTGAGAAAGGAGTTAGAATTAACAACTGGGCATCCACTCTACAAACTGAATTAGTTGCCATACTCACAGCTATTAAATTCATTGAAACCACTGTTACTGACAGTCTCATCATCACTGACTCTCTATCCTCACTACTTGCCCTTGGTACCCTCGACTCAGGTTGTCACGCTCTTGTCTCTGAAGCCAGACACAAATATGCGTGCCTTGTTGACCGGGGTGTCAGGGTCAAACTGTTGTGGATCCCCTCTCACATAGGCCTCATAAAACATGACAGAGTTGATGCCCTCGCCAAACTCGCGTCTAACAAAGACACCGTTGAATACAATTTGGGTCTGTCAAAAAGAACCCTTAAAACTGTAATTAGGAAAGAACTTATTGATGAGTTTGACGCAAGTAGACAAGTGCAAACAGGCACTAGTCAATCCATAGTTTACCATGATGAGATGTATCAAGTGAAACACGTTTATGGAGCAAGTAACAAGATCACTAGATTACAAGATGTTGTAACAGCTAGATTAAGGTTAGGATATAAGTACCTTTGGCAGTATGTTCCTCAAGCAGATGTAAACAAAACTAAATGTAAAGTGTGTGGCCATACATATGGCCACACACTTGAACACTACGTCCTCGACTGTGTGAAGATAGAACCTTTTAGGGACAGGTCCAAGCACACTGTGTGTGAAATGGCACAACACTTCATCTCTAATGGCAAGATAGCCGACATATTAAGATTGTATCCACTTTTTTGCACTTAGTATCTATGTCAGTTCTCATGTACAGAACCAAATACGCAATGTGCTTGAATACCTCCCACGTAAATGTGAATAACAAAGTGTGAGGCCAGACATACTGCCTCACACGCCTGTTCTCACGCATTTGTGAATAAGTTACCCTTTATGTATAGAACTAAACAAATAATGTAAATGAAATACTGTGTAACTTTCAGTGCCATAATATCCTGACAACGGGGGTTAATTATTATGACCCTTTGTAAACCCTACTCTGTAATCCTTTTGCGCTACCGCTCACAGGATGAGTGTGGGGTGCACAATAAAGTAGCCGCTGCAAGCGGCAAAATCAAAAATCAATCTTAACACCTGAGCGTAAATTATCACAACTAACAAATAAAGAAACATGATGACAACTTAGGAAAATAAACATTAATCTTACGAAAGTTTTTAATGTATCTCAACAATGACATAAGTACAAGCAAAGTATTTTATCAATGTTAAATTAAGATTATATTTTTAGAGTTTTGACAGAGGAAGTTAATTGTTTTGTTTTTCTTACTTAAACAATCTTCTGTATTTTGCTTCAACAGTACTCGAGCGAAGTATTCGAGATTTTAATATTCTAAATTGCACACGAGTATGCATGTATGTATGTATGTATGCATGTATGTATGTATGTATGCATTTATGTATTTATTCATACACGAGTGTTTCTGAATTTATATATAAAATTCACATGAACAAATCAACACTGATGTTCACTATACTCGATTTATTGTAGAGAAAACACTCGACTCTCTTCATGCACAGACAATATTCTTACTCTCCTCTAAACTTACTGTTAATAGACTCGAGAGTGGCAGCCTTGGTGCTCCCCAGTAATAGGGCGTACATCAGGAGGAGGGTTGGAGTCATGTTGACCAACAGTTCTCTCAGCCCAGCTACTGACAACTGAGAAGGTTCGTAGACCAATCCATCGATCATTAAAATGTTTCTTTGTCTAAGAGGTTTTGGTTTATCTTAGAGAACGGAACAACTAAGTACTGTACTGAACACCTTCCCAAGTTTCAAGGGAACGTGGGTGACTGTCTTGTGAAGTGCGTCTTCACTCCTGGAGCTGAGGTGAGGATGGCAGTTAAGATTGCAGTTTATGAAAAAGACTAAAGATTAATAATTACAGGTGAAGTTTATTCACAGCATCTTATGGTCCAACAACACCTCGAGTACCAGCAGCCACCAGGCACAACCACGTCTTCTGTTAGCTGTTGTTTTTCAGAGTCAAACAAAAAAATTTCAAAAGGACGCCATCAAATCACTTCCCAGTCAAGTCAACATGGGTAGAAATATACCTGGTTCCCCTCCAGGTCTGGTGTTGACACTTGCACCTTCAGCAGCAAGTCTTGCACCAAAATATCTGCACCACTCACTGACGCTCAGCAGTGAAAAGAATCGCTGCAGGGCTGCATTATAATTTTTCTCCGTCTGCTGCCGCAATTCTGCCTTTTTATCGTGCAAACTGAGGCAGTAGTGGTTGAATCAAGGACCATTGGAAGCCTGTGTAGTTACTTTTTTTTTTTACAATTCTAATTTCCATTAGAAAAATAAATATATAACATATAATATATATGTAAAATTCTGTACCACATAGAAATGTTTAAGTCGTGTGAGCGTTGCTTCACAAGGTATTTCTTTTCTGCTTAGCAATTTATTCTTCCTAGACTGTGTCTGAGACTTTGTGCAAGTCTTTATCTAACAGTTCGTGACGCACCATCTACCTCTAAAATGTTCTCACAAACTTTCCACGCATATGTATAAGTCTGACCACAAGTAAGCTCACACCAAAAGCCTTAATGTCATTCGTACAAACACTCGCTCTTATTGGTGGCAGGAAATTTGCATATGTGCAATATGCCTGTGAATTTCCTGTATAAATTCAATACTGATCTGTTGACACACTTTAGGAATGATCGGTCAGTAAACTGTGTGCGATAACTTATACAACGTGTCTGAGTGTAATGTTATGTGCCAGCGACGAAACTTATCTACAGTCCCCCGAAAATAATGACTGATTCATATTGCAAAAAAGTTATATTTTCTTCTTGCCAGCTGGTGTGGCACTCTGCTTGTCTTACAGTCCTTAGTGAGTGTTCCCACGTCACACGTCCTGTTTCTTATTTTCCTGATGAAATTACTGTCATCATTAGTTGAACATTCACTTATACTTAACTTCAACTCATTACAAACTGTTAATTGTCATGATTAATGCACCAGATATAAATCCACGATAGTATATCAGTCGCGAGAGAAAATTCCCTAAAAAATGGGCAAAAAATTTTCACCGAGTTACATTCCCCGGAAGGTGTCTTATTCACCACGTTAGCCAGCGAGTGGAGAGCGGCGCGCGACACAGCCTCACTCGTCCAGGGCTGAGGACCAACTGTTGGGTAGCGCTGTTATGCTACCTCTTAACCCAGCTTCAGTCAAGCAAGTTGCCGGACGTCACTTTATCAAAAAGGGGATAATTGAGGACTAAGCATCTCTTCTTACTTGTCTTAATAATCCCATTAGACTGGGCACGAACTAATCAGATTAACTTCCTTGAATTAGACGGCAAGAAGCGTTCCAGTGTGCGTTTGGTTCCCCCTTATACCGGCATATGGGACAGGGGAACGCTTCCACAACCCTGCGCATGGAACTGACCACCGACTAAACTCAATCAGTTCCTGTACTTCTGCTACATCTACTTTTGAACAATTTACAACAGACAAACACGAGTAACATTAATTTTTTTTCCCTCTTTATCATATAATAGTTTTACCATTTCTACAACTACACTGTAAATTTAGACTGAATGTATTATTATGTAACGTGGAAGTGTATTCCAGATTGTATACTTTGTATGCTAATCGTGTTCAGTATCAAGTATATCTGGTGCTATATTCAGTATAAATACAAACATACACACTATTTACACAAACCTACATAACCCGGGCTACAGTGTAAAAGTCGAATACGTTACACTCATGAATTTCCCCATAAGCACCCAAGGTCGATGTGGATGTCGATCGATCGTCTTACACCGTTTTCCCTGAGCCTTTAATGACTTCACACCTCCACAACAGCAACGGTAATTAGTAAACAGTCTATGGTATGTTTACGTGTGTCGAGCAGCCCTTAACTCACGTGCTTAAAATACATTACACTGTTTGGGTATAAAGAAAAGGGTTGGTATAGGGGAAAATAATCCCAACGAGATGAAGAAATATTGCCCGTCTCTCTTGTCGACAGTGAGATATGTGTGTTGTATATGTGTTTGTCTATTATGTGTGTGTGTGTGTGTGTGTGTGTGTATATGTGTGTGTGTATGTGTGCGTGTGTATATGTGTACGTGTGTATATGTGTGTGTGTGTCCAACAGTGGGTCCTGAAGTCGAAGTCGTCACGCTAGCCTTCATGATTTTCCGCCTACTGGGGTTACCATATGATGTGTACACTGTCTTATCGTGTGTCTAACCTCGTCAGCGTCCTGGGTCACACCTTAAGACTTTTACACTCAGGAAATGAAGCTTTTCTGACGTAGTCCTTTGATATTACCATCCAGTGACTCGGGTGTTGGTCCCTGGCGTTTTAAGACGTAATTAAAGTATAATATATGTTATCTTTAAGTCGTTGGTACTAAAAGACTTTATTCAGGAATCCGTAATAGTATAAAAATGAGAATCGGCATAATACTATCAGCCACAGGTTAGTTGTCTTCACGCATCTTACATGAATAAACTTCTGAAATGGTCTTCGTTCTATTTTTTAACAAACTCGCATTTGAAGTTGGGATTTATATTACTTTAGAAACATATCATGTCTTTGAGTATTAGTTTTTACTTTTGTAAATTCGTGTTCTGTAAAAAAAAAAAAATCCTTATCGGTCTCTTTATAAATATATAAAATTTCCCATCCTATCTAACTGCAAAGGAAACCGTACATGGCTGGTGAATTGCCGAGACTGGCCATTACGTCAAGTTTAAGACAGTCATAGGAAGAAAAATGTGATGAGAGAGAGAGAGAGAGAGAGAGAGAGAGAGAGAGAGAGAGAGAGAGAGAGAGAGAGAGAGAGAGAGAGTATATATTAAATCTGAGGAAAGGAGAGAGTTCAGTGAGGGACCTTGAGAGAGGGAAAGGTGGAATAGAGAGAAGAGAGAGAGAGAAACACAGGAAGAAATTAAAGAAGTTGGAAGTAAGAGAAAAAGAAAAACAGAAACAGCTTAAAAAGAAGGGAAGAGATTAAAGAACAAAGTGAAGAAGAAAAGGAGAAAATATGAGAGCGTAAGAGAGAATGTGTGTGTGGGGAGGGGGCGTACACCACGATCGACATTGAGGCTGAAGCAGAGTACACATCTCTCTCTCTCTCTCTCTCTCTCTCTCTCTCTCTCTCTCTCTCAGATAACACAAGTCTCTGAACCTCACATAACCTACAGGGATATACACACAGTAGTCACATACAATTATATTAACCCTTTAGAGGACAGCGACGCACTCAGGTTTATTATTCCGGCAAACATCCAAAAATATTCTATCCAGTTGAGAAAAAACTCTAAGACTAAAAATGGCTGAACTCACAGGGTCGGAATATCACCTTCGATCATATCCATAAATATCAATATTGGATTCATCTCTACGCCATCGGTAAATATTCCCCCATCACATATGTAAAGTGTCAACCGCGTACCTCCACTACACAGGCAGTAGACATCTATGATCTCAGCACCGCAACAGCCAAGGTCATATCTGTACTGCCCGTAACATCATGTAATACAAGATATATATGGGTGTCAACTAGTTAGATTTACTTACATGGAACACACCTGTCTTTTAGTTATACCTGTCTTGGAAGGATATATTAACCGCAACACAAATCGAATTAAACACTCATCTTAATATCGACCACCTGTAGACGCACACCAAATGAACTACAAGCGGCCTAATTACCAAGACTCATTGATGATCAACTACACCTATTAATGACCTAAATAAGTAATCAGATATTATTAAATTTTTCATATATATATATATTTTTTTTTTTTGCCTTCTAAATATCAACTACATATTTGTGTGTCAGTAATAAATAGACATACTGACAGTGTAAACCAATGTCCAGCCGTCCACCGCTCACTGAATCATATCAGGTCCTAAACATACTCGTATATATAATGAGGACCATCACTGACCACCCTAACACGACCTTCATGATGCTGACTGATCACTCGGTATCACTTTGCCAAATATACTGTAGACCTAAATTACATAAAGGAGAGTCGATCTAACAGTGAATTAATCCTCCTGACGCTACCCTCACAATATTTAACGATTGATATATACTGTTAAAACTGAGATTGGGTGAACGTTAATTAAAGACTGTCTACAATAACACGTAATACATTAAAACAACAACTCCCTCCCTCATCTTACTACTTCCCTAACTCTTCACCTTAGAACCAGTGGCTGAAGAAAATCACCTCTGAGTAACAGTAATATTTACATATATCAAACAAGACCCTTCATTAGTTGAATGTTTAGTTATCAGGTCGGCTGCAACAAGTAAGTGGTGTTAAGTGGTATAAAACAATATATCCTTTCGGGTTAATTGGATGTGTGAATTCTCGTTTCCTTGTTTACGAATCTGTGAATCTTGCAGCTAGAACATTTCTCTCTTGTCCAACAACATCTACACGGCTGCTTGCTTGCTGTGAGCCCAAAACAGATTTCGTAATCTGTCCTCCGAACCTGGATCCGAATTCAAACTGGTTGTCGAATCCTTTACTGCGTACAATTTTATTACTACAATCACCAGGATTTAGAAACCCGTGTTTAGAAGGGAGTATCTCCAGCCAGATACTCAATACCATCACCCTGGTGTGGAGTCAGACCACTGCAGACAAGAACGAACAAAAGATATGATGTAAAATTACTCAGCTTAATCTGTGTAAACAAAACAAGCAACTAATAGGTAATGCATTTCCTTTACGAGCCTTAAAGAATAGAAAAGGTGAACAAATCAGCACTACATTCTACTACCTTGACATAAACACTGGCTGCTAATCACTACGGTGAGTTCTTACTTGTTAGGAACATAAATTATTCGCTAATACGGACGACATTTGAAGGATAATTACGCTGTACTTGTATAATACATGAAGGTGTCACACACATATAAATAATGGATGCCCCTCGAAATCGAAGATGGCCGGCCCTAGGGCCACCTAGGCGTGATTTTTTTTAAGGTGTAGAAGCTGTTGCCAACACAACAACCACACCCTAAGTTAACGAGCTGCATGACCCAGTGTCAAGGAATAGTCCGAGAATACCGGACAACTAGCCAACTGCACTGGATAACCATTACCCAGGATTACGATTCGCAAATCGATTAACATCCAGGTCCCCAATTACTGCTGGGTAGACAGAGGCAAATGGCGTAAAGAAACTTGCCCATAGTTTCACCCTGCCCGAGGATCGAACCCGGGTCCATTCGCTGGCGAGGCGAGGATACTGACCATTACACCACAGGTCGCCACGCTGACCATTGCACCACAGGTCGCCACACACACACACACACACACACACCTACATGTCTCGAGGGAGTGTAAAAATAAAACCAACACTTTTTTCAGACATAACTTTTAACAATATTAATAAACCTAAGACTTGTTTTCTTCAGCCAGTCAGTTCAAACAATAAAAGCAGTGTAGATTTACTCCCATTAACTCTTATACCACGTCTAAAGTGCTCTGTCCACACCTTATATTACTTTCATTCAGTTATTTATAATTGTGTACAAATAAATACAAAACCAGAAGAAAGGGGAAGGTTTAAATTTTACATGGACGTGGCTTGGAAATTTTTCCCCACACCGCCCCCAGTAAAATATTTTCTCTCTCTGCAATGGCTCAGTCCATTCGCTCGCTGGCTGGCAACTGAAAGAGAAAATTAATATTCGCTAAGCCGTCGGAGGAATATCAATTTCGCACCGGAACTTCCCTATTCACGGAGCAATCTAATAGGAACTCGTTTACACAACAGCTGGCAACACTGAAGGTGTTTTGGCCAGCCGACATCATCTTCCAACACTAAGTAGTGAGTAATGGTAACGTTCGGGATGTCAATAATGGCTCACTTCCCTCTGATTGGTCCCCTTTGCTGTGTCTTATTACATTTAACTAATTGGTTCTTGTATGCTGAAGCCCTTAATTACAGATTCATTTGCACCGTTGCCTTGAGTGGAGTTTTTGGTGTTTATTGGTAAAGAATTTGGTACTTAAACAACCAGTGTGTTTTAGGCACTAAATCTTCGTGTCTACTTCATACACAAAACCACAACTCGTAAAAATTAAGAAATAGTTTACTCTTCTATATTAAGTTTAATTATCGAACCACAAATTAAATTTTTTGTCGTCCTGGAGTGTTTTAAATCATTAATATCATAACGAACAAGTGATAATACTTCAGGTGTTTAATAAAAAAAGGACCTTCAATTTTTCTTCAAATCATTACAACTGATTAATCAAGGCATTATAATTGAGTTATTTAATTATTATGTCTAAGTTCCAAAGTCTTTAAATAGGTCATGGTATTGTTTTTTGGGACCTCAATGTATGTGTGTGTGTGTGTGTGTGTGTAAAGCAATACATTTATAGTCTACAGACGATACGTTCACTTAATTTTAGTCTTATAAACACTACTAATATCTTGACACAAAAATTTATACAATCATATTCTATCAAAGACGATATTGTGCTAACTTTGACCACCTTTGTATGACCGCTTTTAACCCTTTGACGACGATGATTTAACCCTTTGACGACGATGATTTAACCCTTTGACGACGATGATTTAACCCTTTGACGACGATGATTTAACCCTTTGACGGCGATGATTTAACCCTTTGACGGCGATGATTTAACCCTTTGACGGCGATGATTTAACCCTTTGACGACGATGATTTAACCCTTTGACGACGATGATTTAACCCTTTGACGGCGATGATTGAACCCTTTGACGGCGATGATTTAACCCTTTGACGACGACGATTTAACCCTTTGACGACGATGATTTAACCCTTTGACGACGATGATTATACCCTTTGACGACGATGATTTAACCCTTTGACGGCGATGATTTAACCCTTTGACGACGATGATTTAACCCTTTGACGACGATGATTTAACCCTTTGACGACGATGATTTAACCATTCAGGACTCAATGTGATAAATACTCATATCAGAGTACTTCTTAGCATATCCTGGCTATGGGAATCATTGATCGTACTCCAGGAAGTGTACTCAGTCTACCACATCAATATTGTTCCTGGTACTTGTGGAGTTCCTATCGTGTTCATGGACTAAGGTATTTTTTTGTACTCTGGGTGTTTTTTGTCGTACTCATGGAATAATTAATATAATCATCGAATTCCTTATTGTCCTCATGAGTCCATACAGCAACCCTTGAATTTTCATGTACTCATATTCGGCAAGTCATCATACTCACTGAGATAGCAAAACGTCATCGTACTCAAAACACTGTATTCATGTTCTGGGTCATTATAATGCTAAATCACCTTCTTTATGTTGTCGTTGGCATGCATTAAGCTTTCTGATCATTCATTAGCCTTTTAAGACGCGTCATGAGGCGGAATCATAATACTCTGGTCTTTTATTCACACAGGTTCATAAGGTGAATTATACCTGTTCGCGTAAATGGAGGTGTATAAACTAGGCACTTTATCTGGTAGACGTAGGTTTAAAGCATAAATTACTATACCCCAAAATGGCTTCAAAATTAAACCAAGATACGAGTATATTTATTTACCACGGGAGAAAAATGAATCCAAGTAGTTTAATAATTATACTCAGAAAGTTAGATCACCATCAGTCAAGAAATAGACTTTATAATTACGTTAAATTATCAGACTCTGGGAAGCCATTCATTATAATCCGGTTGTTATCATTAATATTAACATGTGATTGAGTCATCGTGTTGCAGGAGAAGGAGATCACCAGGTTAGACACAGGTCATTGTACACAAAGAGGATTAAGTTCTCGTTCTGACGGGGACACAAGTTCTGCGAGTCTCAGGAAGTGTGGCAACCAGCTCATAAACCCGTGAACTGCTGTACATATGGCAAGTTGCAACCTCTCCTCCGTTTGTGTGTATAGAGGCATGTCCCTATTTCCACATCATACACCTGAGACATAAACCATGTGTACCTGTTGACATCATAATCAATAACACATTTATTTTCTTGTTGTTCGTTATACTGCTACACCGATTTATCAATGACTGAAACAACCACGCCCTCACCCCTGAAGATGTGAATTACACGAAAGCGCTTGGGAACTTCGTGTTTTCTTCTTTCCTGGTGGTTATCAGCATATACCTAGATCACGCGCACCTACAGTGATTTACTTGGCATTATATTGATATATATATACTATACATATACTACTCATACTACATATATATACATACATACTACACACACATATATATATATATACAAAAGAACTCATCACGACCCATATGCCTTATAAATTGGGGTAACCTTTTAACCTTTCGCCTGGTGGATTAGGTTCAATACACAATAAAGGTTATTGACGTTATCAAGGGAAGAATGACCCCATTCACCTCCCAACACAGGAACTGTAGATTTTCAGACCAAACAGATCTGGTAAGTGCTGTAGGGGATCAGTGCGCTGACCTGGAAGGTCGACAGACAACTGGCGAGGGACTTCACATGCTCTTTGTCCCTGACATCTACTTTTCACCACTACAGTATAGTGTAGTCGTAGTAGGAGGTGGGTGGTGGTAGTACACAGATTTGAGCCATGACTATTTTTATCACAATAGGATTAGAGTTTCTGGAGCCCTGGGTCAACAGTGCTCTGGCGTTCCTGAATGACCTGGACTCCACACTCAAGAAGCCACCGGAGACCCCTGGGCAACCAGCTACATCCTCCCGCCTCAGTGTAGTGAGCCAGAAGGGAATTCCTACCACACACTTGACTCACGTCTCCCACCCGAGGAACTCAAGGAACTCCTCGTAATCCGAAATACCAATATTAAAGTCATTACATAACAAATCAATTACAAAATACACCATTGTTAAACATCAGAGTGGTAAAACACATTGGCTACTTGTCAATAGGGAAAATACTCCATAAACAAACGCGATTTTCTTCTGTTAAACAAAGGGTCTGCATAACTTACCCACACATAACTAAACTAATATTGAACTAATCACACGAGGGAAGGTTAGTAGCCATACACCACCTCATCCCCATACTTATAACAAACTCTTTTAACAGTAATGTACATAGACCATTAAATAAAGACGTTAAGGTTTGATCTTACCAGAGATTTAACTATGCGACAAGGAGTTTAAGAGAGGAACTAAGCCTTCAATCATTGAGGCGCCATTAAGTTGAAAGTCCCCCGCCATTAAGAATAGGTGTGTGTGTGTGGTGTGTGTGGTGTATGTGGTGTGTGTGGTGTGTGTGTGTGTGGTGTATGTGTGTGTGGTGTGTGTGGTGTGTGTGGTGTGTTGTGTGTGTGTGGTGTGTGTGTGTGTGTGGTGTGTGTGTGTGTGTGTGGTGTGTGTGTGTGTGTGTGTGTGATGTGTGTGGTGTATGTGGTGTGTTGTGTGTGTGGTGTGTGTGTGGTGGTGTGTGTGTGTGGTGTGTGTGGTGTGTGTGTGGTGTGTGTGTGTGTGTGGTGTGTGTGTGTGTGTGTGTGGTGTGTGTGGTGTGTGTGTGTGTGGTGTGTGTGGTGTGTGTGTGTGTGTGGTGTGTGTGTGTGTGTGGTGTGTGTGTGTGTGGTGTGTGTGTGTGTGTGGTGTGTGTGGTGTATGTGGTGTGTTGTGTGTGTGGTGTGTGTGTGTGTGTGTGTGTGTGGCCAGGGTGGTAACAGCAGGGATACACACACACACGAGATATATACTGAACATAACTCACTCAGTATAAGCTGACTATTCTCACACTGTTGCCATAATTACCTTCATGCATCAAGAGTGTTGGTTACAATACTTCCCTCGAGCGGTCACCATTCTCACAACCTTTTCCAGTTCCTCCTACAACACTCCTTCCAGTTAATACTCCTTCATCACTCCTCATGCCTCCTCCTCTTCTTCTTCTTTCTCCATCAGTCTTCCCAACTCTTCCTATCTCTACTCTCACAGTTCCTCCTCCAACTTCTTCCTCTATTACTCCTTTCTACTCCTACCCCATCACTCTTCTCCCCACCACACATTCTTGTTCCCCATCAATCCTCCTCCTCCTCCTCCACCAATCTCCCCACCTCCTCCTCCACCTCCTCCTCCAATCTCCCCACCTCCTCCTCCAATCTTCCCACCTCCTCCTCCATCACTACTCCTTCCACACACATCTCCATTTCCCACACTCGTCTAGTCGCACACCTTCTACACCCCCTCTCTCTCTCTCTCTCTCTCTCTCTCTCTCTCTCTCTCTCTCTCTCTCTCTCTCTCTCTCCCTCTTCAGTCTATTCTGCTCTTTGCTTCAAGTTCACAATTTTTGCTTTTATTTATTCTCCCTCTCCCACCTCCCTAGTCCTCGCACCCTGATAATTCCTCTCCTTACTCACCCTCCCTACCTCACCTCAACTCCCTTCCTCTCCTCTCCTCTTTCTGTTTCACCTCTTTTCCTCCTCTCTCACATCTTTCTCTCTCACTTTACCTGTCACAAGCTCCCGTCCTTCCTCACCTTTTCCCACGCCCCTCACTTTTCCTTTACCTTCTCGATTCACCACCTTCTCCATTTCTCCACTTTCCCCACCTCTCCTTCCCTCCCTCACATCTCTCTGTTTCTTCCTCGCCATTCTCCTCTCCCTTATCTCTCCACCTCTTCCATCCTTCCTCTTCCTCACCCCTTTCATCTTCTACTCTTCCCACCTACCCCTCCGATCACCTCCTCTTCCCCCCACCCTTCCCATCCCTCCTCTTCCCCCCACCTCCTCCTCTCCCACTCCAACCATCTCTCCCACCACCCCTCCCACCCGTCCTAGGAGAGATTTAACATAAAGGATGGCACAAATTTGTAACACAATCTTTTATCCCACATCTTGGGAGTTGTATTAGCAGGGAGTCAGGAGACGTAGTGGCTGGATAAACCCGTGTGGATGGAGACTTTCCCACTGCACCACCCAAGTGAAATGGAGTAACGTCTTTGCCTCTCGAGTTGGTGATCCTGACTGAAAGGTGTAAATGAAATCGACCGAAATCTTTGCCCCTTATTTTTCTTGTGCTGTTCTCTGGTGTTAGGTGAATTACCCAGGACTGATGAAGCTTTCCCTTTGGTTAGGTTAGGTTAGGTGAATTCCCAGGACTAATGGAGGTTAGGTTAGGTTAATTCCCAGGACTAATGGAGCTTTCCCTTTGGTTAGGTTAGGTTAGGTTAATTCCCAGGACTAATGGAGCTTTCCCTTTGGTTAGGTTAGGTTAGGTTAGGTTAATTCCCAGGACTAATGGAGCTTTCCCTTTGGTTAGGTTAGGTTAGGTTAATTCCCAGGACTAATGGAGCTTTCCCTTTGGTTAGGTTAGGTTAGGTTAATTCCCAGGACTAATGGAGCTTTCCCTTTGGTTAGGTTAGGTTAGGTTAATTCCCAGGACTAATGGAGCTTTCCCTTTGGTTAGGTTAGGTTAGGTTAATTCCCAGGACTAATGGAGCTTTCCCTTTGGTTAGGTTAGGTTAGGTTAATTCCCAGGACTAATGGAGCTTTCCCTTTGGTTAGGTTAGGTTAGGTTAATTCCCAGGACTAATGGAGCTTTCCCTTTGGTTAGCTTAAGTTAGGTTAATTCCCAGGACTAATGGAGCTTTCCCTTAGGTTAGGTTAGGTTAGGTTAATTCCCAGGACTAATGGAGCTTTCCCTTTGGTTAGGTTAGGTTAGGTTAATTCCCAGGACTAATGGAGCTTTCCCTTTGGTTAGGTTAGGTTAGGTTAGGTTAATTCCCAGGACTAATGGAGCATTTTTGTGAAGTCAAGATTTCCTCGCTGTTCATTGTTGTCATGTACTGTACCTGCAGGAAGATCTCTTGACCTCTCAAAATATTATGTTCTCAGATGATTTGTTTTCCTTTAAGTGGTTCAACTGTCAGGTTTATCAAGCACCGTTTACTAGACTTCTACAACTAACTAACTTTAGATTCGAGAGTCACACGAAGAGAGTATTACTGAGACGGAGTAGTGAATATGAATCGTATTTATTTCTTGTCTGGTTTCCTTAGCTGCCACACACACACACACACACACACACACACACACACACAAAAGTTGCCATACTAACTCCTGAAGATGTGTATAGAATGTCTCCAGGCCCCACAAGGACGTTGGTCGCCTTCAGAAGCTAACAGATTGGTCGATAACAAGCATGACCCAATTACCCTTACATGGTCATTAAGGGTTGTTTGTTGTCAAGTCTTGGGTTCGACTTATGGGCAATCCTACCTGAGACGTCAAGTTCTAAGTAACACCATTTAATTTGCCGAATTTTACTCACATACAGTAAGTTTCCCATCAGGTTTCATTTATTTTCAAATAATATTCTAAACTGGATTATTAGTTGAGATATAACAAGTCTTTTCCTCTTTCAACTCTACTGTACATAGCACTCAGTCAATAGTGGGCGTGGTCATCAACGTCACACTGGCTCGGTAATGGGCGTGGTCATCAACGTCACACTGACTTGGTAATGGGCGTGGTCATCAACGTCACACTGACTTGGTAATGGGCGTGGTCATCAACGTCACACTCAGACAGTAGTGGGCGTAGTTGATGGACGAATATGGTAAAGTGTTTCTTTTTTAATTTGTTCCCATAAAACTTCCTTAATTGTTTCAAAATAATATTATAAACTAGTAGAAAGTGAAGATTACAGAGACACAGTTCACTTTCTAATACAAATATAGATGGAGAAGTATACATCTGGGCGAGTCTTAAGGTGAAAGAAGAGTATATCAACTTGTGGGGGTGATAATTGACCGCTTGGGAGAACAGTGACTTAGTACCATGTTTTTATCCTAGAAATACGACGACCTATACTCCTCTTGAATACGATAACCATTGGGAGGCAAGTCACCGTATTCGAGGGGTCAGGAATGTTGTTCTTCTCGTTGTTAATGATTCTCTGACGTGATTTATCTCGCTTCTTTACTTAAGATATATAACGAACCAAAAATTTGCACTACTTATTTGCATAAAAAGTCTCATAAGTGAAAAAAGAAAACGCTTATTCCGAATTAATGTCCCTGAGTGAGTGAGTGAGTGAGTGAGTGAGCATGTTTGTATGTATGTGGTGTAATGGTCAGCATGCTCACCTCGCAAGTGAGGGGACCAGGGTTCGACCCGGGCAGGGTGAAACTATGGTCAAGTTTCTTTACGCCATTTGCCTCTGTCTAGCCAGCAGTAATTGGGGACCTGGATGTTAATCGATTTTCGGATCGTGTTCCGGGGTAATGGTTAGCCAGTGCAGTTGGCCTGCTGTCCGGTCTTCTCGGACTATTCCTTAACACTGGGTCATACAGCTCGTTAACTTAGGGTGTGGTTGTTGTGTTGGCGACAGCTTCTACACCTTAAACAAATTCACGCCTAGGTGACCCTTGGGCCGGCCATCCTCGTACACGGTGGGGCAACCATTATTATGTATGTATGTATGTATGTATGTATGTATGAATGCATGTATGTAAGTATATGTATGTATATGTATTTACGGACAGACAGACAGATAAGTGATAGATAATAACAGACAACAGACACGTACAGAAAGCAAGAGATAGACAGAGAGAGAAAGAGAGAGAAAGAGAGACAGAGTGAGAATGAAAAGTAAAAGGAAAAAAGAGAAAATATTGAGAGAGAGAGAGAGAGAGAGAGAGAGAGAGAGAGAGAGAGAGAGAGAGAGAGAGAGAGAGAGAGAGAGAATGACGGGCAAGCAAAATGAGAGAGAAATGGACTGAAAAGAATAATAGTCACGAAGAGAAACGGAGATGGAGAGTAACGGAGTGGAAGAGAGAAAAATAAGAGAAAGCAAAGAATGGGTGAGGGAGAAGTGAGAGAGAGAGAGAGAGAGAGAGAGAGAGAGAGAGAGAGAGAGAGAGAGAGAGAGAGAGAATTTCCAACATCACCACTATCACTTTATTGATATTAAACGATAACCGCACACACACACACACACACACACACACACACACACACACACACACAGTAAATACTACCTTCGTGAGTATTGGTCCGTCAAATGATTACTGAAAATTAAGCCAATGGAAAGTGATTTACGACATAAGGTATGATACGATTCGTCAGGTTAAGTGAGGTAGGAGAGACCTGCTGCTAGATGCCTCAGTTTATCCTTCTGAGTCTTAGGACAGAGGAGTGTGTGTGTGTGTGTGTGTGTGTGAGTGTGTGCTCTCCTTCACCACCACAACTACCACCATCATCATTATACTCCTCTTCCTCACCACCACCAGCATCGCCACCACAACTCCACCACTATCTCCCTCACTGACAGGTTTATCATTCACTATATTATCTGTGTCTCTTCACATTCGCATAAAATTGCCGCCGTATTTGAGTTTCCGATACATCGTTCATACTTTTATTACTGCGCTAACCTCGGCCGATTTTCCTTGCTTATAACGTTGTCGGAATCCGATATCGTCCGGATGGTTTAATGGCCAATTCGCAGGGACTCTCTTTCTACCCTGTTGTCACCCCACGATAATAACTAATGCACTCCTGAAAAATTGTGCCTTTTTGACAGAAAATGTGTATGCAAATTAATTACCTAAGATGATTAGATATAATTATGCTTTTATTTACATTTTTGGCCACGTAACTCATGAACTGGATCAACCCACCCACCCACCCACACACCCACCCACACACACCCACACACCCACCCACACACACACAGTAAATCTTCTGTATATTATTGTAAATGTGACCACTATTGACAGGTCAGTGATACATACAGTATATATTCAAGCATCCTTTAATTCCTCGCTTTACTTAACATAAGACTTTCTTCAAGAGGCCAGCAGGTGAGTAGACATCATTGAATCGACCTAAAATACTGTGAATAATTATACATGATGATAACCTGAAGATTAGTTCACCTGATTATAAAACACCCTAACGCTGCCTGGGGGTTAGGCTAGGTTAGGTTAGGTTAGGTTAGGATGTCATTAGAGCAGTAAACCATAAGGTGAAATAAAAATAAAAAAATTCCTAACTAGCAATATCTACAGTGTCTAGTCCCAGAGTTAATTCTAAATAAATAATTAAATAACTTCAATCATTTCCACATAGTATGGTAATATGAGAGCCCACACCACACCCCACAGCATTGAATTCAAGTCTAATATCAAATTAATACATCTAAAAATAACAGTCCCGAGGCGAATATATCAACAGTATTTTTCCCACACGACAACAGTAGTGTAGTCTGTTGTCTTGACGGGTAAACAGAAACACAGACATAAAGCTTAATAAAATTTCGTGTCGTCTCCTCCCTCACTATCTGTCGTGTCTACTTATCCATCATTATCTCCCTCCTCCAACAATCTCGTACATCCATTTCTCTCCCACTATCTCCCGCCTCCGACAATATCTCCCATAACCTCCTCCTCCAACAATCTCCTTCCTCCAACAGTCTCTTCCACTATCTTCCTTCTCCAATAATCCCCACCATTATCTCCCTCCTCCAACAATCTCCACCATTATTTCCCTCCTCCAAATATCTCCAGAAATGTGACGACCTTCAGTGTCCGTCGCCTCATAAATGCTTCCTTTTATCTCTTACGGGAAAACTCTTTAACCACACGTATCTCTGACCAAGCAACACTTTCCCAACTTTCTGACCCATACATGCCAACTTAGAGCTGTAATATCTGGCTCTTGGTATAGTAATGTTGACAGTAAGTACGCCAAGACTTTATAAAAAAATAGTCACGGTGTTTATAATCTGAAGGTATCTATAGTCTTCAAGGTATCTATAGTCTTCAAGGTATCTATAGTCTTCAAGGTAGCTATAGTCTTCAAGGTATCTATAGTCTTCAAGGTATCTATAGTCTTCAAGGTATCTATAGTCTTCAAGGTATCTATAGTCTTCACGGTATCTATAGTCTTCAAGGTAGCTATAGTCTTCAAGGTATCTATAGTCTTCAAGGTAGCTATAGTCTTCAAGGTATCTATAGTCTTCAAGGTATCTATAGTCTTCAAGGTATCTATAGTCTTCAAGGTATCTATAGTCTTCAAGGTATCTATAGTCTTCAAGGTATCTATAGTCTTCAAGGTAGCTATAGTCTTCAAGGTATCTATAGTCTTCAAGGTATCTATAGTCTTCAAGGTATCTATAGTCTTCAAGGTATCTATAGTCTTCAAGGTATCTATAGTCTTCACGGTATCTATAGTCTTCAAGGTAGCTATAGTCTTCAAGGTATCTATAGTCTTCAAGGTAGCTATAGTCTTCAAGGTAGCTATAGTCTTCAAGGTAGCTATAGTCTTCAAGGTATCTATAGTCTTCAAGGTATCTATAGTCTTCAAGGTATCTATAGTCTTCAAGGTATCTATAGTCTTCAAGGTATCTATAGTCTTCAAGGTATCTATAGTCTTCAAGGTAGCTATAGTCTTCAAGGTATCTATAGTCTTCAAGGTAGCTATAGTCTTCAAGGTAGCTATAGTCTTCCAGGTATCTATAGTCTTCAAGGTATCCATAGTCTTCAAGGTATCTATAGTCTTCAAGGTATCCATAGTCTTCAAGGTATCTATAGTCTTCAAGGTATCTATAGTCTTCAAGGTAGCTATAGTCTTCAAGGTATCCATAGTCTTCAAGGTATCTATAGTCTTCAAGGTATCTATAGTCTTCAAGGTATCTATAGTCTTCAAGGTATCTATAGTCTTCAAGGTATCTATAGTCTTCAAGGTAGCTATAGTCTTCAAGGTATCTATAGTCTTCAAGGTAGCTATAGTCTTCAAGGTAGCTATAGTCTTCAAGGTATCCATAGTCTTCAAGGTATCTATAGTCTTCAAGGTATCCATAGTCTTCAAGGTTTCTATAGTCTTCAAGGTAGCTATAATCTCAAATCAACATATTCACGACACTCTTTCACACGTCACGTTCCCCCACAACCTCAGGTCTCCAGACAACAAGACTACGACTGGTTCTTTCCTCGCCTTATTCACCACCACGACCACCACCTTGCTGTAACGATATACCTCTTGTGACAGACAGCTCTCCTGCCGTAATGGTGGACAAGACACGACTCCCCATCACACGTAAACTTTTATATGATAGTTCTAATAGCCATTTCATACCTCTACAACCCCACTATGGCACTATGGTATTATATTTTTTTTCAATCCGTACGACTCTGAGTGCAGCATCAACCAAGCCTTTAGTGTCCTCCCTCTCTCTGTCAAGTTGCGTCAATCTCAACCTTCCCTATGGCCAGTGAGCAGCTTTTACAGCGTTAACTTCCCGGTCTTCACGCAATTACTTGTTTATTTCCCTGCTTTTAAGTTCTCCCCCTCGTCAACTTCCAGCTGTGACAACCCATCCCCTTTTCAACTCTCATACTGCATCTATCCTCTTTGTGAGTCAGCCCTATCATCATTCCCTACCCACAATTCCTCCTCATGTCATCCTCTTTCTCTGTCTCACCACCCGTCAACACCCAGCAGGACATCATTGTATTGACGGCACCAACTGTCGGTCACCAAAACCTTCCCTCGTCAGCTGTAAAACCATCAACGATTCCCTTATATAGCCCACTAGTTCACACACACACACACACACCTCCCCTCCGACACCTAAACCATCTTTTAACATTATTCAGCCTTACATTACAGCTCTCGTATGTCTACCTCCCTGACCCCCTCACTGCTATATATCAACTCCTACACCCCACGCCACCCCCTTATTAGCTCCCAGCCCCTCTGCACTTCTATCATATATATACATTTTTTTAGCCTCTACACCTCTCATATGATATTCTAACCACCCACACTTCTCCCATATGACTCCCAGCCCTCCCTACGCCATGTCTCATATAGCCAGCTTCCAACCCTACTCTCTCTCTCTCTCTCTCTCTCTCTCATCCCCTGAACATTCATCCTGCTAATTGTATGTCTACTCCACATGTCAAGTCCCAGCCTCCATTCCTACTCATTGTTTGACTATAAGCCACCACGTCAAATCATCTAAATCACAACACTAATCCCGAGTTAAAGTTCCGACTCTCAAACTTTCCCCAGTAAAAATCTCAGCTTTCATCACCTCCCCAAGTCAAGTTTAACTCACTCTCTCAAATTAGGTTCGTGTCAGTTCTACCTCTATCCATCCTTCTCATCCCTCCCCTTCCCTTCCTACCCTTTGTCCTCCTTACCCTATCCATCATCTTCTCTCCCCTTTTATTTCCCTTCTCTTGCCCTTGTCTTTCCCTCTGCCTCCTTTCACCTTCCACTTTTTCCAGCACACCTTCCCATGTCAAGTCCTGAACTTTAATAGTCATTCTTCCCCATTTCAAGGACCGTACTCTCCCTCCACCTTCCCCACCTCAACACACCGCCTCAACACACCACCACAACACACCGCCTCAACACACCACCTCAACACACCGCCTCAACACACCACCTCAACACACCACCTCAACACACCGCCTCAACACACCACCTCAACACACCGTCTCAACACACCACCTCAACACACCGCCTCAACACACCACCTCAACACACCGCCTCTACACACCGCCTCAACACACCACCTCAACACACCACCTCAACACACCACCATCTCAAGACCAAACCTTCACTGTACCAACTCCCTCATGTCAAGCCATCGCCCCCTAAATTCCCCAGTGTCAAATTCCTGCCCAGCCAGTCAACCAAACAGTCCGCCAACCAGTCAGCCAGCCAACCAGCCAACCAACCAACCAACCAGCTCGCCAGCCAGCCAGTACACGCCAAATCCCACGTCAAATGATGGTTACGACAGGCAGGTCAGTGGCTGGCGTCAACCCCTGCCGGAGGTCGCCTTGATGCGACAGGAGTCATCACTCTGTAAAATTGATGGGAGTCTTTTTCTGCGGGAGTTTTGCGACGCACTGACACACCTCATTACAGTCTCCTAGCGGGACGGGAAGAGGAAGTGAGACGAAGACGGGGAGAGACGTGAAGGTGTTGGGTAAAAGGGTAGAGCATAGGAGAGAAAGGGGGAGAGATGGAGAGAAAAAAAGAGGTGTTGGGTGAGAGAGAGAGAGAGAGAGAGAGAGAGAGAGAGAGAGAGAGAGAGAGAGAGAGAGAAGATATCCGTGAAGGAAGAGGGAAGGGATAAGTTATGGAAGGGTAAAGGGTCAAAAAAAAAAAGGAATAGCTGAAGGAATCATGGAAGAGGGGGTTGTAGAGGTTAAGGAAGAGGGAGAGATAAAAGTGAAAAGATGAAAGCTGAAAAGAGATGAAGAGATCGATGAGTAGGAGGGAAACGGAGGGGGGGGGGGGGGGGGCAAGTACCAGGGGACAGAGTGAAAGGAGGGAGGAGGAAGGAGTGTAGGAATCGGAAAATTGGATGGAAGAAAGAGGAAGAGGTCAATGAGACAGGGAAAGGGAAGGGGATGAACAGGAGAAGGAGGGAGAAGGGTAGGTAGGGAGGAAGAGGGAGGATAGGAGGAGAGTCGATAGGGGAAGGATGGGGGGAGGGGAGGGAGGGACAAGAGGAGGGTCGATAGGGGAAAGGAGGAGGAGGAGGAGGAGGAGGAGGAGGAGGAGGAGGAGGAGGAGGAGGAGGAAGGAGGGAGGGAGGGAGGGAGGGAAGAGGAATGGTTCTAAAAAGAGGAACAAACAAGGTCTGTGAAACTGTATTTAGGATGAAGGGAATTGACTCGCTAATGGAGTGAGACAGACCTTGAATTTGTTTTCTGGGAGTGACCTCATGTGTGAAGTGTAGGGGTGGTTTAGAAGGGGTTTTAATAGGGGGGGGTGGGTGAGGATGGGTTCTAGAGAGATGGGTTATGACGGGTGAGGGTGGAATTCTATGGGGGTGGGTTGCAGTGGGTCAGGATGGGTTATTATGAGTGAGAATGGGTTTTAAGTGTATGGGTTGTGACTGGTCAGGATGGGTTTTAATGGGGTTGAGTTATGGTGGGTAAGGATGGGTTCAGTATCGGTGGGTTATGGTGGGTTAGGCTGAGTAAGGGTGGCTTTCAATGGGGAATGGAAATGGGTTTCATGGAGGGTGATGTATGGTGGGTGAGAATGGGCTCTATGGGTATAGGCAATGGAGGGTGAGGATGGGCTTTCTATTAGTGGGTTGTGATGGGTGAACATGGGTTAACATAGGGAGTGGGTTTTCATGGGGGAAGGTTAGGATGAGCGCTATATCAATCCTTGTGAAAATGATCCCACGCATTTTTAACCTATCATGGCGCTAACTGACTGACTGTCTGACCTGAAAAATAAAAGCAAATAAAAAGTTTACTGAGAGCTAAATCCTTCTACCAGATCTGATGCTTTTAAAATGATTATATAATTTTCTTTATTTGTTTTCTGAAGGGGATACAAATACGTAGGCTTAGTAGGATGGGCATATCTTACGTCCGAGTTTTATTTTCTATTGTGATAATGAAATCTTGTGACTGGAAGCAATAAGCCATATATGAAACACCACTACAAGAACACGTAAACATTCACCCGTTTCAACCTAATGAGTAAAACACGAAAATTGATCCAGAGGACGAAGATAACAGTCATTACATGGACGATGCCAGGATGGTGACAATTTATAGCACACGACCTTTAAAATAAGTAGACGCCGCTTAAATAGCCTTGGTAAACACAAGAGTAAGGTCAACAGCATCTCGACCTATACATCAGCTTCAGCCTGACGAAACTCTCAGAACTGTGTGTCTCAAGGCCAGTGACCTTTCCACGAAAGCTCTATTGGGATTTGTGAGAAAAAGCCACATAGTGAATATTACATGGTGTTAACTCGGCCTGTGATAGGAATAAAGGTGTGTGTGTGTGACAGCAGCAACCATCTGAAAGAGTTGAAGGAGAAAACATAATATTAAAGAAAGTAACATGAACGTATAGAGTGTAGAGGAGACAGAAGTTGACAGTGCTGTATCATTATCGAGAATGGGGGGAGGATAAAGTGATATGTGGAACGTGGTAGGTGATGTGGATACCAGATAAGATTCCCTGAAGAGAGAAAACTTCAACAAACTGTACGTGAGCAGAAGGAGAGGAAAGGCTCATAGCTACATAGAGTAAGAGAACTTATATTATAACGATGAACCAAATAATTATACTGACATTTGTTTGGACACGAAACTGTTTGAGCACAAGAAGGTCAAACCATTGTCCTCATCGCTGTGTTCCTCATGAAGGTATTCCAGCTGGTGGGAGTATTAGTAGTGATAAGGAGATAATGTGTTAAATGTTACTTACACCAAATACAAATAAGAGAAATAAGGAGACGTTTCTAACAACAGACTTACAGAATAGGTTGATGGTTTACCCTGGAGAGAGAATAGTGTGTTGCATAATAATAAAGAGAATCCAATAATGAGAGAGAGAGAGAGAGAGAGAGAGAGAGAGAGAGAGAGAGAGAGAGAGAGAGAGAGAGAGAGAGAGAGAGAGAGAGAGAGAGAGAGAGAGAGAGAGAGAGAGCAAATATGACACAAATAGACTCAATAGGTTAAGAAGAGCCACAGGTATCAGCCACACAGAGAGGTCACATCTCAACCTCTGTAAGCAACATCACTGGCAGCAAGACGCGACTCTGTATTCAAAATGGAAGCAGTGAAGTGTTAGAAAATGATAAGAACTTTGTTGATACAGACCCGAGGGAAAAAAAAAAGTTACTGGGGGTAGACGGATGATATAAGAGGAAAGTGGGAGCTAAAGATGGGAGATAAGAGAAGAGGAATAGTGAAAGATAAGAGGACGTAACCCACCACTCTGCTATACACGAGACAGACTATTTATATACGTAATCTATCTCCATTTATATTAATATTTAAATAAACAACTGAACGAAACACTAATACCATCCTGCCCTTTTAATGACCTTTTATCCCGTCCGGTTGTCTTAATCTCTACAAATACTCGACTGTTTATCTGTGATTATTTATAAGTTCATCCATTTTTCCTGCTGTTGTCACCAAGCTCTCTTTATCCCTGTTCTTCATCAGATAATGTCCCTCTTAATCTATCATCGATACGTTAAATCTTTCGATATTTGTTTTAGTATTCATTATTTTCTTGCCACACAAACACTTAACACAGACACATGAGCTTGTTATAATCTATATAGTTTTGCCGTAGTGTAAAACGAACAGTGGAGATTCTTATATTTTTAACCTTATTTCTTATCACATCTTAAGAGTCTATACTGTGACATGTATAAACCTCCAGTGTTCCATCTCAGGTGTTAAGAGATATGTAAAACACCTGCCAGTCAACCAACATCAAGATCTTTAAGAACGTGTATGTCAGGTCTCCCCCCCCCCCCCCTCCTCCCGTTGCTGTGTGAGGAAGAAACAATCTCAGCGTCTCCAGTCGTACTTTACACTGACACCCGTCGCTCCAGTCTGGGATCCATGTAACAGTTCCTCTCTCTAGTCCTAAAACATCCAGCCTCTACACTACCATCTCCTTAACATCACCCAGCTAGTCCTGGAGATGTTCCAGAGAGTGAGCTTCTAAAACCACGGGGGAGTCCAGCTGTATATCGTTCAAACGCTTGGCTTTTAGACGGCGAGAAACCCAACTTACATGTTTTCTAGCTCAGCGGCCAGACAGCTAACAGAAATTTCCGGCTGTAGACACAACACCGTGGTAGATGGACGAGCCAATATCCAATTCATGTGGAAAACTAGAATAGACAGCTTCAACTTGGGGTAAGACGGTGGTGGCAACTCCCGCGAGACTCACACCACGGCGGCAGAGGAGGGAGGGTGAGGAAGGTGAGAGAGGGGGAAGATGAAGGTGAGAGAGGGGGAAGATGAAGGTGAGAGAGGGGGAAGATGAAGGTGAGAGAGGGGGGAGGATGAAGGTGAGAGAGGTGTGGGGGGAGGTACAGCATCTGAGACTTAATGCTATCCCTTACTCATGTATTGGTAGAGACACACAGACACACAGACATATAAAAGGGCGTACGTATGATTGACAGACAAACAGACAGACAGACAGACGTAACCCTCCATCGACCTCAATCATATACAAAAATCATAAAAAAATATCACAAACTGAAAAAAAATAAAAATAAAATATAATGCTTCTTGAATCTTATGAAACGTAATTGACAAAAAACCTGGAGTATTTCTGGGCAGACCACGGGGATGTGTCTCGTTACTGATGCCACTGTATACTATAGCCTTTCTTGCCTCCTGAGTGATCAACCAAGGTGGAGTGCAGAGAGAGAGAGAGAGAGAGAGAGAGAGAGAGAGAGAGAGAGAGAGAGACCCTCCTCCTATTTCACTATTCTTCACAGTCTCTCTCTCTCTCTCTCTCTCTCTCTCTCTCTCTCTCTCTCCTTTCTCAAATGGATCATTAAGCTGTATCCTTTGACTGTTCTTATCCTATAAACGGGACGCCTATAGTTCTAGAGAGAGGGGCAGGTAAAAAAGGTGTGACCAGGTATCAGTACACACCCCACCTGTACAGAACTTAGACATGGCTTCTCTAACTCTGATATTTAGTAGTTAATTTTAGAAATCAGGTCATCTACTCTAATAACCATTTCATATTCAGGTAATCGGGCAATTTGTAACTGTAATCCAGTGCCTAACTTATTACTAATATGATTAATTTATGCAGATATACGACATGAATAATTAACCACCGTTAGCATGGTAGTAGACAAAGCAATCAGCAGAATGTGTTCCTCCTTCCATTTAACGCTAGACATACACACAGTCGCTGAAAAGTTCATATTTTAAGCTTTTTTTGTTGTCTGTCTCAACCCGTAATTTATTATTCGTAAACTCTAAAAGATCTGTGTCAGCCCCGTGTGTGTGTGTGTGTGTGTGTGTGTGTGTGTGTGTGTGTGTGTGTGCGCGTGTGTGTGTGTGCGTGTGTGTGTGTGTGTGTGTGTACTCGCTCCCTACAACACCAAACTCTAACACAAACAATGTATTACCAAAGAAAGATATGAGAGAGGAGGAACATCGTTAAGGTACATTTTATGAAGCACAGAGAGAGAGAGAGAGAGAGAGAGAGAGAGAGAGAGAGAGAGAGAGAGAGAGAGAGAGAGAGAGAGAGAGAGAGAGAGAGAAGCAATATCAGGTATACATTACGCTTTGTAGTTACACATTTTGAGGGAAGAGGAGGAAGCTGGGAGTGAGAACCCACAGCACTACTCCACGCTAGGGAACGATATTCCACACACAGTAAAATAAATGATCACACACAAACTACATTAAGATGATTGTCGTTAAAGATGAAGATTACTCTACCAACTATTTCATACTGTACATCCATTACTGACAACGTTATAGGAAATCATTACAAAACACCCAAGGGAATATACGAATACACTGGGTTATATATTGCAAATACATATAACTCATACTTATAATCACTGATCTTCATACCTAAGTCAGAATACAAGAATTTTGCGACACTATTTCTGGATTCTAGACGTCAAATTATCTCAATAAAAAGTTATTCCCAAAAATAAAGTAAAAAATAAAAAATATACCCTAGAAGTAACTTTCCTCTGTGTGTATAAGAAAGGAAGGCGTGATGCTCTTCTTTTATATCGTCTTTCTCCTATGTTCTCACCTGAATTTTTTAACTCATCAGGTAAAGATCCCATTTAATATTCCATTTATCTACAATATTGAACAGGTTATTTTTAATTCACTTGGCTGGCCGCTTGAGATATTAACAACAACCTTTACAAACTAATATAACAGCACTATATATGATGCAGTTCAACCTGATGGTGAAGGTAACGTATCATCTCTCTTAGCGGCTATTATTTGTAAGCATATTATTTTGTTATGTTATCGGTAAGGTTATACGAGTGGCTCAGTACCCAAGCCACTGCAGCAACACTGACTGCTACTTTCCTTTTTTCTTTTCTTCACTAAAAAAAATGTTTGTTTCTTAGTTGTAGTGTCTTGGGGGAGGTCAGTACCCCTGGCCATGAGGGTGGTCAGTACCCCTGGCCATGAGGGTGGTCAGTACCCCTGGCCATGAGGGAGGTCAGTACCCCTGGCCATGAGGGTGGTCAGTACCCCTGGCCATGAGGGTGGTCAGTACCCCTGGCCATGAGGGAGGTCAGTACCCCTAGCCATGAGGGAGGTCAGTACCCCTGGCCATGAGGGAGGTCAGTACCCCTGGCCATGAGGGAGGTCAGTACCCCTGGCCACGAGGGAGGTCAGTACCCCTGGCCACGAGGGAGGTCAGTACCCCTGGCCATGAGGGAGGTCAGTACCCCTGGCCATGAGGGAGGTCAGTACCCCTGGCCACGAGGGAGGTCAGTACCCCTGGCCACGAGGGAGGTCAGTACACCTGGCCATGAGGGAGGTCAGTACCCCTGGCCATGAGGGAGGTCAGTACCCCTAGCCATGAGGGAGGTCAGTACCCCTGGCCATGAGGGAGGTCAGTACCCCTGGCCATGAGGGAGGTCAGTACCCCTGGCCATGAGGGAGGTCAGTACCCCTGGCCATGAGGGAGGTCAGTACCCCTGGCCATGAGGCAGGTCAGTACCCCTGGCCACGAGGGAGGTCAGTACCCCTGGCCATGAGGCAGGTCAGTACCCCTGGCCTTGGGGGAGGTCAGTACCCCTGGCCATGAGGGAGGTCAGTACCCCTGGCCACGAGGGAGGTCAGTACCCCTGGCCATGAGGGAGGTCAGTACCCCTGGCCATGAGGGAGGTCAGTACCCCTGGCCATGAGGGAGGTCAGTACCCCTGGCCATGAGGGAGGTCAGTACCCCTGGCCATGAGGGAGGTCAGTACCCCTGGCCATGAGGGAGGTCAGTACCCCTGGCCATGAGGGAGGTCAGTACCCCTGGCCATGAGGGAGGTCAGTACCCCTGGCCATAAGGCAGGTCAGTACCCCTGGCCACGAGGGAGGTCAGTACCCCTGGCCATGAGGCAGGTCAGTACCCCTGGCCTTGGGGGAGGTCAGTACCCCTGGCCATGAGGGAGGTCAGTACCCCTGGCCACGAGGGAGGTCAGTACCCCTGGCCATGAGGGAGGTCAGTACCCCTGGCCATGAGGGAGGTCAGCACCCCTGGCCATGAGGCAGGTCAGTACCCCTGGCCATGAGGGAGGTCAGTACCCCTGGCCACGAGGGAGGTCAGTACCCCTGGCCATGAGGGAGGTCAGTACCCCTGGCCATGAGGGAGGTCAGTACCCCTGGCCATGAGGGAGGTCAGTACCCCTGGCCTTGAGGGAGGTCAGTACCCCTGGCCATGAAGGTCAACACACCTGGCCATGAAGGTCAGTACACCTGGCCATGAAGGTCAACACACCTGGCCATGAAGATCAAGCACACCTGGCCATGAAGGTCAACACACCTGGCCATGAAGATCAATATCCCAAGTTGTATAAATCCTTCGTCAGTTATTCACCAGATATGTTTTTTTCTGCTACATTACGTCAAGGTCTATTGCACCACATTACACACACCAGCAGTGTTGTGGGGCCGGCGGAGAATATTTGTTTGGTTAGGACGGCTGTCCACCATGACCCAACTGCCTGTAGGCCATAGCGGCCTGGTTATCAAGTCAGGCGGTGGCGCTCTTTGATATTAGGTTAGGTGGGGTCAGCTCAGAGACCGACGGCGTGTCTGGGTCACCCTCGCCAGCACACAGGCCCCGACATCTAGGAAGCGAGTTAATGAACTGAAGACAACATTCATTCATCAGAATGGAAAATCTAAGGGACAAAATGAAACTTCTCGAATATATTAAAGATATAGGATCACCTTACGATTAGTCCTCGGCTTATTTCACCTGATGGTTAAACACCCTAACACCACCAGAGTGAAATAGGTTGGATGGCTCATCTTCAGGTGACCCAAGGGTTGTAATTACCCATAACATTAATAATGGGAATGTTTGGTACAGTTACTGAAAACCATCAAAGCGTTTGCATCATACCACCTATATCAACTTTATGAATATCAAATGAACTTTTTGTTATTTCTGGAGGGATGCTGGTGTATCCATGATGTATTTTATTTGAGTTTTTAACTTACGTAAAGCAAAGAATGAATAGACCCCCCTCCAAACAAACCCAGGAAGAGTGAATGATGTTCACATCAGCTTTTGTGTACTAATGCTGCCTGAGACTGACCCATAATGCGACCAGGATGTTGGGCACTTCCGGGTGCTGTCAGAGAAAGACGTGTGACCCACTGCGGCGCCGACGCAGTGTCATAAGTCAGGTCATATTTGAATGAACGTGTTGTCAGCAAGCTGGTGCAGGCTACTGGCTGCACAGCGAAGGTCGTCCTAACCAAACTTATCTCCAGGACCGCCCCCACACAGCACTGCTGGTTTGTGTAATGTACTCGTAGAGCAGCAGAAAAATGTATCACCTGAATAAATGAGCAAAGATTTACACAACTTTCGGTGCATTCAAGAAGTCCTTTGTAACCCCTCAGCAGATGGCCTCACGACCTCCAGGATGAAAACCACTATCCTAGAGCATCCCACACTATCCCACGGTCTATTGCTTAACCAAGTTGAAGAAACCTCTCAAACTAAGGAAAATCGAGAGGACTTTGTGGAGATAGGAGGTCAGGAGAGAACGTACACCATTAAAGAGATACAACTAAACAAAGGTAATACACACACCCATGCTGCCACCACCACCTTATGCAAATGGTA